>BTPG01000006.1:68435785-68813285 GCA_036245525.1 Semisulcospira habei
TTGATGATGGATGATGATGATGATGGATGGATGGATGATGATGATGGATGGATGATGATGGATGGATGGATGATGATGGATGGATGGATGATGATGGATGGATGGATGATGATGGATGGATGGATGATGGATGGATGGATGGATGATGGATGGATGGATGGATGATGGATGATGATGGATGGATGATGATGGATGGATGATGATGGATGGATGATGATGGATGATGGATGATGGATGATGATGGATGATGGATGATGGATGATGATGGATGATGGATGATTATGGATGATGGATGATGGATGATGGATGATGGATGATGGATGATGGATGATGATGATGGATGATGATGATGGATGATGGATGATGATGATGGATGATGGATGATGATGATGATATTCAGGATAAAGCCATTAGGCAACTCAATGCCTGTCTTGCAAGCTGTCCTGTAAGCAAAAGAGAACACAACAGGAAAAAAAACATGGCATGCAAATAATAATAACAATAATAATAATAAGAATAATAAGAATAACAATAATACGATGAGGAAGCAAAACTACGGGAAAAACAACAACACACAATAGGGGAATCATCGAAAGGAGGAAATAAAATGACAATGGAGAATTTGTAACTGCCTCCGATGCAGAGAGAGAGAGAGCGAGAGAGAGAGCGAGAGAGAGCGAGAGAGAGCGAGAGAGAGCGGCGAGAGAGCGAGAGAGCGGCGAGAGAGCGAGAGAGCGAGAGAGCGAGAGAGCGAGAGAGCGAGAGCGAGAGAGCGAGAGCGAGAGAGCGAGAGAGAGAGAGAGAGAATCAATGAATCTTTATTTTACAACGGTAAAGATATTAACAATGCCAGGATCAATGCCATTTTTCAAATCTGCCGTTGCTACATCTATAAACACAACAATTACATTACATTAATACATGTATACGGGTGTGTTGGGGGAGGGGGAGCAATGGTAAGGAAGAAAGAAGGGGGAAAAAAAAGCAACAACACAGCAGCACTATACATACACAGCAGAAGAATGGGTACATTACTAATAATGATATCTACGTGTAGAAAGCAAAGCTTGAAGATAGTTATGGCTGCGAAGATAAATGTTTAAAAAGACTTTTTTTTGAAACATGATACCGTTGGAGTGGTCTTCGTGTGGGATGGGAGCGAATTCCACAAAGTCGCCCCCGAGAATGCTAGACTGGTTTTAAATAAGTCTATTCTGGTTTTGGGTACTACATACAGGCTTTTTGTATCGCCATAGCGGGACTGTGACCGGACTAGTAGCTGGGTTAGATATTCCGGAGTGTTGTCATTCCGAATCTTGAAAAGGAGAACACCTTTGTTGAATGCAAACTGATTCTTGAGAGAAAGAAGTCCCGCTTTGTGAATCTTATCATCCGTTGTCAAAGTAGGATCAGGTAAAATTAATTTCGCTGCTCTTCTGTGTAAGGAGTTCAGTCTTTTTAAATGTACATCTCTGCAGCCATCCCACACCGTCGAAGCATAATTAATGTGGGACTGAATATGTGCATAATAAAATAATTTTCTGGTTTCAAAGTCAGTGAAGTGCTTCAGTTTGGACAGCATGAAAATGTTTCTTGAAACAGTTTTACACTTTATGTGTGTGTGCCTGCCATTTGAGCTGATCATCTATGATAATTCCAAGGAGGCGGTGTTCAGACACTTGTTCATTTTTTACCTTGCTTGTGTCTGCTAACTGTACTTTTATCTCACTGTTTTACTACTCACAAACCAGATAGGTGAGGTTGGCGCTGGTTGATTTGTACATTTCCCTTGTGGACTTTCTCAGCGCTGGCCGAACGTTTAGTTGGATCCCTTGCCTTTCCCTGTCGGGCGCCAGGTCTCCGGCTCACGGAGTGATACGCGGTTTTGGGGCTGGGCGATCGTGTGCATCCCTTGGGGATGTATGTGGTCGTCTTGTTGCCTGCCTGTGTGTCTTTCTGTGGGCTGGTGGGTGCCTGTTGGGTGGGGCTGGTGGCTCTGGCTGGTTGTCTTCCGCCCCCACCCCACCCCCTTCTTTTTTAATTTTTTTTAATTCCTCTCTCTCTCTCTCTCTCTCTCTCTCTCTCTCTCTCTCTCTCTCTCTCTCTCTCTCTCTCTCTCCCTCTTTCTTTTCCCCCCTACCCCTTTTAACACTTCTCTCTAGCCCTCTTTCTCTCTTTACGCTTTTTTCTTTTCCCTTCTTCCCCTTCCTCCTTCCTCCTTTCCCCCCCCCCTCCCCCCCTCCCCATCTCTCTCTCTCTCTCTCTCTCTCTCTCTCCCCCCCCCCTTCTTTTTTGAGTTACCCTTGAAGACGGTTTCACAACTACCTACTCTCCACTTATACCTATATTCTCTTACTGAATTTGATTATTTGCTTTGTTTTCATGACTTATTACTTGTTGTGTACCGTGCTAAATGCTGGGTTTTTTTTCCCGGGGTCCTCCCGTTTTTCCCCGAGGTAGTCCTTAACTTGAAGGTGATATAAAGTTTGCCTTCGGGTTGGTGTTTAGCAGGCTTTGTGTATTAGACACTCAGCCTACTTCGTGCCCAAGGGTATTCCCCGTTCGTTCTCGTTCTCTTTCTTTCTCAGTCTCTTTCTCTCTCAGTCTCTCTCAGTCTCTCTCAGTCTCTCTCTCTCTCTCTCTCTCTCTCTCTCTCTCTCTCTCTCTCTCTCTCTCTCTCTCTCTCTCTCTCTCTCTCTCTCTCTCTTTCTCTGGCCTCATCTACACGCCTTTTCTTTCGCTCGCTCCTGCACGTGCTTGCACATACTCTTGTCTCTCGTGTTCAGGTTCTTTCCGAGTCTCTCTCTTACGATTTTTCGTTGACGTCATTTTTACTTTTTCCGCACTTTTGTTCTTCCTTTTCTTTTATTTTACGTCACCTCCTTCAGTTGCCACATTCCTTCTGCCAAATGAAGATAAGTAGCGGCTAATCTCTATGTTTGTTTGTTTGTCTATTTTGACAAAGGGTATTTACCCGAAATATTAATAAATTGTGTTGTACCCGTCTTTTCTAAGCGTGTTTCTTTCTCCGTTGGGTACTTCTTTACTTGTTCAATAGAATTGCTTTCGAAGGACAAATCAAGTGAAAGGGGGCGTAGTTGGTGTTTTTGGCGTGTCGCAATTACCATTGACTTAGTTTTTGCTGGATGGATACTCATTGAGTTACGTTCACACCAGGCGGACACCTCATCAAGGCTCTGTTGTAGGTTTTCTGCAACCACATTAAGGTTTTTATTTGCCGTGTGGAGTGAAGTATCGTCAGCAAACAAGTCACATTCGACAGATTCGGACGTTAGGTGAAGAGTGGTCTGCTAGGTGTCGTAATCGAAGGTATAGGTATTAGTAGAGAGAGAGAGAGAGAGAGAGAGAGAGAGAGAGAGAGAGAGAGAGAGAGAGAGAGAGAGAGAGAGAGAGAGAGAGAGAGAGAGAGAGAGAGAGAGAATGAGAGAGAGAGAGAGAGAGAGAGAGAGAGAGAGAGAGAGAGAGAGAGAGAGAGAGAGAGAGAATGAGAGAGAGAGAATGAAAGAATGAGAGAATGAGAGAAAGAATGAGAGAGAGAAAGAATGAGAGAGAGAGAGAATGAGAGAGAGAGAGAGAGAGAGAGAGAGAGAGAGAGAGAGAGAGAGAGAGAGAGAGAGAGAGAGAGAATGAGAGAGAGAGAGAATGAGAGAAAGAATGAGAGAGAGAAAGAATGAGAGAGAGAGAGAATCAGTGAGAGAATGAGTGAGAGAATGAGTGAGAGAATGAGTGAGAGAATGAGTGAGAGAATGAGTGAGAGAATGAGTGAGAGAATGAGTGAGAGAATGAGTGTGAGAATGAGTGTGAGAATGAGTGTGAGAATGAGTGTGAGAATGAGTGTGAGAATGAGTGTGAGAATGAGAGAGAGAGAATGAGTGTGAGAATGAGAGAGAGAGAATGAGTGTGAGAATGAGAGAGAGAGAATGAGTGTGAGAATGAGAGAGAGAGAATGAGTGTGAGAATGAGAGAGAGAGAATGAGTGTGAGAATGAGAGAGAGAGAATGAGAGAGAGAGAATGAGAGAGAGAGAATGAGTGAGAGAATGAGTGAGAGAATGAGTGAGAGAATGAGTGAGAGAATGAGTGAGAGAATGAGTGTGAGAATGAGTGAGAGAATGAGTGTGAGAATGAGTGAGAGAATGAGTGAGAGAATGAGTGAGAGAATGAGTGAGAGAATGAGTGAGAGAATGAGTGAGAATGAGTGAGAATGAGTGAATGAGAGAGAGAGAATGAGAGAGAGAGAATGAGAGAGAGAGAATGAGAGAGAGAGAATGTGAGAGAGAGAATGTGAGAGAATGAGTGAGAGAATGAGTGAGAGAATGAGTGAGAGAATGAGTGAGAGAATGAGTGTGAGAATGAGTGTGAGAATGAGTGTGAGAATGAGTGTGAGAATGAGTGTGAGAATGAGTGTGAGAATGAGTGTGAGAATGAGTGTGAGAATGAGAGAGAGAGAATGAGAGAGAGAGAATGAGAGTGAGAGAATGAGTGAGAGAATGAGTGAGAGAATGAGTGAGAGAATGAGTGAGAGAATGAGTGTGAGAATGAGTGTGAGAATGAGTGTGAGAATGAGTGAGAGAATGAGTGAGAGAATGAGTGAGAATGAGTGAGAATGAGTGAGAATGAGAGAATGAGAGAATGAGAGAGAGAGAATGAGAGAGAGAGAATGAGTGAGAGAGAATGAGTGAGTGAGAATGAGTGAGAGAATGAGTGAGAGAATGAGTGAGAGAATGAGTGAGAGAATGAGTGAGAGAATGAGTGAGAGAATGAGTGAGAGAATGAGTGTGAGAATGAGTGAGAGAATGAGTGAGAATGAGTGAGAATGAGTGAGAATGAGTGAGAGAATGAGTGAGAATGAGTGAGAGAACGAAGTGGGGAGGAGGGAGGAGGGGTGGCGGGGAAAGGCAAGTGACAGTCCCAAACATGGCCAAAATCTTATGAGATTTATTTCTAAAAGCTTTTTCTCAAATAAACAATAAAATGTATGATTTGAAGATTGTTTTCTCTAAAATATATTTATTACAAAATAATTTTTCTTCCATAAATTTTGGGAGGGAGGGGAGGAAGGCAGTGGATATGCTGGCCCCTCCTACGTTTTCATTAGGGAGGGGAGGGGGGGACTCCCCCCCCCCCCCCCGCCTCGGGGCTCCTCCTCACCCCTTCCGTCTCCACATCACTAATAAAAAGATAAAAAACGATTTTTTTTTCTGCGCCGGAGTTAATGATCAAAGTCCTATTAGCTGTTGCACTAGCTCCACGCTTTAGATGCTAGCAGCATATTTTGTCCAGGCACCAAGCCTTACTGCATGTAGTCTACAGAGGACAGGTCCAACATAGAAGTTGTTCGGAAAACAAAAATGGGTCCAAATCGCTTGTGTTTCGAGGAAAACAGTGGATTAAAAGCCAAAACAAGCTTTCGATATCGCTTGTTTGTCGGGACTTTTATCCATTCGTTTCGTCAAAAAACGTGCAATTTTGACCTACTTGTGGTTTCCGGAACTTGTCATTGGCATCTCACAACCTGGACGAACAAACATTTAGGTCCCTTGATCCTTTGCGCAGAGTCGTGTATTGACATAGTTTCTTGTCGTCAGCTTTCGATTTGGTGCCATAAGGTATGGGTCAAGGGATATAACTCTTTGTCTAGCGTTGAGTGATTCCCCATAGTATGTGTATTCTCCACCGACCAACGATTGCTTCCTCTGTGGTTTGTGGTTCACCTAAATTTCGGGAGTTCGATCTCTGGGCTTGGATGTGTTAACACCATGATACTGACGATACAGTAACTACGCGTCATTTCCACCGAACGGTATCGTCCGCAGAAGTCTAGGGGTTAAATAAATCAATAGTTCTTCACTGCCGAGAAAAATGGATCACCATCCAAATGCAAGAGGTATAGATCCTCATGAGCCCCCGCAGTTGTGGTGGCTCTTGAGGATCTATGTCTCTTGCTGACTTCTCTTTGAAACCATGTACATTTGACGTCTGAGGTTCTTTGACGTCGAACTTTGAATGATTTAAAAAACACGGTCTGCAGTGAAGGGGTTAACTAATGCCTCAGTCAATAGATAGAATTAAGCCCCATTATCTGCGGTCAGTGTAATAACTTCCACATCTGAAGCCAGCGGTCGGCGACGGATCGGTAAGGAAATCTCAAGGGTAGTGGGCGCCAGACTAAAGTTGTCCAGGCACTAGAGTTGCCCAGATTTTTATCTTTATCTGCGCAGCCAGTTGCGTCATCGTCGCTCGCCGTGAATTTTATACAGCGTTTTGCAGACGAATGAAAAATGCCGAAACATTTGTTTAGCGTGATAATGAACGGGACACGCGATTTAGTTTTTGACACAAAAACATTGAACGTTGGGTCAATAAAAAGTGGGGAAAATGGAGGCCACGGCTTATTAGTTTTTAGAGGGATTTACAGGATTGTAGTTTTCAACCTCTTTTTCGAACAGTGAAGTACCAGCCCCCAGCTGCAGGAAACTTTTTTTTCCAAGCGAGTAACTGGCGACCAGCTGCATTGCAGCGAGAGTTTTGCGTAGGGCTAAAATAGGTACTGCCAGCTATCGAAAATGACGTGCAACTCGACCCAGGTTTCCTCTTGGAACGTTTGAGGTTCCGCTGGGTTTGCAACAACGTTTTTGTTAAATTTGTGATTTGAGAAACGTTGAAAGACCAACTTGTTCAAGAACTGTTTCAGCAGCGGACTGCGTCTTTTTTCCTGGACGTTTGCTATGTGTATGTACGAATCAACTGGAACATCCACGTGCTTTCCAAATGACAAGCAAGATCTCACAAAGTTTACGAGATCTTGCATGTTATTTGAAAAGCACGTGGCTTCTTGGTCCTTGGCTGTCTCCTGAGTACGGGACTGGGCGTGGTCATGTGGTGGCTTTCATTGATGTTAGATTGTTTATTTATTTATTCATTTTTGGGGGCAATTTTCGATGTGGAGAAAATCTGGCAGTAACTGATCGTGTGCCACCATGTTTCACGCTGGCAGAAGACAACATTGCTCTTAACCCACTAATGTTGGATACTTCTTTTCAGTTTTTCTTTCCCTTCATCATAATGAAACTCTAGGCTGGATACAGACGAGCAGTTTCTTATAGTCAGTCACACGCAATCAAGTGAACCCCTTCCCTGCCACTGTACGTACATTTTAGTTTCGAAAATCTTGCTTTATTTAACGATCAAAAGTCAACACCGCCCAAGAAACATGGATGTAAACTTGTCGCAGCCAGAGGCATAGATGCTCATGAGCCCCCGCAGTCGCGGGGGGTTCATAAGGTTGTATGTCTCTTGCAGCTCGAGCCTATTCACTTTTTTCTCGCTAGAGAAAGGGTTAAACGCTTACAAAAACTGAGATGATCGGACTATTTCTTTTCATACACTGACGTAAACCAGAAAAATAATTCTGCACAATTCAGCGGTGACGACCTACACGATGACAACAATCACGACAGCTTCAGTAAACGAGTCATCACTATCTCCATCGCCAGCTGACTATGCCTACATTGCAGTACATGTGTGCCTGTTCGTTGCCACAGTAGCGACTAACGTCGTGACCTTGGTCGTTATAGCGACGACCCCGCGGTTGCAGACTATTCCTAATATGTACATCGCGACCTTGGCCGGCTCTGACCTTCTGGTGGCTGTTGACCATCTAGTGTTTATACCATGGCGACACCCCGCTTACCACGTTTACTTCGAGGAAAACTTTTCGTTGTGTTCCTTCCTGATGGTGTTTGTGGACTTGGCGCCAGGCGTGAGTATTTGGACTGTGGTTCTGATTGCAGTGGACAGGCTGCTGTACATCAAATTTCCGTTCTTTTACCTGCGGGCTGTCACCAAGAAAAAAGTGACCGTAACGATTATTGTGACGTGGGTGACCTGCATTGCCTTTGCAGTTTTTTTCAGAGTGTTTCGGTCTGAAGCCAGCCGCTATCCTGGTTGCGGTATAATGGCTATTGTACACGTCTCAGACATAAGTGCACGTTTAAGCGGAATTGTTGGCATGTTGGTGATTGTAGCACTCTTCTTTCTCTACGCCATACTGCTGAGAACAGCAGCAAAACAGGCCAAGGCCATAAGGAACTCCCACCAGCTTGGGGTCATAAGTTCGTTACCGAGAACTTTGACCTTGCCCGAGGACGCAGTCCGGCGTGACCGTACTGCCAAAGCTACACTGAACATCAAGGCTGTGCAACGAATGGCGGGTGTTTTCATCTGTTTCTGCGTCTGTTGGACGCCTACCAAATTCATCAGTCTGATTGGCCCGAGCACCGTGGGCGAAGACATTGCGTCGATGTCTCTGATTCTTGCAACGTTCAATTCGGCCGCCAATTTCGCTGTGTACGCTCTGGCTGACCGCGAATTTCGTGCAGCTGTCGCCCGCCTGATGCAAATGAAGACAAACAGTGTATCGGACACTTGCGTAGGACCTTGAACATACTGGGCAATAAGGTTGACTGACATTCCCAAATGTTGGGAGTTGTCATCCGAAAACTACATTGCGCGACGTGGAGACATATCGATCATTATGGTTCTAGGGTGGTGCCTGTAGGCGCCAAGCTATCATGTTCTGGCAGCACCCTTGAACAATCATGATCGATGCATGTCCTGATGCAATGTGTCGGAGCTGAACGGATTAACTCATTCCAGACATGCCGACTATGGACACGCGGCTTTTTGTCAGCATTTTGCGGCGTATGCGTATGCGCTACGTCTGCAATGACTTAATACAACACGTGGGGATTTTCGCTGTGTGGCGAGGTAACAACCTGCTTGCAACACGATTGCGGCGTATTGCAAGGGAGTTGTAGTCGCAGCGAGTTGAAGCCAACCATCAGGCGACACGAGGCGTCACTTGTTCACAACACACAAGATAGCAACCATGCGGACCACAATATGTCGCAAGAGTGTTGTTGCAAGCAGGCTGCAAACGTGCGTCACGGAATTCGAAAAATCACCAGATGCAGAGCCCACCAGTTAGCTCATGATCCAATTTCCGAAACAGCTTGCTGGCATTTGAGTTTGTACGGTACGGTTTCGAACTATGTAGTCAAAACCCAGAGACCAGCACACGATTCTGGATAACAACTGCCCCAAGTTGTCGAAAAACAATACAGTAAACTCTGGATATAACAAATCGCCAGGGGACCCAATTTGTCTTGTTGTTAAACCCGATGTTTGTTATAAGCGAAGTAATTTACGTTGAAAAACTGCTGTCGGGACCTTTAAAAAAGTGTTGCTATATCCGAACTTTGTTGTGTCTGACCTTATTATATGCGGAGTAGACTGTAAATCCATTTTTGCGCGACTTGGAGATATATCAATCATTATAGTTCAAAGGTGGTGCCAGAATAGCTTGGCGCCTATAGGCGCCAGGCTATTCTGGCAACACCTTGAACAATCATGATCGATGCATGTCCTGATGCAATGTGTCGGAGCTGAACGGATTAACTCATTTCAGACATGCCGACTATCGATACGCGGCTTTTTGTCAGCCTTTTGCGGCGTATGCGTATGCGTCACGTCTGGAATGACTTACTAAAACACGTGGGGATTTTCGCTGTGTGGCGAGGTAGCAGTCTGCTTGCAACATAATTGCGTCGCATTGCAAGGGAGTTGTAAGGCCGGCAGACGGATTGTCGCAGCGCGTTGAAGCCAACCAGCGGTCGACACGACGAGTCACTTGTTCACAAGATGGCAACCATGCGGACCACAATATGTCGCAAGAGTGTTGTTGCAAGCAGGCTGCAAACGTGCGTCAAGGACAGCAAAAAATCGTCAGATGTAGAGCCCACCAGTTAGCTCATGATCAAGTTTCCGAAACAGCTTGCTGGCATTTGAGTTTTTACGGTACGGTTTCAAACTATATAGTCACAACTCAGAGACCAGCACACGATTCTGGATGACAAGTGCCCCAAGTTCTCGAAAAATAATACAGTAAACTCTATATATATATATATATATATATATATATATATATATATATATATATATATATATATATATATATATATATATATATATATATATATATATATATATATATATAAAATCGCCAGGGGACCGAATTTTTCTTTTAGTTATACCAGATGTTTGTTATAATCGAAGTAATTTACGTTGAAAAACTGTTGTTGGGACCTTTAAAAATGTTGCTATGTCCGACCTTTGTTATATCCGACTTTGTTATAAGCGGAGTAGACTGTAAATCCATTTTTGTGAAAACAGAAATCCTGTCAGTCTTGTCAACGCCGTTGACCGTTGAATGAAAGCACATTTATACTGCCCAGACTGAATGAAACAGGGAGCGTTTAAGATACAACAAAGTTTTATAACAACATTGTGTTGAGACAAAGACATTGAAAGTAATTACCTTTTGCGCACTTGTTTGGCTTCGTTTCGCCATAAGTGTTATATGCGTTTGTTCCTTGTTAGATTTTATTTATTTTATTTTATTTTATTTTATTATTTTTCGCTGTTTTTTTTTTCTTTTTTTACAGCGTCGTGTCCACACTGGCACACTGTCTAATCAAATATGTACCATGTCTGATTAAAATTGGAAACTATAATTCTGATTTCTTTTAATAAAATCGTTGATTTCAAGAAAACTTCCGCAGTTTGTCAGCTGGGGTTCGTTTCTCTGAGCCTTTCACTTCCGAGACACGTGTGCATACAATTTCACCGCGGAAACCTTGCACTTAAGACTGAAGGCCCTCAAACAGTTCTGGATGAAGAACACAGTTACGTTGTACGAAGGCACCTGCAATAGGAATAGAGCCTCATGAGCCCTCGCGAACGCTAGGGCTTATGAGGCCCTACTTCTTTTGCTTTTAGGTCAAGGGCTTAGCATATAGTTCTTCAATAAATTCACTGAGACAAGTGCGTCATTTCTAGAGAGGAAATTCGCAACGAAGAAAGAAAGACGCTTAGAAAAGGCAAGTGCGGCACAATAAATTGTGTGTGAGTGTGTGTGTGTGTGTGTATGTGTGTGTGTGCACGCGTACGTGCGCGTGTGTGAGTGTGTGTGTGTGTGTGTGTGTGTGTGTGTGTGTGTGTGTGTGTGTGTGTGTGCATGTGTGTGAAATGGTGTTCAAGGGTAGCGATAGATTAGCGAAGCTCGAACAAGGCATAAATAGGTCTGCATTTGTCTTCTTACGAACTCTTTACACTTTTTCTCATTGGCCTAGCTCAACTTGATTCGCATTTTCCCCTTCTTCCCCGTTATCAAGGCAACCTGAGGCTTCTGATTACCCGTCTCCCCAGCTGCGTACTCTTTAAGCAAAACAGCATGCTCTAGAACATTATTATTTATATTACAAGTTAGGCGTTGCTAGTTGTTCTTGTCGCCTCCATGGTCCGATCAGGGTTACCTGAGACTTTTACTTTTGATACTGAACTCTCTGATCACTATCACATTAACTTTGACACTACAGAATTCGCTGATCGGATCCGAGAGGCGACAAGAACCCCTGGCAAAGCCTGAGTCGTAAGACGATTTTTTTTTCTACAATTGTAAAACATATAATTACATGCGCACGAAGGATCCTTTTGAAAGAGCCCCTGTTCACTAGGGGACGCAACTCTCAATGTGTCTATTACCTCCCCTTACTGTGTGTCCTGACGGTACGTGGCTTTCGCTTTGAAATTTCTGCCAAACGTATCACATTTAGATTTTTTTTGTTTTTGTTTTTGCCTAAGTATGTCCCATAAGTATACTAACGAGTAAAAGAAATGCGACATTTTCGGAGTCATCGGAAATACTTTAGTTCTGAAAATGTCGCATTTTTTTTGCTCGAATCGTCACTATAGTACGCAACGCGTGCATATCACCTTTTTGTTGCGTAACCCTCTCAGATTTTGTTTATACTGGCGTTTTGTTTCTGCGCCGTTTCGACTATGATCTTATGTACAAACTACCTTGGGCCAACACTTGGAATTTTCTGTCTTCGATACTATCTTATACTAACATATCGCATTTTAAAATTGTTTTTCAACGACTTTGGTACTAAAGGTATTACAATCACCTGCGTAGAGTTGTTTTTGTTGTGTGACCACCCAATTTATTTTTATTATTTTTGTTAAAAGATCTGTATCTTTGTGCTTAAAGGTTTGACTGAAGGACGGTTTTAATAAGTGCCTGTTTGTAATGAGAAACATGTTTGGTCAAATCCATATATGGGGAAAAATAGTGTGATTAGCGAGTACGTACGTTGTCATTAAAATCTGTGATAGGCTGAGGCTATATTCTTATCACGGGTGATAAGTAGCCTCTCTTTGCCTTCAGAACTGGCGATCAGGAGAGAAAAAAGGCGAACGAAGCTAGGCCAATGTGAAAAAGTGTAAGGAGTCGGGAAAAAGACGAACGGCTTCAGCCAATCACACTTCTCAGTACGAGCACGCCATTCCTTTCATTCATTCAAACCGCAAGGCAAGAAAAAGATGAATGAAAGTTAGGGGATTAGACAAGAACAACAACCATATGCCAACGTATTTAACCCCTTCCCTGACAAAGTACGTACTTTTTGTTTTCTGAGATCTGTGTTTACTGAACGACCAAAAGCCACTACTGCCCGAAGAACGTGGACACAATTTTGTCTCAGGAAGAGACAGGGGCTCGTGAGGATCTATGCCTCCTGCAGTTAGATCTCCTTCACGTTTTCTCTGCGTGTGTGTGTATGTGTGTGTGTGTGGGGGGGGGGGGGGGAAGAGGTTGGGGAAGGTTGGAGGGGGAGGAGGGGGTTGCCCATGTTGTGTGACTGGCGTTTTTTTCGGTTGTCCAGATTTGTGACTGCCATTTTTGTCTACCGTATCAGTTTAAAAAATACAGTAGCCTTTGAAATGGGGCTGGTTCGGAGCGCATCTCAGAGCATGCACATGACGTTTTTGGCATGGAGCAGAAATTCTGGCAAAGAAGTAACACGATAAAAATGACTTTACGTATAGCTACACAAATCTTGCTAGAGAACGTCTTTTTTGGCGCCAAACGCCGTGTGTGTATGTGTGTGTGTGTGTGTGTGTGTGTGTGTGTGTGTGTGTGTGTGTGTGTGTGTGTGTGTGTGTGTGTCAGCGACTAGAACCCACGTTTGAGGACGGACAAGCTTTGAAATTTTATGATATTGTCCCTGAAAGAATTATCTCGGGACCTTTTTAAAAATGTTTTGATTAAGATGCTTCTTGGGGAGAGAATGACTGTTTCACAAAATCCGGTTGATCCACACTGGTGTTCGCAGTCTTATAATTTTTACTAGAGATTTTGCGTATAGCTAGATAAAAGGGACACATAACCAGCATTGTACCTCTAGAACTTTTGGAGTGATAGTTAAATATTTTTTGAAAAAATGTATTTTCACTTTTTGAGGATTAATTTTACAAATTATATGGGTTAATCTTAAAACAATTGAATTTTTGTTACGAAAAAAAAACACCACACAATCTTCTCATTAATAATCACGTGATTTTTCGTATCGGTATTTACATGAGCCTGCACTTTGTCTCGGCTGTCGGATACGAATAGGTTAATTGTGACATTAATACCCTAGGTGTGAAAATCAGTTTTCTGCACCACTTTTTCTGAGTCATTTGTAAAACAACTAACATAACGGTAATTTTTCTTTTACTAATAAAACTATCTTCTCACTAATACACGCATGATTTTTCATAAACAGTGTTTGCATAAGCCTGCTGTTTGTCCCGGCCCTGGGGTAGGATTAGGTCAAATTGTGACCTGTAATCCCTAGGCGTGAAAATCAGCAAGAAAATTGCAAAGTTGATTCTCTGATACGTCAAATGTTAGTACTGCGATGAGTGACGTATAACGTCGAGTCGTCACTATGAACACAGCGTCGTGGGACTAATGATGCCATGACGTGAAGCTTGAAGTGACGCCATTTCGCTGCTCGTGCTATCATTCTTCTTCAGAATAGCTATGCTACGCCAGACCAAGGAGCTTACGAATGGCGGGAATCGCCGTGTGTCCGTCTTTATTTCTGTGCGCCAGTGTGTGTGGATCAGAGGGTGGGTTAAGAGTAGAAGGAGATGAATCCCTGTCGCTACACGAGCCCACAGAGCGTACTAATGACGGGAAGCGCCGTGTGTCCGTCTTTATTTGTGTGCGCCGACGTGTGTGTTGATCAGAGGTTGGCTTAGAGAGGAGGGAAATGGATGCACAATAAGCCTAAAAATATGAACAACTCGGAATGTTCCAAAATAATAAACGCACCTGAGCTCCAAACAATACGGTAGACTTTGGGATGAAATCCTCATCTTGTTTTCATTCTCGTGATCAGCGAGAAAAGTGTTCGTCGTGAAACAGGAAATCCAAAATAAGATCTTTGTGATCCGTGAAAACTTCCTGGTTATTTCGTGAAACGTGAAAAGTCGGTTGCCACGCTGTACTAACAAACCTTCATATCCATCTACCCTCCTCCCGCCTCCCCCCCCCCCACATCCCCATCCCCTGTTGTTAGAATTTTCTGTGTAAAAAAAAAGATATTATGAAAGTTTTGCACCGTTAGACGTGAATGATATTGTTTTACATCCCTGATTCATGAATCTGTGACAGTACTTCCCCCCCACCTCCCCCAATGTCCCCCCCCTGCCCCCCCCCTCTTCTCACATGACGTAGTGGCAATCTTGCGTGATGGAAATGACACGCTAAAATGACTCCTATGCCAGATCGACTTGGAGTCACTTTGGCGTACGCCAAAGTGACTCCGAGTCGATCTGGTTTAAGAGTCATTTTAGCGTTACACCGGCACTAGGCGCGGGAAATGAAAAGGAACAACAAGGCAGCTAATCTAATCTGCTGTCGTGTATCAGGAATGCTGCCGTAATCTGGCAGAAGACAGCAAGACCGTTATTGTAAAAAGCGAGAGTTTCATATTATATACAATGAAATCTCGCTTTTCACAAAAATAGACTTAATTCTGTGATAGTCCCCAACTCGTAAATCGATCACATATTATTGTCGTTAGAAAGTCAACATAACAAATAATGTCAGCAAACAAGAATTAATGCACTGTCGGTTTGAACTTCTTATCTGAATGTTTTAAACAATGGCGTAGGAAGATATTTTTTTCGTTGTGTTGGGTTTGGCTGGGTTGGAAAGTGGAGTGTGTGTGTGTGTGTGGGGGGGGGGGCGGGGGGGGGGGACAGCATGCATGACATATTCATCATCATCATCATCAGTCCCTTGCCCGAACTGGGCGTTGGGGGGACTGAAAGGCAGCAGCAACAGACAGTGCTCTCCACTGAGTTCTATTTTGGGCGGTGGCAAGCAAGTCTGGCATCTCGAGTTCGGTCCATTCTTTTATGTTTGCGACCCAACTCTTTCTCTGACGACCTCGCCGACGACTTCCTTCGAGAGTGCCTTGGAGGATAGTCTTGGACAAGGTGTTGTGTCGGGTCACGTGGCCAAACCAAGCAAGCTTGCGCCGTTTCACAGTTGCCAGAAGGGGTTCATGTGGGCCCACCAGGGAAGTGACGATGCTCCGTACATATTCGTTGGTCTTGTGCTCGCGGTACGAGATGCGGAGCAACTTCCTCAGGCACTTGTTCTCAAAGGCCTGGATTTTCTTTTCTGAGTCTGCAAGCAGTGTCCAAGTCTCACAGCCGTAGAGTAGAATAGACACTACGAGGGACTTGTAAAGCCTGTACTTGATGGTGAAGCTGATGGAGTTACTTCGCCATATCCTGTCCAGCCTGGCCATTGCGGATGTTGCTGTACCTATCCTGATACGGATCTCTGCTATGCAACTACCGTCTTTGGACAGGGTGGCTCCCAAGTACTTGAAGCTATTGACCTCTTCTAGCTTCTGGCCATTCATGTGAATATTGCTGCTGCTGTCGCTTGTGGTGTTGATCATCACTTTGCTTTTATCCGTACTGATCTCCATGCCATAAGACCCTGCGCTACTTGAAAGTTTGTCTGTCAGGTTTTGGTATATTGCTGCCTGCCATGAGGTCAATGTCGTCTGCGAATCGAAGATTGCACAGGGATCTGCCACCAATAGAGATTGAAGTATGGTGGTCGTGGAGGGTTTCCTGCATGATCTTCTCCAGGAATATGTTGAAAAGGACAGGAGAGAGCAGGCATCCTTGACGGACACCGATCGTCGTCCTGAAGAACTCGCCTGACTGATTGTTAAGTAGAACCGCGCTGCAGGCGTTCTTGTAAAGCGCTTCTATCATTTGGATCAGTCCCTCCTCTATGTTGAACGATCTCATGACTTGCCAGAGTCCGTCGTGCCAGACGCGATCAAATGCTTTCCTGAAATCAATGAAGTTGTGGTAGAGTTCGCGCTGATGCTGCAGATGTTTCTCGATCAGGACGCGGCAGTTGAAAATCTGCTCTACAGTGCTTCTTCCAACTCTGAAGCCAGCCTGTTCTTCTGCCAGCAGTTCCTCGGCGAAAGTTTTGAGGCGGTTGAGAATGATTCTAAGCATTACTTTGCTAGGGTGACTTATCAGACTGATAGTTCTGTAGTTCTGGCACTGTTTCAGGTTTCCTTTCTTGGGGAGCGGGATCACTAGAGACTGTGTCCATTCTACTGGCCATTTCTTTTGCTCCCAGATCTTTTGACAGAGTGTAGTGAGGACCTTCGTTGTTACTTCTCCTCCATGTTTCAACAGTTCAGCAGGTACGTTGTCTATACCTGGAGACTTTCCTTCCTTCAGGCCGCGTACGGCTGCTTCCACCTCTTCAGCTAACACTGGCAGGTCTTCAGCCTTCCTGGCCCCAGCCTGGTTGTTTTGGAGGATGCTGGTGTCTGGCTCAGCCTTGTAGTTATACAAGTCTCGGCAGTACTCAGTCCATCTGTTTAGTACAGCAGTGTTTTCCGTAAGGAGTTGGCCGCTGCTGTCTTCGATGACTGTGGCTGTTCGCTGTTGAGTCTTGGTGAGGGTCCTTAGCGTTTCATAAGCCTTCTTGCTGTTGCCGTTTGCCATGCCCTCTTCCACGCTACAACACTGGTCTTCAATCCAATCTTCTTTGGCTTCTTTCATCCTCTTCCTGATCTTCTTGTTGACAAGTCTGTACTTGTTTGCTGATGTGAGGTCTTGGCCTCTCTTTTTCTTCCAGGCTCTCCTCTCATCACAGAGATCGAGGATGTCATCGGTGACCCAGGGCTGTTTGCGCTTCCTCTGCTTCCTCAGCACTTCTTCTGCTGTAGAAAGTAACACCTCTTTTATATTTCCAGCAAGGGTGTCTACGTCGCAGTCCAAAGTAGCCAAGGCTGCAAATCTGCCTCCCACCTGGGCTTGGAAGAGCTCTTCTACTTCCGGGTCTTTTAGCTTCTGGAGGTCGAATCTGATGCGAGGGCTCTTGCTATCTCGTTTCAATGCCAGCTTCAACTTGAGGCTAGTAAGGACGAGGTTGTGGTCGCTGCCAATATCAGCGCCAGGAAAGGACCTCGTTTGTGCTTTGTTAACGCTGGATTTGAATCGTCGAGGCAGCAAGATGAAGTCAATCTGGTTATGGACCAGGCCTCCTGGCGATTGCCATGTCACTGTTCTTGACTTCTTGTGTGGATGGAGGGTATTAGCAACGGTGAGACGGTGACTCTGTGCGAACTCTAAAAGTCGCAGGCCTCTGTCGTTTGTTTCTCCAAGGCCAAACTTGCCAGCTGTTCCTGCCCATTGTTGGTAGGCGTCAGGGCCGATCTTTGCATTCCAGTCACCGAGGACAGTCAGAATGTCTTTCTTAGGTGTTTTCTTGATGATGTTGTCCAGTTGTTCGTAAAATTCTTCTAATTCTTCATCATCATGATCTGCTGTTGGAGCGTATACTTGAATGATAGTGATGTTGTGCGGTCGGGCGGAGATGCGGATGGAGATTAGTCTGTTTGACACGGGGGTGCAGCTGATGACAGTTCCAGCCACCTCTTTCCTTACGATAAAAGCTACGCCATGTTCGTGCTTGGTTTCTTTTCCGCTGAACCAGATTTTATGGCCTTCATCTGTTGTTGTTTCTCCGAAGCCTGTCCATCGAACTTCTGCAAGTCCTACAATGTCCCAGCGATAGCGCTTCAACTCGTGGGTGAGTTCCTTCACTTTGCCGCACTGGTAGAGGGGGGAAAAAGGGGAGGGGTGGTGGTTGGCTGGGGGTGGGGGGTGGGGGTGGGGGGTGGGGGGTTGGGGTAGCATGGGAAGGCAAATGACAGTCCTAAACATGACCAGAATCTTATGAGATTTATTTCTAAAAACATTTCCTCAAATAAACAATAAAAATGTATGATCTGAAGATTTTTTAATCTAACATATATTTATTCCCAAATGCTTTTTCTTCCATAAATATTGGGGGGGGGGGGGGAGGGGAGGGGAGGAAGGCAGGGGATATGCTGGACCCTCCTACTTTTTCATTGAGACCCCCTCCCAACTTCCCCCCCTCCCCCCTCCCCGGGGACCCCTCTTCACCCGTCCCGTCCCAACACCACTAATAAAGCGGTAAAAATCGATTTTTGTTTCTGCGCCGCAGTTAATAATCAAATTCTATTGGCTGTTGCACTAGCTTAACCCTTAGGATGTTAGCAGCATATTTTGTCGAGGCACCAAGCTATACTATAATGTAGTTTACAGAGGACAGGTCCAACATAGAGAAGATGTTCGGAAAACAGAATTGGGTCCAAATTGCATGTTTCGAGGAAAACAGTAGATTAAAAGTTTCGATATCTCATGTTTGTCGGGGCTTGTATCCACTCTTTTCGTCAAAAACACGTGCAATTTTGATCTACTTGTGGTTTCCGGAAGTTGTCATTGGCATCTCACAACCTGGACGAACAAACATATAGATCCCTTGAGCCTTTGCGCAGAGTCGTGCATTGTCATAGTTTCTGTTGTCAGCTTCCGATTTGGTGCCAGTAGGTATGGGTCAAGGGATATAACTCTTTGTCCAGCGTTGAGTGGTTTCCCGTAGTAGGTATATTCTCCACCCACCAACGATTGCTTCCTCTGTGGTTTGTGGTTCACCTAAATTTGGGGAGTTCGATCTCTGGGTTTGGCTGTGTTAACACCACATGATACTGACGATACGCGTCATTTCCGCTATACGGTATCGTCCGCAGCAGTCTGGTTAAACAAATCAATACTTATTTACTGCCGAGAAAAATGGATCACGATCCAACTGCCAGAGGTATAGATCCTCATGAGCCCCCGCAGTTGTGGTGGCTCTTGAGGATCTATGCCTCTTGCTGACTCTTCTTTGAAACCATGTACATTTGACGGCTTAGGTTCTTTGACGTTAAACTTTGAATGATTTGACTTGAAAAACACGGTCTGTGGCCAGTGGCATTGGAGGGGTTAACTAATGCATCAGTCAACAGATTCCCCGACAGAACTAAGACCCATTATCTGCGGTCAGTGTAATAACTTTCAGATCTAAAGCCAGTGGTTGGCGACGGATCGGTAAAGGGTAAAGGGCGCCAGACTAAAGTTGTCCAGGAGTTTGCCCAGACTTTTAGCTTCTTCTTCTGCGCAGCCAGTTGTGTCATCGTCGCTCGCCGTGAATTGTGCAGCGTTTTGCAGACGAATGAAAACTGCGGAAACATTTGTTTAGCGTCATAATAAACGGGACATGCGATTTAGTTTCTGACACGGAAACACTGCACGCTAAGCTGAGTCAGTAAAACCGCGTGTGGAAAATTGAGGCCACGGCTTATTAGTTATCTAAAGGATTTACAGGATTGTAGTTTTCATTTTATTTTCCGAACAGTGAAGAACCAGCCCCCAGTTGCAGGAAACTTTTTTTTCAGGCCAGTAACTGGCAACCAGCTTGTTCAAGAACTGTTTCAGCAGCTGACTGGTCCATTTCCCCGTACGTTTGCTATGTGCATGTACAAATCAACTGGAACAAGTATACATCCACGCGCTTTCCAAATGACAAACAAGATCTTGCAAAGTTTACGAGATCTTGCATGTCATTTGAAAAGCACGTGGCTTCTTGGTCCTTGGCTGCTGAGTACGGGACTGGACGCGGTCACGAAGTGGCTTTCATTGGTGATATATTTTAAAAAATTAATATATTCATTTTTTAAATATAAATTTTCAGTGCGGAGAAAATATGGTTGTATCTGATCGCGTGCCACCATATTCCACGTTGACATGAGACAACATTGCTTTTAACCCACTAGTGTTGGATACTTTTTTTTCTCAGTTTTTCTTTTCCTTCATCATGATGAGACTCTAGGCTGGATACAGTCGAGCGGTTTCTGAAGGTCAGTCACACGCGACCAAGTGAACCCCTTCCCTGCCACTGTACGTACATTTTTGTTTCTGGAATCTTGCTTCATTTAACGACCAAAGCCAACACAGTCCAAGAAACATGGATGCAAACTTGTCAGCAAGATGCACAGATCCTCATGAGCCCCGCAGTCGTGGGGTCTCATAAGGATGTATGTCTCTTGCAGCTCGATCATATTCACTTTTTTCTCGGTTGAGAAGGGGTTAAACGCTTACAGAAACTGAGATGATCGGACTATTATTTTTCATACACTGACGCTAAACAGAAAAAAGAATTCTGCACAATGCAGCGCTGACGCCCTACAAAGTTCACGATGACAACAATCGCGACAGCTTCTGCAAACGAGTCATCACTATCTCCATCGTCAGCTGACTATGCCTACATAGCAGTGCATGTGTGCCTGTTCGTTGCCACAGTAGCGACTAACGTCGTGACCTTGGTCGTTATAGCGACGACACCGCGGTTGCAGACTATTCCTAATATGTACATCGCGACCTTGACCTGCGCTGACCTTCTGGTGGCTGTTGACCATCTAGTGTTTATACCATGGCGACACCCCGCTTACCACGGCTACTTTGAAGAAAACTTTCTGTTGTGTTCCTTCCTGATGGTGTCTGTGCACTTGGCGCCAAGCGTGAGTATAAGTACTGTGTTTCTGATTGCAGCGGAGAGGCTGCTATACATCAAATTTCCTTTCGTTTACCTGCGGGTTGTCACCAAGAAAAAAGTGACCGTAGCCATTATTGTGACGTGGGTGACCTGCATAGCCTATGCAGCTTGTTACAGAGTGTTTCGGTTTGAAGCCAGCCGCTATCTCGGTTGCAGTTTAATGGCTATTGTATACGACTCAGATTTAACTGCGCGTTTAAGCGGAATTGCTGGCATGATGTTCACTGTAGTACTCTTCTTTCTCTACGCCATACTGCTGAGAACGGCAGCAAAACAGGCCAAGGCGATAAGGAACTCCCACCAGCTTGGGGTCATAAGGTCGTCACCGAAAACATTGACCTTGCCCGAGGACGCAGTCAGGCGTGACGCTACTGCCAAAGCTACACTGAACGTCAAGGCTGTGCAACGAATGGCGGGTGTTTTCATCTGTTTCTGCATCTGTTGGACGCCTGCCTACTTTGTCAGCCTCATTGGCCCGAGCACCGTGGGTGAGGACATTGTGATGGTGGCTCTGATTCTTGCAATGTTCAATTCAGTCTCCAATTTCGGAGTGTACGCTCTGGCTGACCGCGAATTTTGTGCAGCTGTCGCCCGCCTGATGCGAATTAAGACAAACAGTGTATCGGACACGTCTGCTTAGGATCTTGAACATTCCCAAATTTTGTGAGTTGTCATCCAAAAACTACATTGCGCAACTTGGATACATATCGATCATTATAGTTCAAAGGTGGTGCCAGAATAGCTTGGCGGCTGTAGGCGCCAAGCTATTCTGGCAACACCCTTGAACAATTATGATCGATGCATGTCCTGATGCAATGTGTCGGAGCTGAACGGATTAACTCATTCCAGACATGCCGACTATGCATACGCGGCTTTTTGTCAGCTTTTTGCCGCGTATGCGTATGCGTCACGTCTGGAATGACTTATTTAAACACGTGAATTTCGCTGTGTGGCGTGGTAGCAGCCTGCTTGCAACGCGCTTGCGTCGCATTGAAAGGGAGTTGTAAGGCCGGCAGATGGATTGTCGCATCTCGTTGAAGCCAACCAGCGGGCGCCACGACGCGTCACATGTTCACAAAACACAAAATGGCACCTACGCGGACCACAATTTGTCGCAAGAGTGTTGTTGCATACACGCTGCAAACGTGCGTCGCTGACAGCGAAAAATCACTAGATGTAGAGCCCACCAGTTAGCTCATGATCCAATTTCCGAAACAGCTTGCTGGCATTTGAGTTTGTACGGTACAGTTTCGAACTATATAGTAAAAACCAGCACAATATTCTTTGAAAAACTGATGTCGGGACCTTTGAAAAAGTGTTGCTATATCCGACCTTTGTTGTGTCCGACCTCGTTATATGCGGAGTAGACTGTAAATCCATTTTTGTGAAAAGAGAAATTCTCTCTTGTCAAAGCCGTCGACCGATAAATGAAAGTACATTTATACTGCCCAGACTGCCTAAAACAGAGAGCGTTTATGATACAACAAAGTCTTATAACAGGAAAAGATTAACACCATTGTGGTGAGACAAAGACATTGAAAGTAATTAACTTTTGCGCACTTGTTTGATTTCGTTTCGCCATAAGTGTTATATGCATTTGTTCATTTTAAACTTTATATATATATATATATTATTTTATTTTATTATTTTTCGCTGATTTTTTCTACAGCGTCGTTTCCACACTGTCACACTGTCTTACCAAATGTGTACCATGTCTGATTAAAACTGGAAACTATAATTCTGATGGCTTTAATAAAATCTTTAATTTCAGGAAAACTTCCGGATTTTGTCAGCTGGAGTTTCTTTGAGCCCTTCACTTCCGAGATACGTGTGCATTACACATTGACCGCAGAAACCATGCACTTAAGACGGAAGGCCCTCAAACAGTTGTGGATGAAGAACACAGTTACTTTGTACGAAGGCACAGGCAAGAGGAATAGATCCTCATGAGCCCTCGCGAACCCTGGGGGCTCATGAGGCCTTATTCCTTTTGATTTTAGTTCAAGGTCTTAGCATATAGTTCTTCAATAAATTAAAACTGAGACAAGTGCGTCATTTCTAGAGAGGAAATTCGCAACGAAGAAAGAAAAACGCTGAGAAAAGGCAAGTGCGGCACAATAAATTGTGTGTGTGCGTGCGTGTGTGTATGTGCGTGCGTAGGTGTGTGTGTGTGTGTGTATGTGAGTGTGAGTGTGTGTTAAATGGTGCTCAAGGGTAGCGATAGATTAGCGTATCTCGAACAAGGCATAAATAAGTCTGCATTTGTCTTCTTACGAACTCTTTACACTTTTTCTCATTGGCCTAGCTCAACTTGATTCGCATTTTCTCCTTGTTCCCCGTTATCAAGGCAACGTGAGGCTTATCACCCGTCTCCCCTTCTACGTACTCTCTAAGCAAAACAGCATGCTCTAGAATATTATTACTTATATTACAAGTTAGGCTTTGCTAGTGGTTCTTGTCACCTCCAGGGTCCAATCAGGGTTACCTGAGTCTTTTTTTACGCTGAACTGGCTGATCATATCCGAGAGGCGACAAGAACCCCTGGCAAAGCCTGAATCGTAAGACAACGATTTTTTCTACAATTGTAAAACATATAATTACATGCGCACGAAGGATCCTCTTGAAAGAGCCCCTGCTCAGTAGGGAACGCAACTCTCAATGTGTCTATTACCTCCCCTTACTGTCTGTCCTGACGGTACGTGGCTTTCGCTTTGAAATTTCTGTCAAACGTATCACATTTCGATTTTTTGTTTTTGTTTTTGCCTAAATATGTCCCATATGTATAATGACGAGTAAAAGTAATGCGACATTTTCGGAATCATCGGAAATACTTTAGTTCTGAAAATGTCGAATTACTTTTGCTTGAATCGTCACTATAGTACGCTTCGGGTGCATATCACCTTTTTGTTGCGTAACCCTCAGATTGTATTTATACTGGCGTTTTGTTCCTGCGCCGTTTCGACTACGGTCTTATGTACAAACTACCTTGGGCCAGCACTTGGAATTTTCTGTCTTCCATACTATCTTTTATTAACACTTTGTTTTTAGACGACTTTGGTACCAAAGGTATTATAATCACCTGCGTACAGTTGTTTTTGTTGTGTGACCACCCAATTTATTTTTATTATTTTTGTTAAAAGATCTGTATCTTTGTGCCTAAAGGTTTGACTGAAGGACGGTTTTAATGTGCCTGTTTGTAATGAGAAACATGTTTGGTCAAATCTATATATGGGGAAGAATAGTGTGATTAGCGAGTACGCGCGTTGTCATTGAAACCTGTGATAAGTTGAGGCTATATTCTTATCATGGGTGGTACGTTGCCTCACGTTGCCTTCAGAACTGGCGATCAGAAGAAAAAGCCCGGCCAATGTGAAAAAGTGTAAGGAGTCGGGAAAAAGACGAACGGCTTCAGCCAATCACACTTCTCAGTACGAGCACGCGATCCCTTTCATTCATTCAAACCGCAAGGCAAGAAAAAAATGAATGAAAGTTAGGGGATTAGACAAGAACAACAACCATATCCAACGTATTTAACCCCTTCCCTGCCAACGTACGTACTTTTTGTTTTCTGAGATCTGTGTTTACTGAACGACCAAAAGCCACTACTGCCCGAAGAACGTGGACACAAATTTGTCTCAGGAAGAAGTATAGATCCTCAAGAGCCGCCGCAGTCGCGGGGGCTCGTGAGGATCGACGCCTCTTGCAGTTAGATCGCTTTCACTTTTTCTCGGCAGTGAAGCAGTTAATAGCTTTGAGACCGATTTCATACAAACGAATAAGTAAAAAATGTGATGCTCGCTATTGTCGAGCGCTAAAAAAACAACAACCACAAAACGGGATTGTTACGTGGTGGAATTTTAGTCGAAGTATGATAAACACACCAGACACACACACGTAGAGTTCTTTAAAGTAAACCTCGTTCAGCTGCAATCCGTCACACGTGGCTTAAGGATGTAGACAATACTGGAGTAACAGTTCCAACAATATTTAATTCAGCGATGCGATATCCACACAGTAATGCACTCTCAAATGCACAAACTACTGAATACAAAGTCTCTTTCGCTATGTCCACACTACGATTCAAAGTTTCTCATACACAGCGTCTCTCACAATAAACTGCGTATCTCTACAACTGACAAAGCAAGACAATGTACTAACGGGCTTTCCCAGCGCCCTCCTTATATACACTATCAAAATCTAGAATCTTCTACGGAAATCATGAACTCAAATAACCAGAACGAAACACGCAGCCGAAGCTCATTAACATAAACTTTCCAGAAACAATATATCAGGCTACAAAAACACGGCTGCTCACTTCAGCTCTAAATTCTAGCGTATAATAAAGACACATAAAAGTATGGTATCCCTATCTATGATAGCTCAAAAAGGTACGAGAACATTCACCAAACGAAATAAAGGCTGCTCGATACACGCGAACAGGAAAACAAAAAGTAGCGAAAAATGTTGCGATGTCAACTAACCGACGTGACACTTACGAGGCCACCAGACAGTGCGACCTGTCTACAACCTTCCGGACTAAACTTAACAAAACGAAAACGGCTCTACTCACGAACAAAAGAAAAATCTATTAAAAAAACACGTGAATCATAACCGTGATAGCTCAAATAAACATCGGGTCGTTACCTACGAATAACACATGTACGCTCTCACAGGATAACACAACCACAATCGTAACAGGGATGAACCATAACCCACAAAGTCCCTTCTATATGAGCGCTGCTTTCGCTGCAAAGGGTCTCTACCTTTTGTCTTTGACTTGATTCTGATCTTGTAATATCTGCTTTTGAAAAAAGCCTCGCAGATGTGCCAATGCGCCATAGTGAACTCTATAAGGGGCGCGCGCAGTGCATACGCGTCATTAGTTTGTCAAACGTCATTTGTCATGACGTATTTTTTCGTTTTTACGTAATTTTATCTTTAACGTGATACGAGTTTCGCTTTTGCTTCAAGACATTGGAAAATGGTGACAAAACTAGAATTTTACGGTACAATTTCAGTCTTGCTATAATTTGTGTGAAAGCAGGTTGTCCTTACCTAATTATTAAGTACACCTGGATGCTCTTCTGAAAGCGCGTCGATGTGTGTGCATGTGTATGCGTGCGTGCATGCCCGCGCTCCAAACGGGCACGCATATGTGAGAGAAAGAACGAGCAAGCTAGAATGCCTCTTTTACATCATCTCTACTGTCTGACTTTCTCCAGATGTCAAGATTTTTTACTGTTTTATTTTTTTTTCTGAAAAGAATTAATTTTTACTGAAGACGTTGACAGGGTACAAAGCTGGCTAACGAAATCATCCAATGTCTTTCTCCAAACTAGCTATATCGGGTCACCTGAATGCTCTTCTGAAAGCGTGACGATGTGTGTGTGTGTGTGTGTGTGTGTGTGTGTGTGTGTGTGTGTGTGTGTGTGTGTGTGTGTGTGTGCGCGTACGTGTTAGTGTGTGCATGCGCGCGCGCTCCAAACATCTCCAAGAGACATAGATCCTCATGCGCTCTCCGGGCGTATGAAGATCTATGCCTCTTGGAGATGCATGCATGTCTGTGAGAAAGAGAGAGCGCGGCGCGCGCTAGAGAGAATTACGTCATTTCTACAGTATTATGTCAATGTCTGCGTGGTGACGGAGTTGCCTCTTTTACGTCACCGCCACTGTCTGATTATCTATAGAAGTCAAGTTTCTTTTTTACTGTTTTAATTATTTTCTGAAAATAATTAATTTTTAGTAAAGAAGTTGAAAGGATAAAACTCATGCAATATCTTTCTCCAAACTAGCTATATGCAAAAGTTCAAGTAACTATGACAAAATTTACGGACTCTAATCTGAATCAACCGACTTCCTATAAACGGTTGTTTATGTCTTCAATGAGTCATTCAATTACAATATGGTCGGAGGCTCTCTTAGCCACGGACTTAAGAAAGTATTTCGCCAAGTTTCAAGCTTGTGTGTACAGACATATCTGAGATTATTTTGTTTACATACATACGCACATACATACATACATACGCACATACATACGCACATACATACGCACATACGCACATACGCACATACACACATACACACATACACACATACATACATACATACATACGCACATACATACATACATACACACATACGCACATACACACATACACACATACACACATACAGACATACATACATACATACATACATACATACATACATACATACATACGCACATACATACATACGGCGCTTCACGCCAAATGTACGTTCAGCAGCGAGGTTAGCATAACGTAATTTTTATCTTGTTACTTCAATTGCTTGAGGTTTAGCCTGCCCGCCTTTGACATCATGGACATGCTATTAAATTCGCCCCACGCGATACGCCCTAAAAAGTCCCTTCTATAAATAGAAGGGACTTAAAAATGATTAAAAATATATTATAAAATATTCATGTATGGTAACAGCAGCACCAGAAAACATAGTCTTACAACAGATGATGCTTAAATCTGGTGACTGAGTTACTTGTATCGTAGCTAAGAGCTATGTGAAAACAACTTTCCCATAACCGTCGAAATAAGTGCACCTGGCCCAGATGCAGTCTTGCGCGAGAACAATCTTCTCATAATCGCATGATTTTTGTATACGGTATTTACATAAGCCTACAGTTTGTCTCGGCTGTCGGGTACGATTAGGTCAATTGTGACCTTTATGCCCTAGGTGTCAAAATCAAATGTTCCGCACCATCTTTTAGGAGTCATTTGTAAAACACCTAAACATAACTTTAATTTTTCTTTTACGAATAAAACTTTCTTCTCTTTCATACCCGCATGATTTTTCATAAACAATGTTTGCATAAGCCTCCTGTTTGTCCCGACCCTGGGGTAGGATTCGGTCAGATTGTAACCTTCTAAGCCCTAGGCGTAAAATTCAGCAAGAAAATTGCAAAGTTGATTCTCTGATAAGCCAAATGTTAGTACTGCGATGAGTGACGTATAACAGCGAGTCGTCACTATGAACACAGCGTCGTGGGACTAATGATGCCATGACGTGAAGCTTGAAGTGACGTCATTTCGCTGCTCGTGCTATTCTTCTTCTTCAGAATAGCTATGCTACGCCAGACCAAGGAGTTTACGAATGGCGGAAATCGCCGTTGTTTTTTCGTAAAAAATAATCCCAAAATCGTGAAAATATATTTGTTTCGAAGAATATTTAAATATCACTCAAATCGTTCTAGAGGTACAATGCTGGTTAACAAACTCATACAATATCTCGCTTTTATCTAGCTGTACGCAAAATATCTAGTAAAATTTAGAAAAAATTACGAACTCCAGTGTGTATCAACCGGTCTTTTGGTAACGGTCATTTTCTCGCCAATGAGCATCTTAAAACATCGGGGGAAAAAAGTCCCGAGATAATTATTTTAGGGACATTATCCTAAAATTTCAAGCTTGTCTGTTTTCACACGCGGGCTCTAGTCACTGTAACACATACACACACACACACACACACACACACACACACACACACACACACACACACACACACACACACACACACACACACACACACACACACACACACACACACACACACACGCGCGCGCGCGCCAAAAAGACGTTCTCTAGCAAGGTTTGCGTAGCTAGATGTGACGTCATTTTATTGTGTTACCTCTTTGCCAGAATTTCTGCGCCGCACGCCAAAAACGTCATGTTCTTGCTCCGGAATGCGCTCCGACCCGAAGTCTATCGTATTTTTAAAATACGGTAGACAAAAATGGACAGAAAAAATTCGTGTTTTGCACAAATGAACTGACTATCCTTCGTCCAATTACGACATGATTTCTAATACACGATGGCCTTTGGGATTAGTTGCGCTGTTATTTCATTTCATGGTCAGCGCCTACAGCCGGCGTGATGTCAAACGACCCCTACGCCAGATTGACCCGGAGTAACTCTGGCGTACGCCAAAGTGTCTAATAGTCAATCTGGCGTAGGAGAAGGATCTGGCGTAGAAGTCACTCACTTTGGCGTACGACTCAGGGTCGGTCTGGTAACAGTCATTTTGGTATGTTACTAAGTGTCCGTCGGAGTTTATTTTTGTGTGCAAGTGTGTGTGGATCAGAGGGTGGGTTAGAGTAGAAGGAGATGGATTCCTGTCGCTACACGAGCCCACAGAGCGTACTAATGGCGGGAAGCGCCGTGTGACCGTTCTTATTTGTGTGCGCCGACGTGTGTGTTGATCAGAGGTTGGCTTAGAGAGGAGGGAAATGGATCAGCCAAATAAGCCTAAAAATATGAACAAAATTAAAAGATAAACGTATCTGGGCTCCAATCAATCTGGTTGACTTTGGGATGAAATCCTCATCTTGTTTACACTGTGACGGTCCCCAATAAATCGAGCATTTAATGCGGCCTGCTCAAGGTAATAATGGGTTAGTAATTTTCAATATCTCCTTGTTAATTGTTGTTAGTATGTCTTACAAGAATGCTGGACTTCTGAAGTTTTAATTTTCGTAAAATGAGATTGTTTGTTGATTTGTTTGTTTTGTTGTTGTGTGTTGTTGTTGCTGGGTTTTTTTTTGTGTGTAGTAGGAGAGTTAACCGACTGCACCAGAGTCAGTAGAAAACATGCTAAATGCGGCTGTGACAAGAAATATGAGAAATCTTAGCTTATGCAGGCAAAACAACAATGAAAATCAATTGTATCAGCACATTTTAATAATAGAAGCTCGCCGTGGCTCAGATCAGTTTAAATGTCGTTAGAAAGCCAACCTAACACCCTCCCACCCCCACCCCTCCCCCAAGACCACACGGCCGCTGAGGGTCCGCGCACAGTCGCACTGGGTACTGGGTAATTTAAGCAAACACATTAAAGCATTGTCAATTTGAACTGCTTCTGTGAATGTCTGAACACGGAAAAAAATCGACCCATCCCCCCTTTCTGTAATGGATTTAACCCCTTGGCTGTCGGCAGCGCTTCTTGTCGCAATGATTCCTGCAGGAATCAGCGACAAAAAGCGTTACAGACAGCCAAAGGGTGAATGATTGAACATCGTATTAGTTGTTGCTTCAGTTTAACCCATTGAGCCCTGACACGTACATCACATTAAAAAAGATCCCACATTGACAGATGAAGTGCTCAAGTGTCGTGGCAAGTAAGCATGGTGGTTCTGGGCACCCAACTTTTCTGGCACAGCCCTTGAACAATCACGGATGATCTGTGTCCGGAACAAACGGTTCAATCATGTTAGTTGAAGGGTGGAGCAAAAAAACTTAGCTATAGGCTCCAAGCTTTTCTGCACCACCATTGAACTATCATGGTCGGTAAACTGCTCTAAATTGAAATGTAGAGAAATTCCCAACGAAGAAGAAGAAAAGAAAAAGCGGTTAGAAAAGACAATTTCAGAACAATTGTTTTGAAACTATCTTTTCCAAGCGTGCTTCTGTCGTTGTGGGATAGGTTCTGCGCATTTTACACGCTTGCAGTCACCTGTCTGAATTTTGAACAGTGATGCTGTCTTCAGGTGACAGGTGAAACATTTGGGTGTTTTAACCCATTCAGTGCCGAGAAAATGTGAACACACCCAACTGCAAGAGGTATAGATCTGCATGAGCCCCCGCAGTTTCGGGGGCTCATGAGGATCTACGCCACTCGCTGAAACCACTTTGAATGCATGTTCCTAGGACTATAGGTCGTTTGACATCCAAGGTTTTAACTCATTCTACCCCAACACCACAATCCTTAAATTTTGCCCCTGTCCTCTCAAGACTGCATTGCAGTGCAGGACACAGATCGACCATGATAGTTCAAGGGTGATGCCAGAATAGCTTGGCGCCCGTAGGCGCCAAGCTATTCTGGCATCACCCTTGAACTATCATGGTGGATCCTTATCCTGCTGTGGTGTGTCTGGGGTAGAATGAGTTAAGCAAATATATCCGCAAAGAATCACTTTTAAATACCAATCTAGAGCAAAGATCATTCAGTGACAGATGACCTAATACGATTTACTTTTAAGAAATTCGAACAATGTGTCAGCGTGTCGTAAAAAAATCGGATTTCTTTTTATGAAATGACTGATTTTACATCCCTAAATGTGCTCCATATGTATTAAGCCCAGTATAAGAAAGATTCATTTCCACGTGAATTGGCGAAGTTTTCAAACCTGAAACAGCGCAGGCATAACATGAAATCTGCATGTTTGACCCCGATATTAAAATCTGCAGGGGCTCTAGTGAGGCTATTGAAAATGACTTCTTCTTGTCTTTTTACCAAAGCTTTTCGACTTTACAACAAAATCGACCAATCACTAGTAAAAAATGTTACATATTAAGTCAATTGGCAATGAATGATATTCGTTCTTAAAATGATACAGAAAAGTGTTTCTTTGCGGAAATATTTGGGAAAAACGTTGTGCGCTCCGATGTCAAACGACCTATACCCAGCCTGCAAGCCCATGTGTACCGAGGTGGGGCCGACGCGGGCCACAGATAGTCCAAAGGTGGGCCCGCGTAATCCCCACAGCGGAACCCATGGGCTTGCAGGCTGGGTAGAGCTTGTTGATATTGAACTGAGACTGCAGAAACAGTTTCCGTCAATGGGGCACTGAACGGGTTAAAGTCAAGCTATTATGGACGGTTCTTGAAGTGGTTGGTCTGAGTCCTGCACCGGAAGCACTCTTCAAGCCGTATTTTCTCATGACAAATGTGGAACAGTTTGTTCATTCTCTTAGAGCCATTCACATGTATTTCCGCGTCGTGGCTTGCATACAATAACTGGAGAAGCAAGCGTGTACGGTCCTTGTGGTCACACAATAATAGAGCTATTTTTTTGTGTTCAGGTGGAAGAAACGACCTATCGTATTGTGAGAAATGTATTCGTCGTGTGTTCGTGATTTGGTGCCATTAGGACATTACTGTTTGGACATTGCTGGGAGGGGGGGGGGGGGGAGGAGGATGGAGTAGGGGGGAGGGGGCGGGGGAGGGGGAAGCAAAAACTCGCATATTTGTCTATCCAGATGCAAAAAAGGGATTTTTGTTTCTGGAGGAGCTGGAAAGGGGGTGGGGGGGGGGACCCTTGTACGCCGACCTCCACCCCCCCTCCACTTCTCCGTCACCCCCAGATGCACCCAACGTTGGTCTCATCACGGGATTGTGACTCGCGTAACCCATTCAGCCCTGGCGCATTACAGCAGGAGATGGGTCGACCATGATAATTCAAGGGTAGTGCCAGATTAGCTTGGCGCCTGTCGGCGCCAAGCTAATCTGGCACTACCCTTGAATTATCATGGTCGATCCACCTCCTGCAACAGGTGCCTAGTCGTTAGATGACGCCTCCAAAATTTGGGAAATACGTGCGTCGGGCTGAATGAGTTAACCTTAGGGATTTGGATCTCGAGTTTAGTGTGGTAACGCCTTGAGTGCTACTGACGATACAGCTCGGCAGTGCGCGGTCCAACGGTGGCCGACGTCGGCCCGATGGTCTTTTGCGCATTGGGTGTAACGTACGAATCGACCATTAGATCTCAACAGACGTTGTTCGGAGGTCAGCAGTAAATCAAAATTGCACCTGTTTCGACGAAAAAAAGGTGGATTAAAAACCTGGACAAAACACGTTATATCGCGTGACAAAACACGTTATATCGTGTGACAAAACACGTTATATCGTGTGACAAAACACGTTATATCGTGTGACAAAACACGTTATATCGTGTGTTTGTACGGCTTACGTTCTTTCATCGAAACACGTGCAAGTTTTACTTCTTTCTGGTTACTCTCCGTTGGAAATTTTATGGTTGTAACATCATCTTGTTTTGATTTACAGCTGTGTCATCGTCAAACGCCGTGAGATACACGGCGTTAACACTCTGATAACAAATGAACTCATTCAGCCCCACTGCCGTATTTCCCAAATGTTGGAGGCGGCATCTAACGACTATGCACCAGTTGCAGGAGATGAATCGACAATGATAATTCAAGGGTAGTGCCAGATTAGCTTGGCGCTTGTCGGCGCCAAGCTAATATGGCACTACCCTTCAATTATCATGGTCGACCCATCTCCTGCTGTGGGGTGTCGGGGCTGAATGGGTTAACATTGTCACGGTCGATAATGTGTCATTTTCTATGAATGCTTTTCAATGGTGATCAAACAAATTTAAAACGTGGAACAATTTGTTCAGTCTCTTAGACTGTTTGTGAAAGGGACCGAGCGATGCAGTGTTTAACACGCATCATTTGAACACCAAGTTGAGTCATCAAAACATGAGAAAAAGAAGTACTTTCAGAACGCCAGAACTTCATTTCGTTGCAGAAGAAGAATGAGATGCTAAAATGCGGGATCATATTCTTCTTCCTTCTTTATCATTGAAAAGCCAGGCTTCCTCCTACAACGTTGACATTTCCGCTCCAGAAAAATATGGAAGATCATCTTGTCCTGGAACTGTTAAGCAGTTGACTACGTTCCTTTTCTCCGGAAGTTGATATGTGCGTCTGTAATGGGAAGTTTGCTAGATCCTGCTTATCAGTCGAAGAGTGTCCGACTACCCTGCTCCAAGGCTGTCTACTAACTAAACCGTACTCACGTGGTATTCGTTGATTCATGGGCGTGACTCAGAGAATTTTGAAGGTATTCGTCCTTGCTGGCGAGAGAAATCTTTCAGTTCGTGTGGCAGTAACGATCGCATTTGTACTCTAAGAAACTATCTTTTTCATCTTTTGATGCTGGATACAGAACCATAGCTTTCTGAGCGAGCTAGACACTGAAAAAACTGTAAGTATGGCTGACTTTTTCATAAACGCGACACGTCTGTAGAACCATCGTTGACAACATTTAAAGTTCACAATGATAATCATCGGCACAAATTCGATAAACGAATCTGGATCATCCTTGACTTCATCTCCGGCTGACTACGCAATTATTTCGGCGCATGCGTGCCTGTTCGCTGCGACAGTGGCGACCAACGTCGTGACCTGCATCGTCATAGCGACGACTTGGCGGCTGCAGACTATATCTAACATGTACATCGCGTCGTTGGCCGTGTCTGACCTTCTGGTGGCTGTTGAACAGCTTGTGTGCATAACATGGCGACTCCCCGCTCACCGCAGATATTATGAGGACATATGGCCTTTGTGCTGCTTCCTGAAGGTGTTTGGATACCTGGCAAAATCCACGAATTTCTGAACTATTATCTTGATTGCAGTGGACAGGTTGCTATACATCAAATGTCCTTTTTATTACCTGCGGGCTGTCACCAAGAGAAAAGTAGCCGTAGCCATCATTGTGACGTGGGTATACCGCATAACATTTTCAGTCTGTTTCAGAATGTTTCGGTCTGTAACAAGCTATCCCGGCTGCAGCATAATCGCTGTTGTCTACGACTCAGACGAAGGCGCGTTTGCAAACGGAGTGATTGGCATAGTACTGACTGTAGCACTCTTCTTTCTCTATGCCATACTGCTGAGCACGGCAGCAAAACAGGTCAAGGCCATAAGGAACTCCCACCAGCTTGGGGTGATAAGGTCGTCACCGACGACCGTCACTTTGCCCGAGGACAATGTCCGTGTCCCCGCTGCCAAAGCTAGACTGAACTTTAAGGCAGTTCAACGAATGGCCGGTGTGTTCATATGCTTTTCCGTCTGTTGGACACCTTTCACTTTAGTCGGCGTGATTGGCCCGAGGACCGTGGACGAGGACATTGTGATGGTGACAGAGTTTCTTGCAGCGTTCAATTCAGTCGCCAATTTCGCAGTGTACGGTCTGGCTGACCGCGAATTTCGTGCAGCTGTCGCTCGTCTGATGAGAATCAAGACAAACAGTGTATCGGACACTGCTGCTTAGGACCTTGAACTTACTCAGAAACTGTGCGGACCAGCTCTCGGGCGTCTTTACTGACATTTTCAACATGTCTCTCTCTCAGTGCACTGTTCCTCAGTGTTTCAAAAGGTCCACCATCATTCCTGTTCCGAAAAAATCCAAAGTGTCCTCCCTAAATGACTACAGACCGGTCGCTCTGACCTCAGTTGTCATGAAGACGCTTGAGCGCCTCGTCCTCCGGTTTCTGAGAACATTTACCGACCCTCTGCTGGATTGTTTTCAATTCGCGTATCGCGAAAAACGTTCCGTGGAGGATGCGGTGTCACTTGGTTTGTTTTATGTTTTACAACACCTTGAAATCCCAAACACCTATGCCAGAATTTTATTTGTTGATTACAGTTCTGCTTTTAACACCATTATTCCATCCAAATTGTACCAGAAGATCCAGCAAATCGGAGTTCCAGAGACATTGTGCCTCTGGACCCTCGATTTCCTGTTGATGAGACCACAGGTCGTTAAAATTGGTGGAAATGTGTCATCCACCTCACTTTATCCACGGGCACGCCTCAGGGGTGCGTGCTCTCCCCTATGCTCTACTCCCTGTTTACTTATGACTGTGCTTCATGCCATGCCAGTACTAAAGTTCTGAAATTTGCAGATGACACCACAGTGGAAGGGTGCATTACAAACTCAGACGAATCCGCTTACCGTAGTCAGGTTGAGACTCTAATTAGTTGGTGTAATAACAACAACCTTGAACTGAACTCTGGCAAAACAAAAGAAATGATTGTGGACTTTAGAAAGAAACAGTCCCCTCCCCCTCCCCCTCTTGTGATCAATAGTGAAATCATTGAAACAGTCCAGAACTTTAAGTTTCTTGGCACTACCCTGTCATGTGACCTGAAGTGGGAGGAAAACACTCGCCTTATCGTCCAAAAAGCACAGCAGCGCTTGTTCTTCCTGCGACGTCTGAAAAGTTTCGGTCTCGGTGCCCACATGTTGATGCAATTCTACCGAGCTGTGATTGAGAGCGTGCTCACCTTTTCGATCACGGTTTGGTATGGTTCCATCACGGCCAAAGAGAAAATCAGACTGAGTAGGGTGGTCAAGACCGCTTCAAAAATCATAGGCAGAGATCTTCCTAGCCTGGACTCACTGTACCAGCAGCGTCTCTTACGTAGAGCACGTCTTATCTCCAGTGATTCCACCCACCCCGGCAATGAGCTTTTTCAAATTTTACCATCAGGGCGCAGGTACAGGTCCATCAGTACCAGGACCAGCAGATTCCGCAACAGTTTTTTCCCTCTTGCTGTTCACGCTCTCTCTGATCAACCGGACTAATTGGAGAGAGCGCGAGTGGCGAGTGAGAATGATTGTGTACAGTCAGTTTTTAACTGTATCAGATGTTTCTCTCTCTCTCTCTCTCTCTCTCTCTCTCTCTCTCTCTCTCTCTCTCTCTCTCTCTCTCTCTCTCTCTCTCTCTCTCTCTCTCTGTGTGTGTGTGTGTGTGTGTTTAGTCTTAGTAACTGACATCAAGACAAATTCCAATGTTTTTATTGTTTTGTACATGGAAACATATGGCAATAAACCATCTTATCTTATCTTATCTTATCTTATTTTATCTTATACTGGGCCCTAATGTGGACATTCCCAAGCTACATTACGCTACTAGGAGACATATTGACCATGACAGTTCAAGGGTGGTGCCAGAACAGCTTGGCGCCTGTAGGCGCCTAGCTATTCTGACACCACCCTTGAACAATCACAATCGATGCATATCCTGATGCGATGTGTTGGAACTGAACGGATTAACTCATTTGAAACCTGCCTCATACGGATATGCGGCTCTTTGGCGGCTTGTTGCCGTGTATCCAAATGCAGCACGCCTAATATGGCGTACTGAGACAAGTGGGGATTTTCGCTGTGTCGCAAGGTAGCAGCCTGCTTGCAACACGCTAGTGAAGTATTGCAAGGGTATTGCCAGTAAGGCCACCATGGAACGTGTCGCAGCCTGTTGCAGCCAACCAGCAGGCGACACGCTGCGTTACGTGTTCTCAAAGCAAAAAAAAAAAAAAAAAAAAATTGAAAAAAAAAAAAAAATCACGTCCTCTATTCTGGGTCTACCTATTGCTCTAATTTTATTTTCCCCCTGCTATCTGATTCTGTCGTGTTATCTATATGATGTGTTGACTTCTTCATTTGAAGACACACTAATATCATAGGGGTCCGTTGATAGTAGCTTTGACTGCTGCAAATCCACTTCGCCACCGCGTCGCGCGCAAGCGCCTATACTAAGCTCAAGACAAAATACAAGGGTGGAAACGAAGACGCCCGCGAATCGACAAAGCACTGTGATTCTAGAGCACTTTTCAACCCTCAAAGCAACCATCCGCCTTAAACCTCGAACTGAACAGACTCGGTAGATATTTTGCCACAAATCTATACCAGCCTTGTCCTCCGATCTAAACTGATAGTTTCGTATCAAGGCTTTTTGCACAGTCAAGCATGATCCATAGCAGACATCCGAGTCAGGGGTTCAGATGAGGCCGGAAATACGCCGCAAGCTCATTTCTGATTGGTTTATGTAAATTAGCATATCCAATGAAATTAAAACAAGAGTGCGTCTTACTGTCGACATAAACTTGTGACCCGGGCTGCACGCAACAGTCGTTTTAGTACACCAAGAGCTAGCCCGATCTACCGTACACACCCCTCCCCCCCAGTACTCAATAAGATGGATTTCAAAGTGTACCTTAGTATGTCCTGAGATGTTTAAGCAATGTTCCCCTAAAGTCCTTAGGAACACACCAGAGATATAGCTGATGACGCAAGGATACTCCCATTCACGCTCTTTGCAGATGCTAAAATGAACTTGAGAAACATTTTCCACTAAATAAATCTGAATTTATTCCAGAAGCGCAAATCAGGCATTGTTATGTTAAGGCACACCTTCTGCGTACCCTCCAAACAGAATAAAAAATATATTGAAAATTTGTGGCTTACAGAGTAGGTATTTGTGCACCCAGTAAATGGCCATTTCCTCAAAATCGCAAAAAAAGAGATACAAAAATAATGTGTCAGATGCCTTTAGACATTTTCTATAGCACTGGCAGTCCGTTTTCAGGCTTACATCATTTAAACAGGATGTCATAATTATTATAAACTTGACTAGGTGATGTTGTGATCATTATGAGTGCCACATTGATTGATTTTGTATCCCTACACCCCAAGTTGTAAAAATACACAAATTAGAAAACAAAACTAAAGTTATTCCATTTCATTTTGACTTCTCTTTACCTATTAAGTTTCAATAATGTTAGCATAAAGTACATGAAAATGAGGAAAGTCGGCATCCTTTATGATACGTTTGTGGTGAATGATAGCTTTTTCAATTTAAATTGCCAAATTGGAAAACGTACGTTATAGCCGATGCTCTCAGAAATTTTGTATACAACTGATAGGTCTTTTTTAGGTTTTAATTATTTAGGATAGAGTACCGCAGTTACTGCCAACCTGATTTTATGATGCTGTGATTCATTTAGGGGCCACAGTGGCTAAATCTGCTGCCCTACCCCCATTTTACCAGTAAGCAAAGCAACGCAAAATGATCATAAAAATTGATTATATCATACTCCTCTGTTTAAATATTTTTGTTGCCAGTTTTCTTAACAAAGTATGCACAATGAGCATAAAATTTTTGATCATTTCATTAAGTTCAGTGCGACCCATCAATTTAATTGTAATTCTTTTCTGTTAAAGCATAAAAGGGGGAAAACGTCGGTCAGACCAGCAGTGCGGTACCAAGATACTTCGACAATATGAAACACTCCCTGCAAAACCAAAAATGCCAGGCTTGACAAGATGCAGAACATGGGTCATTATCATGATGCAGTGACATTCTGAGAGCTATCTGGAGTATTTCTTAACATTGTTTTCCCTGTTAGGAACCATGAAACTTTATTACGCAAATTCATATTTACACCTTTCTAGACGAAAATAAATCTTAAGAAAAGACCATACTAGACCCGCCTTACGCTAGGTAAAATATCTCCTAAAATACCAGCAATTTTCACTCATTCAGTCTATCGTATTTGCCTTTTTTCTCCAATAAATAAACAGCAACATTTTGATCAGATTACAGTCCAATATTTCACATATTTTACGGACATTAAAGTGATTGGAGACACGATACCTCCCTGAGATACATCTTTCCTGAGTTTGACAATTGACAAGACTGCTGAGTGTGCCGTCGACTTCAATCATGCAATGCTGTTGAAGAGGAAGTCTTTCAGCCATCAGTACATCATGCCTCCAAATCCAGATGGTAGAAGCTTTAGCAGCAGCCCCTGTTTACAGCCCCCCCCCCCCCCTCTTTATGTTCTGAATCCAAAACAGTTACAATTAAATTGATGGATCACATTGAAATTAATGAAATGATCACAGCTTTTTATACTCAATATTTTTGTTAAGAAAACTGGAAACAAAAATATTTAAACATAGGAGTATGACTTAAGCAATGTTTTGCGTTCCTATGCGTACTGGTAAAATGCGGGTAGGGCAGCAGATTCAGCCACTGTGCACCTAAATGCATCACAGCATTATAAAATCAGGTTGGGAGTAACTGTGGTACTCTATCCTAACTAATAAAACCTTAAAAAAGAGACCTAACAGTTGTATACAAAATTTCTGAGGGCATCGGAATCATTATTTTTATTTTCCGATTTCGCAGAAATGGCCATTTACTGGGTACACAAATACCATCACTGTGAGCCACAGATTCAGATAGAACGGACCAGTTAGCTCATCGTCGAGATTTTGGAGCTGTAGCTGCCCTAATGTGGTAACAAGAAAGGCAAAGCCCTTATAATTCACGTGTTTGACCGAGCCACACATGTCTGACAATAAGTAAAGGGATGGCTTCTGCACTTACAAAATCCATGTTTTCTCAAAATTTAATCAGTTTTCATGCATCTGTGAAACACCCGTGACCCTTGGCCTTTGCGATGAGTCAACTAAATTAGGATACATAGGAAGGTCTTATCATCAGCTACCTGTGTGCCAAGTATGATTGAAAAGTTTGCAAAAATGTTGATAATAACTACAATTATTGGCATTTTATACACATTTGTCGACCTCTTGTAACCCTTGACCATTGCCAAGGGATCATCGAAAGAAGTATGCATAGATAGGTCTTACCATCAGGTATCTCTGTAGCAAGTTTGGGTGTGAAGTTGTGAATAGTAATTGAGAACAAGATGAGATGAACCATAACCCACAAAGTCCCTTCTATATGAGAGCTGTCTTCGCAGTAAAGGGGCTTTACCTTTTGTCTTTGACTTGATTCTGATGTTGAAATAACTCATTTTGAAAAAAAAACTCGCAGATGTGCCAATGCGCCATAGTGAACTCTATAAGGGGGCGCAGTGCATACGCCTCATTGGTTTGTCAAACGTCATTTGTCATGACGTATTTTTTTTTTACGTAATTTTATATTTAACGTGATATGAGTTTTGCTTTCGCTTCAAGACTTGGGAAATGGTGACAAAACTAGAATTTCACGGTATAATTTCAGTCTTGCTATAATTTTTGTGAAACCAGGTTGACTTTACCTAGCTACACCTACATGCTCTTCTGAAAGCGATTCGATGTGTGTGTATGTGTGTGCGTGCGTGCATGCCCGCGCTCCAAACATCCTCAAGAGGCGTAGATGTTCATGCGCCCTCGGGGCACATGAGGATCTATGCCTCTTGGAGATGCACGCATATGTGAGAGAAAGAACGAGCAAGCTAGAGAGAGAATTACGTCATATTTAGAGTATGTCTGCGTGGTGACGGAGTTGCCTCTTTTACATCAACGCCACTGTCTGATATTCTCTAGATGTCAAGATTTTTTACTGTTTTATTTTTTTTTCTGAAAAGAATTAATTTTTACTGAAGACGTTGAAAGGGTACAAAGCTGGCTAACGAACTCATCCAATGTCTTTCTCCAAACTAGCTGTATCGGGTCACCTGAAAGCGTGGCTATGTGTGTGTGTGTGCGTGTTAGTGTGTGCATGCGCGCGCGCTCCAAACATCTCCAAGAGACATAGATCCTCATGCGCTCTCCGGGCGCATGAGGATCTATGCCTCTTGGAGATGCGCGCATGTTTGTGAGAAAGAGAGAAAGGGTCGCGCGCTAAAGAGAATTACGTCATATTTAAAGTATTATGTCAATGTCTGCGTGGTGACGGAATGTCTCTTTTACGTCACCGCCACTGACTGACTATGTATCTATAGAAGTCAATTTTTTTTTTTTTACTGTTTTAATTATTTTCTGAAAACAATTAATTTTTACTAAAGAAGTTGAAAGGATACAAAGCTGGCTAACAAACTCATCCAACGTCTTTATCAAAACTAGCTATATGCAAAAGTTCAAGTAAATATGACAAAAAATTACCGACTCTAATCTGGGTCAACCGACTTCCTATAAACGGTTGTTTATGTCTTCAATGAGACATTGAATTACAATAATATGCTCGGAGGCTCTCTTAGCCACCCACTTAAGAAAGTATTTTGCCAAGTTTCAAGCTTGAGTGTACAGAAATATCGGAGATTCTCTTGTTTACATACATACGCACACACATACATACATGCATTCGCGCATACGGCGCTTCGCGCCGAATGTACGTTCAGCAGCGAGGTTAGCGTAACTAGACATGACGTAATTTTTATCGTGGTGTTACTTCAATTGTTAGATGTTTAGCCTGCCCGCCTTTGACATCATGGACATGCTATTAAATTCGCCCCACCGTGACCTGTCCTAAAAAGTCACTTCTATAAATAGAATGGACTTAAAAAAAAAATCTTTTGGCAAAATATGGCGATTTTTTTACCTATTTCTTGAGCTCTTGTGACCCTTGACCTTTGCAGGGGATCAACTAAATTAGTATGACTAAAAAGGCCTTACCATCAGATATCTTTGAACCAAGTTTGGGTTTGAAATTGTCAATAGTATTTGAGATTTTTTTTGTGTGTGGTAAAAATATAGCGATTCTGAACCTATTTCTTGAGCTCGTGATCCTTGACCTTTCCTAAGGTTCAACCAAATTCGTGTGCGTATAAAGGTCTTACCATCAAGTATCTTTGTACCAAGTTTGGGTTTGAAGTTTTGAGTTGTATTTGAGAAAAAATAAATATGTCCCAAAATAGCTATTTTTGATATATTTCCTGATCCTCTTTGACCTTGACCTTTGTGAGAGGTCACTGAAATTGGCATGTTTATAAAGATCTTGCCAGAAAGTATCATTGGGCCAAGTTTGAAGACTGTAGCTTGAATAGTCGCCGAGAAAATGCCAACGTTAAAGTTTACCACGGACGACGGACGGACGACAACTGGCCCAGAACATAGACTCACTTTTGCTTCGCGCGTAAGCCAAAAAGCAGTGAGTCCAGCTTCGTTGCATTACAAAAAACAAAAACAAAAAAACAAACAAATCTCAATGTTCACAGAAACAATCTACGTCAGTACGTGTTTTTTTGCCCAATTCGGGCAGATGTGTCCTTTGAATTAGAAACACCCATCACGCAAAACGTCACTGGGCCTACGTTTGCTTGTTCGGTACGTGGTTTAAAGGAACAGATCAGACATAATAGCAAAGTTACGTTTACGCCCAGCGACTCCCAGCAACGAACGAGAGCGAAGTCACGGCGGATGATCAGATTCTACCATACCCACGGACAACACTCCAAACATGTTCCAAGAGGCATAGATCCTCATGAACCCGGGGTCCCATGAATATCTATGCCTCTTGAAAATGTTCGGAGTGTTGTACATGCTTATGGTGCACACTGGTTACTATGATCCGCCGTGACTTCGCTCTCGTTTGTTGTTGGGAGTCGCTCGGCGGAAACGTAATTTCACTAATTGTTCATGGACAGAGTCAGATACTGAAAGGAACAAGCTCGCCTGGGCTAGTTTTGGTTTTCGTTTCTGGTGGTAACTTGAGTATTGTGTAACTGTACATACATGCACATCTATGATAGATCTATGATCATTGTACATCTATGATCATTGGTCTATCATGCACACTTCTCTCCCTTGACAGTGCTTTTTCGTACTCACTTGGTAGTTTCTTCTAAATTACAAGCACTGGCAGTCAACCCTTTCGGTCTAGTTTTTTACTACAATTTCGACTGCAACCCCTTCCCCCTTTTTGGTAGGTTCTCTCTTAGGGTGCATGGAAATTTAGCTCTAGGTGGAGGCATGGAATGTATGCCCCTGCAGAAACCACAGTAAAATGTGGTCTTTTTTGCAGGTAGGCAGAAATTCCTTCTCTTCATCCAGTATTGCCGATGGTATAATGAAGAGGTCGCCAAGACCGAAACAGCTGTACACACCGGCTAAATATCTGGACCCCCACTTGGGGGACCTAGATTTAAATTTCCATGCACCAAAGGGGCTGTGAACAGTGGGATATGTGATACGCCCCCCTTCGGGGGGGGGGGGGGGGTTCCATATGCATTGCTTCCAGTCACTTACTTAGCGCACCCGCTCTTTCCTATCTTTTTTGTGTGTGTGTGTGTGTGTGCTTGGACCAAAGTAGATCTATGATCATTGGTCTATCATGCACACTTCTCTCCCTTGACAGTGCTTTTTCGTACTCACTTGGTAGTTTCTTGTACATGCACAGTCTGTTCCGTTTATAACAAGGTCGGTTATAACAAAAGTCGGATATAACAACACATTTATTAAGGTCCCGACAACTAGTTTTCTACGTAAATCAATTCGCTTATAACAAACTTCGGATATAACAACCAGAAAACTGGGTTCCCTTGTGATTTGTTCTACCCGGAGTTTACTGTATACAGTATATGTACCTGCATTGTCATGAGAATTTAACATGTTACCGTATGTGCGCTGGTCAACATTGTTTGTTCATACATCTCTCGCCGTAAGGTCCAAAAATAACAACAGGCACACATTTCAAGGCACTCCGCATCAATAGCTGCGGAAATGACGCGTGGCATTGCCGCCGGCATCGCAGTGCGACATTTTCGCAGGTATGCGGGGCGCCTTGAAAACTTAGAATAGTAAGGTTAACCCCTTCACTGCCGAGTAAAAGTGGACGCGATCTAACAGCAAGAGGCATAGATCCTCATGAGCCCCCGCGACTGCGGGGCTCATGAGGATCTATGCCTCTTGCTGAGACCACTTTGTGTCCATGTTCTGTGGACACTGGCAGTAATTGTGTCTTTTGGTCAGACAAAAGATAAGAAGACAAAAGGGCGGCGTTCGGGGGTGGGGGGCGGGGGGGGGGGGGCGTTTTAGCATTTTAAAGAATTTTGGGTCTGGAGGAGCCCCCCCAGATCCGCCCCTGTATCTGCGAAAGCGCGATAGCTCCAAGTTCGTTGCGGGGTTGTTGTATGATCTATGTTAAATGTTTGATCGTAAGATCTTTGTGTGATTGGTATATCTTTAGTGCAACTGAGAATTGGATGCAGCGTCCCATTTGCACAGTTATAATAATAATAATAATGGCTACTTATATAGCGCTTATCCTTAAATAAGCTCTAAGCGCTTTACAAATAAAGAGTGGGGGTGGAGGGGGTCATAAAACCCCCAAAAAAACAACGGATTCTGCAATACACACGCGCGCGCGCGCGCACACACACACAGGTACATAATGACAAAGAACTGAGTTACATTGGGGTATCGAACAGGTGGGTCTTTAGCGCAGATTTAAAGGCAGTGAATGAGGGAGAATGTCTAATGTCTATAGGTAGAAAGTTCCAGACAACAGGTCCAATGTGCGCAAAACAACGGTCACCTCTGGTTTTGTATTTGAAGAGCGGGACTCTAAGAAGGCGCGTGTCACTACTTGAACGGAGAGAGCGGGAGGGAGTGTATAGTTGAAGAAGATCAGCGAGATAGGCAGGGGTAGAGTATTTAATAGCTTTGTAGCACAGACAGGCGATTTTGTACGAGACTCGTTGTTTGACTGGCAGCCAAAGAAGTTGTCTCAGAATAGGAGTGATGGGCTGATGCTGTGAGGCGCGGACGATGAGACGTGCAGCACAATTCTGAACTCGCTGCAACTGAGGGAGGCCAGCTAAGAGGGGATTGCAGTAATCAATGCGGGACAAGACTAAAGAGACGAGCAGTTGTGTAAGCTTGCTGGAATTTGACTGACGTTTCATGTATGTAAATAAATAAACTTGTTGAATTTTTACATCGGCGTCGGTGTTGCTGTTCTGTTGTGACCGAGGTTGTTCCGGACCAGTCAAAGAACTACAATGGTGTGGAGGAGGACTTAAGACACATGTGCTCTTCATGTAGCGGTATATGCTAAACCCCCTTTCCATAGTAACACCCGCTCCAAACTGACCTGCCCCTGGACTATATGAACACAGTCCGCGGGGGCTCATGAGGATCTATTCCTCTTGCTTTTTGATGCTCCGGCAATACAGGGCTCTCCAGTAAAATGCAGTTGAGATCAGAGCGACATTTCTAGAGAAAAATTAACAAGGCAATGACTAAAGTGTTGCCTTATAATGCACGAACTGTTTGCATTTGTGTGTCGGTCCGTAATTTTGTACATCATACGGCTTCGAGTGGTATTTATTATGTTTAAAATCACATACTATGACACATTTCTATGGTCCTGGGGTTAGTTGCATGAATTGGCTTAGTCCTGCGCCATCCAGTAAGCAAGGTACTCCGATACAGCGGAGCACCTTGCTGAGTGGCTGGCGCAGGACTAAGCTCATTCATGCAGCTGGCCCCTGACTGTACAGAATGTCCAGCCGGCAGATCAGAAGCGATTTTAGTAACTGTATTGGCAAATTATAAAACTGCTTGTTCACAAATGCACACAGAAGTAAATAGATAGATAGAGAGAATGACAATGACAACTCTGAACTTAACAATGAACTTTTATTTTGCAACGGTAGAAGTATTTGGTTACAAGACCAATTTTCAAACTTGCCGTTGCTACACATTACTAATCAGCATTATCACAAACAAACAATGGTCTAATACATAACTAGGATATACATACATACAAACACACGCATGTACACACATACACACACACACACACAAACACGCACACCTATACGCACACGCACACACATACTCCTCTAATGAATTGGTCAGAGTAACAATATATAACTTATGTATATATACTGACTTCCATTAAAAACGCGAAAAGTGTCTGTAAGTGTACCCCCAAACAAAGAGCCACCCTGACAGCAAAACAAGAACATTTTATTTGTTGCTTACTTCAGATGTTCAGCCTATTTTCTGAGCTACCTTCACACAAAAATTGCATAAGTTATCGCCCATAGCTACCTTGTAGGACACAGGGTTTTATTAGTGGTGAAAATAAGCAAAACTGGACACACTCTGTGAAGCAAGTTTCCTGTGATATGTTTTAACACACAAGTTGTGTGGATTGCTTATGATGTTATTAACTGCCTCAAACGAAATTTGACTCGAAAAATTCATTAGAGAACCAGAACTTCCGGTGCACATCATTTTCTTAATAAATCTTATTTGATTTAATGTGAATTACTTTCAAACCATTTGTTATGCTCCAGTGACTGACACAGAGATAAAGAATACACCCATATCCATTTGATCAGGTAAATATGGCCGTTAACCTAAAAATAAAGAACTTTTTGATTTTCATGTTTGAGGGTCATGTTGATTATTTAGGTGCCTTTGACAAACAAAACTTAGGTCAAGACCAAAGAGACCGGATTTTCATGCACACGGACACTAGTGACACTGCACATTGGTTGGCTTTCAGCTGTGTTCTTTCTGATGCTCTCCATTTCCTTTTCAATATCCTGTGATGGTAGTGTCACTGATGACGTCATATGTCATCGATGTGCGATTTTAAGACTAAACATTCTATTTGCACACGACATAACGCATTCTGCATAACATTTTCTAATAAATGACGTCAAAATAACCCGGGGGGGGGGGGGGGGGCGGGGGTGGGGGGTGGGGGGGTGGGGGGGGAAAGTACTATGATGAAAAATTCGCTTTTCTTTTGTTGATCAATATAGTACATACTGTCACAGCTGACATACCTGACGCAATGCATGGGATGACAATACAGTCTCTCTCTGTCTCTGTCTATTTCTCTCTCTAGCACACACACACACACACACTCACACACACACACACACACACACACACACACACACACACACACACACACACACACACACACACACACACACACACATATGGACACAAAAGCCTCAGAGTGGGTTACCTACCATTTTATGTGAAAATGGGTTCCCATATTCCTATTTATTCTAGGGCTCTGGAGTTGATGCGAATGTTTAGAACTCACCTTATAACTAAGCTCAACAACTTAAAATAAAATAGACATTTTCTAGAAACAGAGCCACTGGATGGAGAAAAAAATGGGTTTCTACCAATAAAGTGGGTGCCTCTCACAAAAAAACTGGCATTACAGTCAAAATGGGTGTCCTCGTCAAATCATTCATTTTAGCATGGACTATCTCAAGAAAATTAGGTGTCTGTAATAAGGTAAAAATCACGGAATGTTTGATGCTTCTTTTCCACATTTATTTGATTGTTGTCATTTTTTTTCAACTTAATGTGTATTCCTTCTTTTTCCTGCATTAAAAATGTCAAGCACAATGACACAACAACACAGTGAACAAATACCTCACTAAACATACCTCTGGTTGATTTTCTTATGATTGTTTGGGTGGGGTTGGGGGGGGGGACGGGGGGAGGGGGGGGGGAAGGCTCATCACTTTTGGTTTTATAGAGCTGCTGAATGCTCTCTTATGAATGAAAGATTTTCATTATCCCTGGAATCAGTAGGTCATTTCAGAGGCGCGCACCCATTTGCACGTGAAACCACTCACAAATACACATTTGGAGTGCACCAGATGGATCCAGTTGGCCAAGTCCCACATTCCACACTATAGGACAGCTAAGGCTGAGAAGCAATCGCGGCGTTTATGGCGCGGTATAAGGTTTAAAACTAAGAAACTGTTGTTTTTAGAAGCGTGTCGGGGAACAGTTTTTATTAAACCTGTTTTAAAACCTCTTTAAACTCAACTTTTGTTAATGTTTAAAGTGTTTTCATTTACAGGCGTGTCGTAACTGTTATGCATCTATTACAACGTAATAGTGCTGGATATTTTTCCCATTGTTGCCTTCTCTCTTCGCTCAGCACTCATTCCAGTCCTTCCCTCAAACGGGCAGCATTCACACAAACAATACTTTACTATTACACTCTTTGGCAACATTAGGTTTTTTTCTCTGACCTAGCATTACATCGAAAGATGGTCCATCCAAGCCTGCACTCTTCATACTGCACTAAACGACCGACTGACTGCAGCAGACGACGCATGTAACAACACTGACCGTGTGACGTCATTTGCATTCAGTCAATTTGTGCATACAACCCGACAGGAGTTGCAGTCGAAACGAAAGCATAACACCAAAAAACCCACAAACAATGCAACAGGTTGAACCAAAAGGTCGGGCAGGACACAAAACAACAGCAGCCTCACCCAAAGTCTATAAGTCCTCTCTCACACTGCGCACTCATACAATCACTTCACTTCATAGCAACCGGCGCACGTATATATATATATATATATATATATATATATATATATAGGCTAAGTCCCTGGTGAACGAATAGACATGACCATCACACCATATCACCCTGGAAGCACAAGACTTTTTTAACAAAACAACCACACCCTCAAATAACAAACCTCATTTTGTAGCAACATAAACAATTTACTCCCTCAAACAACTAAAATACTCCCCTCCCCACCACCACCCACCCACCAGCCCTTCCTTTCGTATCTCTCCGTTTCACTTCGGCTCAACGACGCAGTCGACCCATATCAGCTATTAAGTTATTTATAGCTGAGAAGGGTGATGTCACACACACGCCCATTTTAGGGGTTTCAGTTGTGCACACACACACACACACTGTTGGGACAAGTTCAAACACACTAGAGGCGTGTCTGTTAAGCACAAAAGTGCATGTGTTAACGCCAAAATGAGAAAAACTGATTTTTTAAAATATTTTTTTTTATGAATCTTTACCGCAAGACAATGCAGAAACAACCCTCAGAAAAAATGGGTGTCTGACTTGGGCACCAAGAATTTTACACACGCCCATTTCCCAAAAGGATGGTAAAGACAGTCACCCAGTTGAGGTCTTTTGTGTACACACACACACACACACACACACACACACACACACACACACACACACACACACACACACGCACAGTCACATGCACACATACAAATCATGCCCACCGCCCGCACGATCAATCTACCTTTAATTAGTCCTCCGTCCTAGGCTCACTTTCCAAAGAATCTACCTTCAAAGGATTTCTTATTAGATGTATTAGATGTGTGACCCTTTTGACAAAGTAAAGAGATGGCTTGTGCACCAGCAAAATCCATGTTTTCTCAAAATTTAATCAGTTTTCACACAGCTGTCAAACACCCGTGACCCTTGACCTTTATGATATCATAGAGTCAACTAAATTAGTATACATAGGCAGGTCTTATCATCATCAACTACCTTTGTGCCAAATTGGATTGAAAAGTTTGCAAAACTGTTGATAATACATGTAACTACAATTCTTTGAACAAGAAAGGCAAAGCCATTATGGCTCACGTGGACAACCGATATACTTATGTGTGAACTTTGTAACAATAAGTAAAAGGATGGGTTCCGCACCAGCAAAGTCCATGTTTTCTCTAAATGAAAAAGTATTTTTCACACATATGTACACCCCCCCCCCCACCTCCAGCACCCTTGACCTTTGCAATGAGTTGAGTAAATTAGTATGCACAGAAAGGTCTTATCATCACCTACCTTTGTGCCAATTTTGATTAAAAAATTTGCAAAAATGTTGCTAATACCTAACATTTTATCAAAAATTGGCATTTTACACACATTTGCCAGCCTGTGATCCTTGACCTTTCTGAAGCGTTATCCAAAACAGTATGCATAGATAGGTCTTCCCATCAGGTATTTCCTTAGCAAGTTTGGGTTTAAAGTTGTGTTTGAGAAAAAAACATCTTTTGTCAAAATATGGCTATTTTGAACCTATTTCCTGAGCCGGCTCTTGTGACCCTTGACCTTACCGAGGGTTCAACCAAATTAGTATGCATAGAAAGGTCTTACCCTGAGATATCTTTGTACCAAGTTTGGGTTTGAAGTTGTGATTAGTATTTGAGAAAGAAATAAAGTATGTCAATATATAGCTATTTTTTACCTATTTCCTGAGCCCTGTGATCTTGACCTTTGTGAGAGGTCACTCAAATTGGTATGTTTGGAAAGGTCTTGCCACAAAGTATCCTTAGGCCAAGGTAGAAGACTGTGGCTTAAATAGTCTCCGAGAAAATGCCAACGTTAAAGTTTCAGCACGGACGAAGGCAGTTGGACGACGGACAGACTACCACTTGCTCAAAACATAGACTCACTTTTGCTTTGCACGTGAGCCAACAACAACAACAACAAAAAAAAAAAACCCACAAAAAAACACAAAACAACTGAACGCGGTCTTTTCACTATCTGACCTCATGTAAACGCTGTAAAAATAAAATCTTACCTTAAAATCCCTCTCAGCACCAGTGGGACTGTAAACAACGAACGTTCTTTGGTATTCCTTTGCAGATATCCAAACGCACATGAGATTCTAGAACTATAAACAATGACTGCCAATGTGCTGCACACTTGAAGCCTCCTCGCCATGCTAACACGGGCATGTTGTCACGTAGTCAAATGCCGATCACTTTATATAAAAGTTCTTAATTTTTCTGAGTCACACAGCAATAGAGAAGCACTCTTTGGTGTCATAGACTTTGCAGCATGAAGAATTCTGTACCCAAGCCAAAATAAACGTTTTACTTTCGACTGAGAAGTTTGCGCTGCACGAGCGGAATCATGGCTACGTCACTCTACGGGAATGGGAATCCCGGCAAAACATGTATATTCAATGGTGTGACATAACCACAAGAGAAGGGGGCTTCCTCAACTGAATTTTTTCTAAAGAATGCACAGAGGAAAGAAAACAAATATGTTATTGGTCTCAGGGGGTACAATAGTTCCTTTGACCTCCCTCAGGCCTACAAGGGTCAGTGTAGTGAACCCTCCGTGACCCGGGCAATAACTTATGGGATACTAGCCTCACATATTTCTAAGGCACCCCTCCCCCTCCCCCCCTCCCCACACACACGCACGCACGCACACCCCCCCCCCCACCCCTTCCCAACACACACATACTGTAGCCCCAAGGTCCCATTAATTTTTTTTTGGTCAAATGTTGGAGATGTTTCCTAACCACTGTACCAGCTGGATCGATTGACCATGATTATTCAAAGGATAAGGATATATTCTAAGAACACATGAACGGTTCCATTCGACGACGTATTTGCTAAAGACGTAGATCTATGTGAATACGACAAATCAATTACTGCCATGTTTTCACAGACAGATGTGCGTGTGCTGGTCTGTAATTTTGGAACTTGTGAAATCATAGACAAGCACATATTTTGATGTTTTGGAAATGATTTGGAGTTGTGTGAATGACAACAATTTAAATGTTTGCCAAAGGGGAAAACAAGAAAGGCAAAGCCATTATGAATCACGTGTATGACCGATTTACATATGTGTGACCTAACATCTTTTGTCAAAATAAGGCTGTTTTGTAACCTATTTCCTGAGCTCTCGTGACCCTTGCCCTTTCTGAGGGATCAACCAAATTAGTGTGCATGGAAAGGTCTTCCCATTAGGTATCTCTGTAGCAAGTTTGGGTTTAACTCATTCTACCCCAGACACACCACAGAAAGATGAGGATCGACCATGATAGTTCAAGGGTGATGCCAGAATAACTTGGCGCCTATGGGCATTCTGGCATTGCCCTTGAATTATCATGGTCGATCTGTGTCCTGCACTGCAATGCAGTCTTCAGAGGACAACGGCAAAATTTGGGGACTTCGGTGATGGGGTAAAATGAGTTAAAGTTGTGAATAGTATTTGAGAGAAAAAAAAAAACATCTTTTGTCAAAATATGGCTATTTTGAACCTATTTCCTGAGCCGACTCTTGTGACCCTTGAGGGATCAACTAAATTAGTATGCATGGAAAGGTCTTACCCTCAGGTATCCTTGTACCAAGTTTGGGTTTGAAGTTGTGAATAGTATTTGAGAAAAAAAGATGTCAGTATATAGTTATTTTTGACCTATTTCCTGAGCCCCTGTGATTTTGACCTTTGTAAGAGGTCACTCAAAATGGTATGTTTAGAAAGGCCTCGCCACAAAGTATCCTTGGGCCAAGTTTGAAGAATGTGGCTTGAAAAGTCTCCGAGAAAATGCCAACATTAATGTTTACGACGGACGACGGATGGACGACTGCTGGCCCAAAACATACTCACTTTTGCTTCGCAGGTGAGCCAAAATTGTACTTTCACATACGTACGCACACACACACAAACCACACCACACAACACCACACCACACAACACCACACCACACACACACACACACACACACACACACACACACACACACACACACACACACACACACACACACACACACACACACACACACACACACACACACACACACACACACACACACACATGGAGACAAAAGCCTCAAAGTGGGTTACCTACCATTTTATGTGAAAATGGGTTCCCGTATTTCTATTTATTCTAGGGGTCTTGAGTTGATGCGAAAGTTTAGAACTCACCTTATAACTAAGCTCTACAACGTAAAATAATATAGACATTTTCTAGAAACAGAGCCACTGGATGGAGAAAAAATGGGTTTCTACCAATAAAGTGGGTGCCTCTCACACAAAAACTGGCATTAAAGTGAAAATGGATCTCCTCTTCAAATCATTCATTTTAGCATGGACTATCTTAAGAAAATTAGGTGTCTGTAATAAGGTAAAGTTCACGAAATATTTCATGCTTATTTTCCACATTTATTTGATTGTTGTCATTCTTTTTTCAACTTAATGTGTATTCCTTCTTTTTCCTGCATTAAAAATGAATGTCAAGCACAAATGACACAACACACAATGAACAAATACCTCATTAAACATACCTCTGGTCGATTTTATTATGATTGTTTGGCCGGAGGGGTTGTGGGAGGAGGTGGGGGGGGGGGTGAGGGGGGTGGGGGTGAGGGGCTGAGTGTGTGTGTGGGGGGGGGGTCATCACTTTTGGTTTTATAGAGCTGCTGAATGCTCTCTTATGAATGAAAGATTTTCATTATCAGTGCAATCAGTAGGTCATTTCAGATGCGTGCACCGAGTTGCACGTCGAACCACTCACACTTAAAACGCTTTAGTGGAGAACCTCTCTCAGCCTTCGAACCTGTGCTAGAGGATGAGGTCAGAAAAGTGATCACAAACACTGCCCCCAAAACTTGTGAGTTAGACCCCATACCCACTCCCTTGTTGTACGAGTGCCTGGATGAAGTGTTGCCTGCCATTACACAAGTCATCAACAACTCTCTCTCCACTGGTATTTTTCCTGAAAGCTTCAAGACTGCACTTGTGAAACCCCTATTGAAGAAACCATCTTTAGACCCAAATGTACTGAAAAACTATCGCCCAGTTTCCAATCTTACATTTCTATCAAAGATTCTTGAGAAAATTGTCCTTGTTCAAACTTTAAAGCATGTCAACTCTAATAGTCTGTTCAGTGTATTCCAGTCTGCATATCGTCCCCATCGTAGCACTGAAACAGCTTTGCTGAAGATATTCAATGACCTGCTTTGTGCTTTGGACGAGCGTAAGATCACAGTCCTTGCTTTGCTGGACCTGTCCAGTGCGTTCGACAATATTGACCATGAAATTTTGCTGTGCCGTCTTCAATCTGTATTTGGCATTGAAGGCACAGTCTTGGCATGGTTTAGTTCATACCTGACTGAACGATCCCAGATTGTTTCTGTCGACGGCTGTCGTTCTGAGCCATCACCTCTTCGGTTTGGTGTACCCCAGGGCTCGGTCCTAGGACCTGTATTGTTCTTACTGTATGTTCAGCCCCTGTCCGACCTGATTTGTAGTCGCTCCATTTCCCATCATGCATTTGCAGATGATACGCAGATGTACAAAAGTGATACTGTCGAGCGAGCTGTGAATGCTGTCCAAAGTATAAGCCAGTGCATTGACCATGTCAAATCATGGATGACCACCAACAAACTGATGTTAAATGATGGCAAAACTGAAGCAATGTTGGTAGCTAATCCAAGATTATCTTCGTCCCTGCCTTTACCATCATCATTGTCTGTGGATGTAACACTCATTGGCTTCTCTGCGAGTGTGAGAAACCTGGGTGTTACACTTGACAGCGAGTTATCTATGTCACAGCATGTCAGTGCAGTGTGTAGATCAGCTTATCTGGAACTTCGTCGTATTAGTTCAGTTCGTCACCTGCTGACCGTGGAAGCCACTAAAACACTAGTTTGTGCATTTGTGCTGTCCAAGCTAGATTATTGTAACTCTTTGCTTTGTGGCTGCCCTCAGTATCTCATTGATCGCCTCCAAAAAATTCAGAACAATGCAGCCCGGCTTGTTGTGAGAGTCCGTAAGACTGAGCATGTCACACCCATCTTGAAGTCCCTTCACTGGCTACCTGTGTCCTCACGTATTCAATACAAAGTTATGTCAATCTGTTTTAACTGCCTTTCAGGCACCAGCCCAGAATACTTGTCTTCTTTGCTGCATGTGTATACACCCTCTCGTGAGCTCCGCTCCTCTTCTGATAAACGGAAGTTGTGTGTACCTTCTGTCCAAACTAAAACATTTGGTCAGCGCACTTTTGTTTATCAAGCCCCAGTGTTATGGAATACACTTCCTCTTGAGGTCAGAAACAGTGAGTCTGTCTCTGACTTCAAGAGGTCGTTGAAAACTCACCTCTTCAAGCTTTACTTTGAATAACTGCCAGTGTTTGATGCCTTAGTTGTAGTTCTGCAATCCTCCTTGTTTAGACTAAATGTTAATTAGAATATAAATTATTATGTATATATTGTTGTTTAGTTTATTGTAAAAGTGGTGTGTTCGGGCATTGTGCTTTGTTTGTTATGTGCATATGTCATTGTATTTTTATTTTTGTGTACAGATTGTAAAGCGCTTAGAGCTTTTGAGTAAGATTAAGCGCTATATAAATACTCATTATTATTATATTATTATTACAAATACACATTTGGAGTGCACCAGATGGATCCAGTTGGTCAAGTCCCACATTCCACACTATAGGACAGCTAAGAAAAGCAATCGCGGCGTTTATGGCGAGGTACAAGGTTTAAAACTTTGAAACTGTTGTTTTTAGAAGCGTGTCGGGCAAACGTTTTTATTAAAACTGTTTTAAAACCTCTTTTAACTCAACTTTTGTTAATGTTAAAAGTGTTTTAATATACAAGCGTGTAACTGTTGTGCATCTAAGCCAACGTATAGTGCTAGACATTTTTCCCATTGTCGCCTTCTCTCTTCGCTCAGCACTCGACTTTCCAGTCCTTCCCTCAAACGGGCAGCATTCACACAAACAATACTTTACTATTACACCTTTTGGCAACATTAGGTTTCTTTCTCTGACCTAGCATTACATCCGGAAATGGCCCATCCAAGCCTGCACTCTTTTTACTGCAGCAGACGACGCGCGTAACGACGCTGACTGTGTGACGTCATTTGCATTCAATCAATTTGTGCATACAATCCAAGAGGAGATGCAGCTAAAACGAAAGCATCCATAACACCAAAAACCTACAAACAAAGCAACAGGTTGAACCAAAAGGTCGGGCAGGACACAAGACAACAGCAGATTTCCCCGAAGTGCACGTCCTATCTCACACTGCGCACTCATACAGCAAGTTGCTGGCGCACAAATACTGACATTGCCCAAGAATCTTGACTTTTGCCACTTGACATCACCTCCCACCACATCACCCCGGAACCACAACACAATGACTCAACAATTTTTCACAAAACAACCACACCCTCAAATAACAAACCTCATTTTGCAGAAACATGAACAATTTACTCCCTCACACAACTAAAAGACCCCCCCCCCCCCCTCCTCTTTCGTATCTCTCCGTCTCACTTCGGCTCACCCACGCAGTCGACCAATCAGGTATGGATGGTAACGAAAGTTACCCATTTTAGCGGTTTTGTGTGCACGCACACACGCACACACACATACACACACACACACACACACACACACACACACACACACACACACACACACACACACACACACACACACACACACATACACACACACACACAACACACACACACACACACTCGCATACGCGCAATAATTACATAGACATAGGTATAAAAATTCCATGCTAGCAGACAAAATACTGGATGAATACAGAGCAAAATAAAAGAAAGAACCGTGTTAAGAAACATTTATTTAAAATAAAAACAATTAAAAATACAACATATAAATTGTATAAATCGCGCACATGGTATGCGCGTAGATGCGCGAATGCGTGCGTGTGCAATCTGCCATATTATGACAGACCACGCATATACACACACACACGATCACACCCCCACACGCACGAACGCACGCACGCACGCACGCACACAGAGAGAGAGAGAGAGAGAGAGAGAGAGAGAGAGAGAGAGAGAGAGAGAGAGAGAGAGAGAGAGAGAGAGAGAGAGAGAGAGAGAGAGAGAGAGAGAGATGATGATGATGATGATGAAACGTTTTTATTCAGGATAAAGAGTTTTAGGCATAGCAAGGCCTATCTTCCAAACTGTCCTCTACTCCACACATATAAAAGTGTTTAAATTTGTCTGTGGTAGGGATGGGGCGTCTATCTATCATTTTTACAGCTCTTTTGTATATAGAATGGAGTTTAACCTCTTCATGTGGACTTCACTGCAGCCGTCCCACACCATGGAGACATAATCGACGTGGGACTTTGTGTGATATTGAAAAACCAATTTACGGGTATTTGTATCCGTTACATGTCTAAGTTGGGACAATAAGAAAGTATAACAAACCAAGGGGAATTCTGCCAGCGCTAGCCTCACCTATCTGGTTTGTGAGTATCTCAATAAGAAAGTGTTTTTAGCAATGGTCTTACAACTGAACAGCATGTATATGGGTCTCCCAGCACAGTTGTTCATCAACATATATTCCTAAGAATTTACGCTCAGTGACTTGTTCAACAGGTTCAGCTTTTAATTGTAATTGTAATGGCTGCAGTCGGCGTTTGATGTTTTTGTCGCGTTGCGATTAAGATACTCTTTATTTTAGTTGGGTGAAGAACCATTTGCATGCCAAGACAACTGATTGTTAATGACGCCTAGCAACCGGTGCTCGGTGACCTGCCTAATCGGCTCACAGTAAGGCAAAGGCTAAGTGAAGGCGGGTTTAGCTGATGCTTTTGACGTGTAGTAGTGATTAACATACACTCAGTTTTAGATGGATTAGGCATCATGTAGTTGTCTCGGCACCAGTTTGAGACGTCTAATAGACAATGTTGCAAAGAAGAGTTAATTGTAGATATTTTTGCCGACGACACGTCGAGAGTAGGGTCGTCTGCAAACAAACTGCATCGCACGTTTGGTTGCGAGATACATAAAGGCAAGTCATTAATACAGATTAAAAATAATAGTGGACCTAAGATAGACCCCTGGGGCACTCCATGCTTAATCGCACCTTCTGAAGAACGCTTACCGTTGACAAAAACGTACTGTGATCTATCGCTTAGATAAGATTTAAAAAAGGAAGCGGAATCTGTGTCTATGTGGTGTGCCAACAGCTTTTGAGAGAGAGAGAGAGAGAGAGAGAGAGAGAGAGAGAGAGAGAGAGAGAGAGAGAGAGAGAGAGAGAGAGAGAGAGAGAGAGAGAGAGAGAGAGAGAGAGAGAGAGAGAGAGAGAGAGAGAGAGAGAGAGAGAGAGAGAGAGAGAGACATGGGAGCAAACTAGGTCTTGTAGACCAACCGATTCATAATACATTTTTGCAGAAAATGACACTGTCCTTCGTAGCGACCAGCCCTCTAGCAACCTTTTGCAAAATGATGGTCTAAGGGAAGCAACTACTTCGATAGCTGCACACTGTTGCACGATTACTTCCCATAGACCGAACGTCCAATTTCTCGTTATCACTTGCACATCAACTGTCCCCTAACTCGTATAGGTCGTTTGCCATTGGAGCGCACAACGCTTCTCGCAAATATCTCCGAAAAAAAAAATTCTTTACCAAATTTAGAACAAACATCATTCAGCGACAGCTGACTTAATACGATTTACTTTTAAGAAACTCGAGCAATGTGTCAGTTTTGCTGTACAGTCGCACAAATTAATTCGGAATTTTTCATAACTGAAATATCTGATTTTACATTCTTAAATGTGCCCCAGATATATTAAGACCAGTATTATAAAGATCAATTTTCACGTGAATTGGCCAAGATTTCAAACATCAAACAGCGCAGACAGACACGAAGTCTGCATGCTTGACCAACATATTGAAATCTGCCGGGGCTCTGTCTAGGGTATTGAAAATGGCTTCTTCTAGTCTTATCACCACATTTTTACGATTGTAGAGCAAAATGGACAAATCATAGGAGTTAGGTAAAAATATTCCATATGATGTCAATTGACACTAAATGATGTTTGTTCTTAAATGGTACAGAAAAATCTTTCTGTGCGGAGATATTTGGCAAAAACATTGTGCGCTACGATGTCAAACGGCCTGTATTAGCCAGCTCTCTCCATATAAACGTGGACACACTTCTTCTGACGTCTGAATAGACGTTGTTAAAAATCTTAAGTAGGTCGATATTGCAGGTGGAGCAAAAGCCAGGACAACAAATTTTTCCCGCGCTTTTGACCCCTTCCCTGTCAACGGAGAAGCATTTTGTTTGTGAAATCTGGGTTCACTGAAAGACCCAAAGCCACAACCGTCCAAAGAACTTGGACACAAAGTGGTCTCAGCAAGAGGCATAGATCCTCATGAGCCCCCGCAGTCGCGGGGGCTCATGAGGATCTATGCCTCTTGCAGTTATATGGCGTTCATATTTTCTCGGCAGCGAAGGGGTTAATCCATTGTTTTCGTGCAATTTTGACTTGCCTTTCCGATTTAAAAGAAAAGTCGTCTGTATGAGGGGGTTTCATCAGAATCTACGCTTATTGTTGATTGGGAGGCACGCACACGCCTCAGTCGCCAGTCTGAACTGAAAACCTCGTCAGAGCAGCTCTACTACAAAACATGCTCAGCACGAGCAACTAGTCAGCGAGGAAGCAGCCATAATTATCAGTACAATCAGAACGACACCCTGACAGACAACGATTCATTTTCGTGAATGATTGTGTCTTTCGCAGAATATCTCAGCCAGCATGAGTACCAGTGAAAAGAACTTTGCAGAACCTTTCGTTGAAATAAATGTACGCAGGCAGATGTCAGATTTTTTTTTTTGCGAGTTGTGAGCCAGAAAATGCTGTATTCAACACCCCTCCCCCCTCATCCCCCACCTCCGATCCTCCCCCCCCCCTCCCAGTACCCCTGCGTCTGTGACAGACACAAGTAAGTAGAGTATTTTCTTGGGACATCCGCCAGGTCTTTCTCGAAGTGCCGGACTTCACTGTGTACCGCGCACAAAAGCCTTAGACCCAAAAATTATCGGAATAGTTGTATTTCATCTTTTGCTTTTTATTGTTGCTGAATACATAGGCCTGTCCCACTACAGCTAAAAATAAAAACCCAACACCCCCCAAAACAACAACAACAACAACAACAAAAAACAACAAAAACACACAAAAAACAAAAACAAAAAAACAACAACAAACAAACAAACAAACAAGCAAACAAACAACAACAAAAAACAACAACAAACTAACAAAAAACAACAAAAACAAACACAAAACAACAACAACACACAAAACAACAACAACAAACGAACCAAACCCAACCAAACCCATCCAAACCAAACCAAAACAGTCGGGCCGCAGTCGACTCGCACGACTTTTTGCAAACTGAAATCACTGACTCCACGCTGCTAATGTCAATAGCAAACCGCCAAATGGCAAAGTACAGTTTGTTCAATCGTAACCAGGGCCCTTATCAGATCTCAGTCATAAACACTGCATTAATTGCTTCAGTCCTGACAATTATTGCAGCTGCGGGATTAATAAGCTCATTTGTTGACTTGCCCGAAAAATCTGACCTAGCTTTACTAGGGACATGGATTCAGTGGCTGGGGGCGGGGGGGGGGGGGGGGGGGGGGGAGGGGGGGGGGGGGGAGGGGAGGGCGTGGGGGGGGGGGGGGGGGGGGGGGAGGGGGGAGGGTAACGTATGTGTGTCTTTTCGAGCGTAGAGATGGGATTTTAAGCCGTTCGCTGCCATATGACGCAGTAGACTGTCAAGTTTCTGCAATCTTCGTCGATTCAGCGCCAAAATACCCCAGCTGTATACTAGGAACATGGATTCAAAGTGGTGTCAGCAAGAGGCATAGATCCTCATGAGCCCCCGCAACTGCGGGGGCTCATGAGGATCTATACCTCTTGCAGTTTGGTGGTGTTCACATTTTCTCGGCACTGAACGAGTTAACGCGCGCTCTTGATGATTAAATGCGTGCTGTGCACACCGATGCGGACAGGCACCGTGCACAGCTCTGTATGGAACGAGGAAAATCCCCAACCATTCCAGTCCACCAGGAGATCGAACCCGGGAGATTCGCGCTGCCTAGCAGACAAGTGCCACCGCAGAGCTATGTCCCTCCCCCCCCCCCCCCCCCATGTCAGTCAAACCTGTGAAGGCGGCCACCTGCATAAAACGAACGACTGTCTAGGTAGACCGCCCATTTTTGGTTCCATTGTCCTCTTTCCATTACTTAGATGCTTCTTTGTCTGGAGACCGTCTGCCCTAAGGTGATATGTCCCTTGCGTGGTCGTCTAGGTCGTAAGTGTCACCGTCTGGGCAGTGGGCAGATGTTCACATCTGCACGGGACATAGACGACCCCGGCCCCCACGAGTCCCCTGCTGCCTTGCAGGCTTGGCCGCTTGGCTGCGGAAAGGCTAAGGGAGGAAACCCCTGACATCAAAGCCCCCGTGTCTCCGGGGAAGGCTTTTGAGCCAGAGACTAAGACAAGGACAGTCTGATATAAAACCTACGACCCGAGGACCTCGATGCCACCGTCCCAGCTTGCTAGGCCATGGCAAACGAACCAAGGGTTTAAAGGGTGGGGCCAGTACTGCACACACTGCACTCCACCAAAAAGCTCCACCGCGCAGGCTTTAGGAAACGCCCACGGACTATGACACTGAACTTTCCAAGTCCTGTAGCGATGGGCAAGGGGCAAAACGGCAGGTGAAAGATGTCACTGGAAGCCGCAGTCTCAAACCTGCATGCAGGCGGTTCAGGATATTGGTCGCCTGATGTTGACCTGGGGATGACAACGTCACTCGGCACACCCTGAACGACCAAGCAGCCTTCTCTAGGGACAGCACTGCTTGCTCCACACGGAGAGGGGCCTAGAAAAGGTGGCCTAACCAAAGCTTATCCCCTCGTAACCCAGTTGGCTAGCCGCGGTCAACGGGCATCTTCTCATGCGGTCAGAAAACAAGAAAAAACAATGGATCCACTCTCATGACGACCATGACCGGACTCAACGTAGCATGCTGGAACATCCGAACCATGCTCGACACAGCAGACAGCGGACGCCCTGAACGTCGCTCCGCCCTCATTGCCCATGAATTGCGGAGGTTAAACATCGACATCGCCGCGCTCAGTGAAGTACGCCTCCCGGAGGAAGGCAGCCTCCAAGAACTTGGCGCTGGCTACACCCTCTACTGGTCAGGTAGGCCTGCATCAGAAAGACGGCTCTCAGGCGTGGGCTTCATGGTGAAGACCCACATTGCGACTAAGTTGGAAAACCTACCAACGGGTCACTCCGACCGCATCATGTCCATGCGCCTCCCACTGAGACACCAGCAATACGTCACCCTTCTCAGTGTGTACTCCCCAACCCTCCTGGCAGAGCCTGCAGAAAAAGACAAGTTCTACTCTGACCTGCGCAGCCTCCTGCAGAGCACCCCTGCAGACGACAAAGTCATCATCCTTGGCGACTTCAACGCCAGAGTGGGCCAAGACTCTGAAGCCTGGAAAGGAGTCCTCGGCAAGCATGGCGTTGGGAACTGCAATGACAATGGTCGCCTACTGTTGGAGCTCTGTGCAGAGCAGCAACTTGTCATCACCAACACTACTTTCCAGCAAAAGGACAGTCGAAAGACCACCTGGATGCATCCTCGCTCCAAGCACTGGCACCTTATCGACTATGTCCTAGTGCGTCAGAGGGACCGCAGTGACGTCCTCCTCACCAGAGTGATGCCCAGCGCAGAGTGCCACACTGACCACCGCCTTGTTCGCTGCAAACTCAGGCTCCGCCTCAAGCTGAAACCCAACAAATGCCCCCCCCCCCCCCCCCCAAGAAAAAGCTTGATGTTGCCAGCCTTCAGCGTGACGACAAGAAAGCTGCCCTTCAGGCCGATTTACAGCGCATGCTCAAAGACACAGTTGATCCAGCAGACTCCTCCCCTGAAACACTCTGGGAACAACTGAAAACTGCTATTGTAAAATCTTCTGTGGAAGTCTTGGGCTTTGCTAGAAAGAGGAACAAAGACTGGTTTGACGAAAACGACGTAGAGATCCAGGAACTTCTAGCAGAAAAAAGAGCCGCCCACCAGGCCCACCTAGCCCAGCCTTCCTGCCCTGTGAAGAAGTCTGCCTTCCGCCTCATCTGCAGCAGTCTCCAGCTCAAGCTTAGAGAGCTCCAGAACGAGTGGTGGTCCAGACTCGCACAGAGGACCCAGCTCTGCGCTGACAACGGTGACTACAGGGGCTTCTACGAAGCACTGAAAGCAGTGTATGGCCCTAGGCACCTGGTACAAAGTCCCCTGCGAAGCGCTGATGGACAGGCACTCCTCACAGATAATACCTCCATCTTGAACCGCTGGTCGGAATACTTTCAGGACCTCTTCGGCGCTGAGCGCACTGTTCAAGAAACAGTCATCCTCCAAATCCCACACCTTCCACTAAAGGTTGAATTGGACGAACCACCCACCGCCGAAGAGACCCTCACAGCCATCCACCAGCTCAAGAGTGGCAAAGCAGCAGGCATTGACGGAATCCCGCCAGAGATCTGGAAACATGGAGGCCCAGCACTGCACAACAAGCTCCACGACCTCTTTCTCTGTTGCTGGGAAAAAGGAACACTACCAAAGGATCTCCGTGATGCAGTCATCATCACCCTGTACAAGAACAAAGGAGAGAAGTCTGCCTGCTCTAATTATCGTGGAATTACCCTGCTGTCCATTGCCGGGAAAATTCTCGCAAGGTTGCTCCTGAATCGGCTGGTACCTGCCATCGCTGAAGACCACCTCCCAGAGGGCCAGTGTGGTTTCAGAGCCAACAGGAGTACCACCGACATGGTCTTTGTGCTGAGACAGCTTCAGGAGAAGTGCCGCGAGCAGAACAAAGGGCTGTACGTAACGTTTGTCGACCTAACAAAAGCGTTTGACACTGTGAGCAGGCAAGGTATGTGGCAGATCCTGGAGCGACTAGGCTGTCCCCTAAAGTTCCTCAACATGATCGTCCAGCTCCACGAGGACCAGCAAGGCCAGGTCAGACTAAACAGTGACCTCTCAGAACCATTCCCCATTCGCAACAGCGTGAAGCAAGGCTGCGTGCTGGCACCGACCCTCTTCACCATCTTCTTCAGCATGATGTTGAAGCAGGCCACAGTGGACCTCGACGATGACGACGCAGTGTACATCAGGTATCGTCTCGATGGCAGCCTGTTCAACCTCAGACGACTGCAGGCCCACACGAAAACCCTAGACCAACTGATTCGTGAGCTGCTCTTTGCTGATGACGCTGCCCTCGTTGCACACACAGAGAGAGCCTTGCAGCGCATTACGTCCTGCTTCGCAGATGCCGCCCAGCTCTTTGGACTTGAGATCAGTCTGAAAAAGACAGAGGTCCTTCATCAGCCGGCACCCAAGGAAGAGCATCGCCCTCCCCACATCACCATCGGCGAGTCCGAACTGAAGTCTGTACACCAGTTTACCTACCTTGGCTGCATCATCACGTCAGACGCCAAGCTGGACAAGGAGCTGGACAACAGGCTGGCAAAAGCGAACAGTGCTTTCGGGCGACTATTCAAGCGGGTGTGGCACAATCAACAGCTGAAAAAAGGCACCAAGATCAGCGTGTACAGAGCTGTCGTCCTCACCACCCTGCTGTACGGTTCCGAGCCCTGGGCCCTCTACCGCAGCCAACTACGACTCCTCGAACGCTTTCACCAGCGCTGCCTGCGTACCATCCTCAGCATTCACTGGAGTGACTATGTCACCAACGTCGAGGTCCTTGAACAGGCGGAAACTGTGAGCATCGAGGCGTTGCTGCTGCGGACACAGCTTCGCTGGGCGGGGCACGTCTCCAGGATGGAGGATCATCGCCTACCCAAGATCACTCTGTTCGGCGAGCTCGCCACTGGACACCGAGACAGAGGGGCACCAAAGAAGAGATACAAAGACGGTCTCAAGAAGTCACTTAGTGCCTGCCAAATCGACCACCGCCAATGGTCTTCGCTTGCTGCGGACCGTGACACCTGGCGCTCCACCATTCACAAGGCAGCCGTCTCCTTTGAGGACTCTCGCAGAGCTAACCTTAAAGACAAGCGGCTCAGAAGAAAAAACAGAGCTGTCGTAACTCAGAACCCTGACCAGACCTTCCCCTGCAGCCACTGCGGTCGAACCTGCCTGTCCCGGATTGGCCTCCGCAGCCACGAAAATGCCTGCAGACGACGTGGGCAAGCCCTATAGAATCTTCGTTCGCGAAGTCAAGCCAAGAGAGAGAGAGAGGTCGTCTAGCACAGGTTTGACTGTGCGACCAGTTACGACAATGACACATCTCACAGCCCCCTTCCCTCCTCAACCCCCCCCCCCCACCTGCACCCCTACCGGGCCCCGTCTCACAGCTGCTAAATGAATCATCTTTCTCATCAGTTCTGGTCGCATTATATTAGTCTTTTGAACTTACCGTGGGATAAGACTTATAGAGATTCTGCTCAGCGTTGTCATAGTTACATTTTGGAAGAGTTAAAAGATTGTTTTCAGAGTTGTATTATGTCGTCCATAATGGCTGGCCTGCTAGCCATTATCTGACGCATATTACTTTCCTTTCTTTTTATTTGAATAATTCATGGTAGGCTGATTGTTGTCGTTTGATATCCGAGCGCCCCCCCCCCCCCCCCCCCCCCCCCCCCCCGTCCGTGATTTTGTTTGACGTTACAGAGCCATGAATTGTATATAGACACATATCCATAACTGTTGCTCTGTGATTTTGGAACTTACAGCTCTAGACAGTAAGATGCAGCCAGTCTCAGCCAGGCACAATTTAGCCCCATAACCTACCAGTTGACCCAGATTGTGTCTTCGTCAATTCAAACTACAACATCCACAGCCGTCCCAGGACCATGGATACAAATTGGTCTCAGAAAGAGACATAGATCCTCATACGCCCCCGCAATTGCGGGGGCTTATGAGGATCTATGTCTCTTGTAACCACATCAGTAGTGTGCACTTTTATCGGCAGAAAATGGGTTGACAGTGAACGCGGATTGTGTTTCTGCAATCTTCGTTCATTCAGCTCTAGCCCCAACCGTCCAGGGAACATGGATCGAAAGTGTTGTCAGCAAGAGGCATAGATCCTCATGAGCCCCCGCAACTGCGGGGGCTCATGAGGATCTATGTCTCTTGTAGTCGGATCATGTTCGCCTTTTTTTCTCGGCAGGCCACAGGCTAATGGCCAAAGTTATATATACAGGCCTATCTGGGAAAAGTCCGTCAAGCAATCTCAGACACGCAATGAGCATAGGTTTCTCGGAAGGGCCCTGCAGCCGCAGAGATTAGCATTCCCATTTTTTTTCCATTTTTTATTTATTGATTTATTTTTAGCATTTTGCAATGCAAACACTGAAATCACGATAGTTACAAAGGGGTAAAGACAGACTTGGTAGTAGCATCGCCGTATTTTAAAACCGCGACGCTGCCTGAACTGGCTCACACAGCGTTGAAGAGAGTGTTGATATTGAAACATTAATCACAATTATTCCCATTTTTAAGCTATGGCTGTCAAGAACGGCCTGGTTTTTTTAGGTGTTGTAAAGTGCTTAGGGCATCAACGGTTAAGCCCTATGGAAATGTACATTGTTGTTGTTGTTGCTGTTGTTGTTGTTATTATTATTATTATTATTATTATTATTATTATTATTATTATTATTATTATTATTATTATTATGATTATTATTTCAATGTTGATGATGATGATGATGATTATATTATTATTATTATTATTATTATTATTATTATTATTATTATTATTATTATTATTATTATTATTATTATTATTATTATTATTATTATTATTATTAATGGGAGTCTATTTGACTACTACTGATACCGCTCGGCGAAAAAGCAACCCAGCCTAGGTAGAAAACAAGCTTTTAAAGTTGCGGGCTTTGATTGTTAAAATTAGCCAGTACAATGAGTTTTTAATTGTGTCTTGCCTAACAAATGTAATACCTTCCTATCCTACTAATATTTCACAATTTGTGTGAGTAGATACTTGTAAGTAACAGAGGTTTTCTAGTGCCCCTTGTATTCAGCGGGAAACTCCTACACACATAGGAGAAGAAGAGCAGACAGTTGTTTTTTTAATTGTGATCGTACGACATTCAAAATCCATATCATCTCCTCCCCTGCCACTGGAGACAATTTCTGTTTTTTGAAATCTGTCTTCATTCAACGACTGAAAAAAAATGGCAACTGCCATCAAACGAACAAGGATACAATTTTGGTCTCAGCAAGAGGCATAGATCCTCGTGAGCCCCCGCTATCGCGGGGGCTCATGAGGATATATGCCTCTTGCAGTCGGATCGTGCTCGGTTTTTCTTGGCAGTGAACAGATTAAAAAGTTTGCCTATATTTTGCAGTATACTGTTATACGTCAGCTAAGAACATTTCACTTATTGTGAACTATTATCTTTGGAGAACGTACGTGACTTTAAATGTAAATATGCAAACGTATTCGAATCTTCCGTTGAATAGTTTAGCATGGTGTGCCCCACGCGCACATTTCCTTTTGAAGATGTTGGGGGGGGGGGGGGGGTTAGGACCAAAAGGTGACTGGCCGGGAGGAAGGGGGGGGGGGGGTAGAGGGCGGGGAGGGGGAGGGGGGGAGCGACGGGGGGGGGGGGGGGGGGGGGGGGAGGGCGACAACATTTAACTCATTCTACCCCAGACACACCACATCAAGATAAAAATCGACCATGATAGTTCAAGGGTGATGCCAGAATAGCTTGGCGCCTATGGGCGCCAAGCTATTCTGGCATCACCCTTGGACTATCATGGTCGGTCTGTGTCCTGCACTGCAATGCAGTCTTCAGATGACGACTTCAAAATTTGGGGATTTTGGTCTTGGGGTAGAATGAGTTAAAGAAATAACTAAGTAGGGCAGGGGGGGGGGGGGGGAGGGGAGGGCAGGGGGACACGATTTAAAGAAATAACTAAGAAGGAACGAAACGCGCTTTGAAAGATAACGCACAGCATAGCCTACTACTTATTTCACAGCGGTCAAACAAACGCGGCATAGGGCCGTGGCAGCCGTGCCCTACTTATAGTTATCTTTCCTGATGTTTTAGTTTTCTAACGTGAAATAGTCATGTATCGTATCTAGTGCCGTGATGTACAACTTGCAAACAAAACCCATCTGTGTTTTGTTGGCAAGTTGTATGTCACAGCGCTATAGCTACCACACTCTTTCGTGTCTCTTTCACTCTTTCCCTGAAGGGATACTAATCAGAAAAACAACAGCAGTAGCAGCAGCGACATGAACAGGCCAGAAAAAGAGCAAGAGCAAAAACAACAACATCAGCAACAACAAGAACAAGAGGAACAGCAGCAACAGAAACGGCAACTCAAACTACATCGACGAAGACAACAACAAGAAACAAGAAGAACAGTGACAACAGCAACATCAGCAGCGGTAGCAGCAACAACAAGAACAATAGCACAACAACAATAACAATAACAACAATTAAACTAGAAACAACAAAAACAACAACAACAATAAGACAAAAGAACAACATCAAAACAACAACAAAACTAAGCAACAACACTTAAACAAAACAACAACACAACAATACAAATTAAAACCGACAAAACAAAACAGCAACGAAACAAACACAATAAAAACTACAACAATAACAGCAGCAACAGCGGCAACAACAAAAACAACAACTAAACAGTACTAGCAAAACAAAAACAATAATAACAGCAACCGCAGCAACAACAAGAACAACAACGACAGCAGCAGTAGCAATAACAACAATAAAACAACGACGACGACGACGACGACAACCACAACCAGAACAACAACAACAACAACAAAACCGTCTTACATTTGCAAGGCTGAATTAAAAAAACAAAACAAATAATCATCTGTGCAGTTCTCTTATGCCCCTCACGTTTTCATGTTGACTAACACTCTCATCACATTACGCGGATGCAAATCCCAGGGGAAAAAAAGTTATTCAATTTTGCTAATGTCGTTGTTATTAATAACTTAGACCGGAGGGCATTAATATGACGAATCCGCATGCCTATTTGTCAGGACACGGTAGCGCGCTGGTATCATTCATTGACATTGTCCTGGCCAAATATGCGTATTCCCGGAGCTTTATTGACAATGATTTAGTGATCATAAAGTGATCACGCACTCACACCTTGTTAGTCACTAATTCATCTCTACCATCTGCAAGAGGCATAGATTCTCATGAGCCCCTGCGAATGCAGGGGCTCATGAGAATCTATGACTCTTGCTGACCTAGAATGGCTGCCGATATATCGGAATTTGAGGTGGAGCGCTTTAAACTATGGTACGGTTACTGTGTATTGACATTAACCCCGGGCCAGTATGAGCCATACATCACTTTATGTCGGGGAGCAGTCGTTAAACCGACCATGTCACATTGTCGCACAGCTTTACATCAGTCAATGCGTCACAGCGCGAGTTATCTGTTCTGATTTATCTATGTCTATCGATTTCAGTTGTGAGAGATCTGCTGTGCGTTTGTTCCGTGAACCGCGTAGGGTAGCAGTCACTAAACAAACCATGTCACATTGTCTCACAGGATTACATCAATCAATGCTTGGAGCACGAGCTATCTCTTTTGATCCATCTAATTCTATGGCTTTTTGGATGTGAGGGACCCGCAATGCATTCGTTCCCTGAAGCGAAGAAAGGCACCCATGTGGAAACCCTTCCATCGTCGAATTGGCACAGCTTGTAATCAACCCAAGTGACCGGATGGGGTGCGTGGTGACTGATGATAATCATCGATATATTTAACTTTCTGTTTTTAAATCTGAGGAGGTTTCAGGCGATCGGTTTACTGTGGTAGGGTGTTGGGCGTGTGGGTGTGGGGTGGGGGTGGGGGGTGGGGGGTGGGGGGGGGGTATGGGGGTGAGGCTACGGGGCCTGGATTGAACGTCACAACCCCATGCCTGGGAATATGTTAGGAAGACTGTCAGAATGGGATTTGTGGTGAGGTTTATACTGTTTTCCCTGATCGGCTGTGACACTATCGGGGGCACACAGTCTGCCGGTAACAGCTGCAGTGTTCAGATTGTTGGAAATGCTCTGAGTGAGTCCTCTTCCGTTGCTTTTTTTATTTCGTGTTTGGTGTAACCCCTTCGCTGCTGAGAAAAAGTGAACATGATCCATCTGCAAGAGACATAGCTCCTCATGAGCCCCCGCGACTGCGGGGGCTCATGAGGATCTATGCCTTTTGCTGAGACCAATTTGTATCTGTGTTTCCTGGACGGTTCAGGCTTTTGGTCGTTGAATGAACGAAGATTTCAGAAACAAAAGGGTACGTGCAGCGACAGGGAAGGGGTTAAGTGGATTCTTGGTACTTCGGGCTCTTTATTCTGCGGTAACTGACTTTGTGCTTAGATTGTAAGGATTTCGTCAGTAGACATCAAGGTGTGTTTATTTTTATTTTATTTTATGTTTTTGCGCGATTTTGTTGACAAAATCCCTATAATAAGAAAACGCAGTCTTGCGCATGCTGATAGGGGTAACGCAAGAAAGAGTGTGCGTTGATGTTATTAAAGAGTTTTGCTATAACACGTAGGAAACGCTATAACAATTGCAAGGTATACGTCGGTCTTTAACCCCCCCCCAAAAAAAAAAAATAAATAAATAAAAAATAAAAAAAAAAAAAAAAAAACGAAGAAAAAAAAAAAAAAAAGAAAAGTAAAGAAAAGGAAACTACCAACACAATGTCTATTTTTTGCGTAATGTATTTTACCACTGAATTTTAACGAATATCATTCAGTTTGTATTTTATTGGATTTTGTGACGACAATGTAATACACAGGCGTTCGGAGTGACAAGAACAAATCAGTTGATTAAGTTGTAAGGTAGAATAAAAAAAACCCCAACAACAACGGTCATGCAAAGTGCGCAGAAAATGTGAGGGACACAGCACTGTTTTTCCTCTTTTGACAGGGTAATGTAAATAATTTAGCCTGTCTAGAAATACACGTATGCATGCGCGTGTTTTTAAAGAGCTTGCAAAGGACCCTCGCAGCAAAAACCGCCTTTGTTACTGGCTTGTCAGTGTGAAAATTTAATTACCAGTATGGAGAATCAGTCACGCAAAGCCGCGTAAGAATCTACCCCCCTTACAACATCACAGGGTTGGGTTGCATGAGTGAGCTTAGTCCTGCGCCACTCACTTATGCGACTGACTGCTCCGTAAGCCTTAAAGATCCTTTAAGGCTTACGGAGCAGTCAGTCGCATATCCGAGCCATCCCCCGGCTTTACCGCTAGTGGTCGCAGCCGATTGTGCGTCTGGGGGCGGATTTGTGAAGGCGGATTTACAAGGCCGGGCGTGGTCTGAATGATAATTTCTACCCTGCTGTTCATAACAGCAGGCTAGTACTTCATTATTTCGACCAAGCCGAACGACGTTTTTAGCTCGCTCACGCTGTCATGCATACAGCCACAATTCTGTCTGTGACTCATGGATACAAAGAGGCGTCAACAAGATGAACTATATATAGATCATCACGTGGCCTCGCAGCTGGATCGTGTTCATTTTTTTTCAGCAGTGAAGTGGTTAAACTGAGTAGTGACCTTTATTGGAATCTGTGTCAGTGTGGCACCTCAATGCCACAGTTTTGAAAGCGTGCGAGGGATCAGTTGCATGAGCGAGCTTAGTCCTGCACCAGCCGCTTTGCAACTGAGGTGCGCCGCTATAGTAGCGGCGCACCTTGCTTAGTGGCTGGTGCAGGACTAAGCTATAGCGGCGCTCCTTGCTTAGTGGCTGGTGCAGGACTAAGCTATAGCGGCGCACCTTGCTTAGTGGCTGGTGCAGGACTAAGCTCGCTCATGCAACTGGCTCGAGGAGATAAACGCGCGTAACTTCTTCCTTGCCAACCTACGCGGACTGAGTGTCTCCTATCTTCGTTCTTCTTGAATTCAAGACCAAAGCGCACACAGACGTGCCAGGAATATGGATTCAAAGTGGTGTCAACATGAGGCATAGATCCTCATGAGACCCACAATTGTCGGGACTCACGAGGCTCTATGTCTCTTTGCAGTTGGATTGTGTTCACTTTTTCTCGGGTTAAACGTTTTCAAGTCATATGCTGGTATGCGAGCTTAGAGGTTCGTCGAAGTTCAATTAAGTGATGAGTGGATTGCTTAAAAAGGAAGTTTTGGTGCGTGTGTGTAAATGTTACTATAAGCTAAATGCGTGTGTCATATATATTATATATGTCTACGTTTACTTTCGAATCGCATTCAAAGAGCTACACAGAATGAATTCTTCAGTTGGAATCTAGGTGAACGGGATTGTAAAGGAGATCAATGGTAAGTACAAAAGAAGTTTTGAGTGCGGCGTGGGTATTCAAGCCATATGACTAATAAGCCAAAATCAAATAATATGGCATGCGTCTGTATATATACCGACGCATATAATATATATATATATATATATATATATATATATATATATATATATATATATATATATATATATATATATATATATATATATATATATATGCGCTTACAAAGTCGAGACGCCTTCAAAGATGCCTGCAAAGATTACTGACCTATTGATTTCCTGGTGAACTAGAACATGTCGCGGTCGGTAATTTATATATACAAGTTTGATTATGTACCTCGTGCATGCGGTGATGTTGTATTTTTATCTCCGCATTCGCCGATTTTTCCTCAACGGCCGCGTTCCAGTATCCAATCCAGCCCGTTCCAATTTACAAGCCTCTCCCTATTAATGCTGCGAGTTGTGACTAAATTGGTGTAATAGTTCCGAGATGCACGGCTCATTACTGTCGTAATTTCAGTAACAAAATCCAGTTCATGTATGTCCATTTTTGTTTGTTTGTTAGAAAAGCGATATTTTCATTTTATACAATAAAAAATATCTCTTTAATAAAAACAACAACAACACAAAACAACAACAACAACAACATCAAAACAAACAAACAAACAAACAAAACAAAAACAAAACAACAAACATATACCCGCTTTTGCGATATAATCAAATATTACACGAAGTGCGCGGGTCTATGATTCTGAAGTTAGCGGCCTGAAGTCGCGAGGTGGAAAATCACAGCCCAGAGTACGCCAACTACAACGAGGAAATTATACCAGGCGGAAGCAGCTGTTAATATCACTAGGTGTATCGAGAACGTTGCAGATTACGTGACGCGCGGGCGGAAAAGACCCTTACGTCATATGTCACAGTTTAATAGGCGCCGAAAGTGCAGAGTGAGTCTACAGTGACTCAGTACATTTCTCCTACTTTCCCAGCACGCTAAAGGTCCTCAGGCTAACGGCGGCCGACGTCGGCCCGAGGACCTTCTGCGCACTCGGTCGTGCCTTGCCGAAACAGCCTTCATGTATTGTCAAGATTATCGACTGGGGTGTTGACTGTGTTTGGATGTTTGACGCTACTTTTCGAACAGTGGACGTAGAGTTTTTAACGTGCTTATTAGATGTTCACGTCGGTAAGACGATTTTCTGTTTTTTTTTCTTTCTTTCTCTCTGCTAAATAGTCAGAGCCAGAGTTTAAGACTACACGGATCTATGAGATGATTTGTGCATAGTTCGCTATTCGCTTTATCAGTGCCAACCGTAAGTAGTTTACAGTTGAGGAGGTCTTTGATTTTAAACCTTACCGCCATGAGAATATATGTCTGTTTCAGACTCGAGTTACTTCTATGTTGTTGCATTTACTGATGCGCAGTGCAGCATATACTCGGTTACCCACCGTGACTGAGTCCGTAAAGTTAACCGCGGGGCAAAGGCAAAAGCTACCCAGCTGCAAGAGACACAAACCCTCATGAGCCCCCGCAGTCGCGGGGGCTCATGAGGGCTTATGTCTCTTGTCACTTCCACGTTCTTTGTGCCTATGTTTGGTCCCCTTTACACCTATGGCCTTCGCGAAAATATCGGCCATTTGCAATCGTTCCAGACGCGAAATTCGCCATCACTGGCAGCGAAAGGATTAAAAGAAAAAAAAAAAAGGCTACTGTCATCAGCTGACTTTAGCCAATACTATTAAAGCTACTGCAATTTTTTTTTCTTTTAAAGCAATGCCATGTAGGGATTTTCTTTAGCCGTGATAAGCTCCCAGCGAAACAACTTTCATTCTATATAGATTAAAAATCCTCTGAATTCGGAGTGGCCGCCTAGATAGTGGGGTTAAATTAAAGCATCCAACACGCAACCTAAAATTATCTAACGTCTGCGTGACGTACATGGTGATGTATTTAAAAAGAACCATGCGCTCAATCCTTTCACCTTGCTGGTTGACCCTGGGAGTGTTCAGCCTAGGAAAGCAACAGCAACAACGACAGTCAACAGCAACAATAGACCGGGAAATAAATACAGAGCTAATCGGGTCTGACAATCACATACGGTCTCTACAAGGCTTACAAGCTGTGCCCTGAGTACATGTGTTTCCGACGTATTCAGGACGATGCACAAAGCGCTGTATAAATCAATCACTGTGACAATCTAACGCCAGGGACTAAGCCTGCGTGACATCTATGCGTGAAGATGCATGAAAACGAGTGCTGGCTTCTGAGTTTGGATCTCGCGGCCTGGAAAAGTGTTTTAATCTGACAGTGTTTCAAAGATGTAGGCCTACACTCAAAACTAAAGAAAGAATCGTGCTCGAAATGTGTGAACTGTTTTTCTTCGTGATCTGGTCGCTTTCGAAGACGTAGAAACACAATATAAACAAGATGAGGATTTCATCCCAAAGTCTACCGTATTGTTTGGAGCTCAGATGCGATTATATTAGAAACATTCAGAGTTGTTCATGTTTTCAGGCTTATAATGTGATCCATTTCCCTCTTCTCTAAGCCCGCCGTGAGATGGCCTTAGTTGTCTGCTCGACGTTAAACCCAAATAACTAACTAACTAACTCCTCTCTAAGCCAACCTCTGATCAACATACACTTCGGCGCACACAAAAAAAGACGGTAACACGGCACGGCGCTTCCCGTCATTAGTACGCTCTGTGGGCTCCTGTCAGTGGCGACAGGAATCCATCTCCTTCTACTCTAACCCACCCTCTGATCCAAACACACTGGCACACATAAATAAAGACGCACACACGGCGATTCCTGCCATTTGTAAGCTCTGTGGTCTGGCGTAGCATAACTATTCTGAAGAAGAATAATAGCACGAGCAGCGAAATGACGTCACTTCAAGCTTCACGTCATGGCACCATTAGTCCCACGACACCCTGTTCATTGTGACGACTCGATGTTATACGTCACTCATCGCAGTACTAACATTTGACGTGAAGAAGTACCCAACGGAGAAAGAAACACGCTTAGAAAAAACGGTACAACACAATTTATTAATATTTCGGGTAAATACCCTTTGTCAAAATAGACAAACAAACAGAGACATTATTTGCTACTTATCTTCAGATGCAGAAGGAATGTGGCAACTGAATGTGCCACATTCCTTCTGCATCTGAAGATAAGTAGCAAATAATGTCTCTGTTTGTCTATTTTGACAAAGGGTATTTACCCGAAATATTAATAAATTGTGTTGTACCGTTTTTTCTAAGCGTGTTTCTTTCTCCGTTGGGTACTTCTTTGCATTTCACACGCTTGGCAGTCACCTTTTTGGTCTGATTTTTTAACATTTGACGTATTCTATCAGAGGATAAATTTTGCAATTTTCTTGCTGATTTTCACGCCTAGAGTTTACAGGTCACAATTTGACCTAACCCAGGGCCGGGACAAATAGTAGGCTTATGCAAACACTATTTATGAAAAATCATGCAGGTATTAATGAGAAGATAACACTTTTTCGTAAAAGAAAATTTAAAGTTATGTTAGCTGTTTTACAAATGACTCCGAAAACATGGTGCAGAAAATTGTCTGATTTTCACACCTAGGGCATAACAGGTCACAATTGACCTAATCGTACCCGACAGCCGAGACAAACTGTAGGCTTATGTAAATACCGTATATGAAAAATCATGCGATTATTGAGAAGATTGGGTTTTTTTTTTCGTAAAAAAGATTGATTTTTTAAAGATTAACCCATGTTATTTGTGAAAATAATTAATCCCAAAAACGTGAATTAATTTTTTTTTTTAATTTATCACTCGGAAAGTTCTAGAGGTACAATGCTGGTTATCGAACTTATTCAATATCTCCCTTTTATCTAGCTATATGCAAAATATCTAGTAAACATTAAAAAACTTACGGACTCCAATGTGGATCAACAGGTTTTTGTGAAACTGCCATTTTCTCGCCACTGAGCATCTTAACAAAAAAATCGAAAAAAAGGGTTTCGAGATAATTCTTTTAGGGACAATATCCTAAAATTTCAAGCTTGTCCGTCCTCAAACGCGGGCTCTAGTCACTGTCACAAACACAAACACACACACACACACACACACACACACACACACACACACACACACACACACACACACACACACACACACACACTCACACACACATACACACACGCGCACGCACACACGCACGCACGCACACACACACACACACACACACACACACGCACAAACACACATACGGCTCTTTGGCGCCAAAAAAACGTTCTCTATCAGGGTTTGCGTAGCTTGACGTGACCTCATTTTTATCTTGTTACTTTTTTGCCAGAATTTCTGCTCCGCACACCAAAAACGTCATGTGCATACTCCGAAATGCCCTCCGACCAGCCCCATTTCAAAGTCTACTGTATTTTCAACACGGTAGACAAAAAAGAAAATCGTGCTTGAATTGTGTGCTGGTCTGTGATTTTGGATCTTACGGCTTTCCAGCCGTAAGGTCTAATATCAGAGACCAGAACACTCACGTAGCCTTTGCTAATGGTCTGTTTCCAAGTTTGAATCGCTGATTTTAGTTTTGGCAATTCAAGCATGACACAGGTGATACCATACCGAAATTGCAGAGCATAATTAGTTATTAACTTCTGCCCTTCATTACGGACATCATCAACACATCTCTAGAGAACGGCTCCGTCCCTGATATCTTCAAGTCCGCCATCGTCCGTCCTCTCCTCAAAAAACACAACCTCGACCCAAACGAACTCAAAAACTATCGCCCAGTCTCCAATCTCTCTTTCCTGTCTAAGCTTCTTGAGAAGGTCGTTCTCAAACAGCTCAACCTCCACCTCGCCGATAACAACCTCCTCAGTCCCTTCCAGTCTGCCTATCGCAAACATCCCAGCACTGAAACAGCCCTCCCACATATCTTAAACGACCTGCTTCTCTCCACCGACTCGGGCAACATCTCCCTTCTTACGATACTCGACCTCTCTGCCGCCTTCGACACTATAGACCACTCTATCCTCCTCCACAGCCTTCACCACTCCTTTGGCATCACTGAGTCTGCTCACTCCTGGTTTCTCTCCTACCTCTCCGACAGACAGCAGTCCGTCACCATCGACGGCGTCTCCTCCAACCCAGTCAGGCTCTCCTGCGGAGTTCCACAGGGGTCCGTCCTGGGCCCGGACCTTATCACACTCTACACCTCTCCCCTGTCCAACATCATCCAGTCTCACCACATAAACCACCACCTCTACGCTGACGACTCACAACTACTAGACAAAGACAAACTCGACAACACTCAGTCAGTACTGACTCGCACGGCTGACTGCTACGAAGACGTGAAAAACTGGATGACAGCAAACAAGCTTAAACTGAATGACGACAAAACGGAAGCCATGCTGGTAGGCACTCGCCAGAAACTTTCCCAGCTCCCTCCCTCTCTCCACCTTCAACTCGACAGCATCCCCATCTCCCTCTCTGACTCGGCCAAAAACCTCGGCGTTATCCTCGATTCCTCTCTTTCCATGACCAGCTTCGTCTCCGCCACAGCCCAGGCATGCTACTTCCACCCCCGCCGCATGTCAGATCAGAAAATACCTCACTACCGAAGCTACCACCAAACTTGCTGTCTCTCTCATCCTATCTCGCATCGACTACTGCAACTCTTTCCTTTCCGGCCTCCCTCACTTCTCCACTTTCACTCTCCAGCGCGTCCAGAACAATGCTGCCCGCCTCGTCCTCAGAAATAAAAAATCCGACCACATCACTCCCCTGCTCAAACTCCTTCACTGGCTTCCCATCCCCCAACGCATCCAATACAAGATTCTGTCTCTCTGCTACAAATCCCTGAACAACTGCGCCCCTGCCTATCTCTCAAACTTACTTCACCCCTACACTCCTCCCCGCTCCCTCCTCTCCGCCTCCGACCCTCTCCGCCTCCACATCCCCCGCACCAAACTCAGCACTTTTGGCCCCCGCTCCTTCTCAGTATACGGTCCATCCACCTGGAACACTCTCCCACTCTCTCTCCGTCAGAAACACTCTCTCTCCTCCTTCCAGTCCACCCTCAAAACTCACCTCTTTCAACAGTTCTAGCACTATACCACCACACTCCCCACCCCAAGCTGACTGTCGTAATGCATTTCACTATTTGTGGAACGTGAGTCGTTGTCTAAAGCGTGCGCATGCGTGCGTGAGTTGTGAGTGTGCGCTTAGAGTTATAATTATTATAAGATAAGCGCATTATAAATACCGTAATTATTATTATTATTATTAGTATTCGCTGCGTTCGTTTGAACGAGGCATTATGCTCTGCTATACTGTGGTAGTCGGTCGAAACGATATGGTTCGGGGATTAACGTCCACGGCAACGAAATGGCAATGGACGGCCCAGATGGGTGGATAATGGGGGACAGAGACAGTTATATGTATTGCCTATGGAGTACGACCTGGACACTGATCAATTCATGTGCATTGCAACTGTGCCACACTGACTTCCCCGGACCTTTCACTGAGCATGTTGTTTGATAGGAAGCTTGTCTTTGTCTGCTCAAAGTCGAAATGACCTGTCTTGATGCTGTTTGAGCTCCTGTGTTAAACGTGATCACGATTACCCAGCAAGGTTGGGGGATTGGGTGAGTGGCTCCATTTTAACAATTTGCGTGTCGTTAGCGGTTTTTGTCGCGATGATTCCTGTTGGACAAAAACAACTCCGACACGCACAGGGTGAATTACAAACCGGCTGGGTCGAAGACCCACATGCCGTATCATTTCTTTCAGATGGCTTTGATTAACCCCTTGACTGCTAGTGCTACTAACGATACCGCCCGGCGGAAAAGTCGTGTGACAACGCGTCTATTCCGCCGGGCGGTATCGTCAGTAGCAATCAAAGGGTTCGTTAGTAACCTATTTTCGTCACGCGTATCACACAACCACAATTCAACCAGAGTTTAAATTTTCCAGTGCGCGTGTCGGTCTCAATGAGTTCAACCTGCCATCATGACGATTGACGTCAACCAAACTACCGACGAGTCCCACAGTTCCCCGTACGCCATCAACGCGGCTCAGGTCACCGTCATCGTCGCCATATTAACCACGAACACCTTGACCTTGGTGGCCATAGCGACGACCTCCAGACTGCAGACCATCGCCAACACGTACATCGCGTCTTTGGCCGTGTCTGACCTTCTGGTGTCGGTAAACAAGGCTGTGGGGATATTCTGGGTGCATCCGCGGTTCCGCGTGGCCTTCGAGGAGAACTCGTCTTTGTGCATGTTCTTTAAGTGTCTGGTGCAGGTTAGTGTCCTTGTGTACGCTTCTTTTGTTGATTGTTGTGTTTAGAAGGAAAGGCTGGATTTTTATAATACACTTTAACCCCCCTTCTGCATACAGTCACTGGTACTAAATGATCATATTTTCTGCCCTGCCGTGAGATGTCCTTAATCGCCTGCTCGGGATTAAAATCAAATAACTAACTAACTGACTCTTCCCTGCATCTATGCGCATGTTTCGTCTTGGAAATCTTTTTTTCATTCAACGACCACAAGCTACACCCGCCCATACGACATGGATATGAATTGGTCTCAGAAAGAGGCATAGATCCTCATGAGCCCCTGCAACTGCGGGGGCTCATGAGGATCTGTACCTCTTGCAGCTGTATCGTGTTCACTTTTTAAGTCCCTTCTATTTATAGAAGGGACTTTTTAGGACGGGTCGCGGTGGGGCGAATTTAATAGCATGTCCATGATGTCAAAGGCGGGCAGGCTAAACCTCTAACAATTGAAAAAACAAGATAAAAATTACGTAATGTCTAGTTACGCTAACCTCGCTGCTGAAGCGCCGTATGTGGGCATGTATTTGCGTATGTATGTATGGATGGATGTATGTATGTATTATGTATGTATGTATGTATGTATGTATGTATGTATGTATGTATGTATGTATGTATATATGTATGTGCGTATGTATGTAAACAAGAGAATCTCCGATATTTATGTACACACAAGCTTGAAACTTGTCGAAATACTTTCTTAAGTGGGTGACTAAGAGAGACTCCGAGCATATTGTAACTGAATATCTCATTGAAGACGTAAACAACCGATTATAGGAAGTCGGTTGACCCAGATTAGAGTCCGTAATTTGTGTCATATTTACTTGAACTTTTGCATATAGCTAGTTTTGAGAAAGACGTTGGTTGAGTTTGTTAGCCAGCTTTGTATCCTTTCAACTTCTTAATAAAGAGCATGCAGGTGTAATTAGTATAGCAAGTAGCTAGGTAAAGTCAACCTGATTTCACACAAATTATAGCAAGACTGAAATTGTACCGTGAATATCTAGTTTTGTCACCATTTTCGCAAGTCTTGAAGCGAAAGCGAAACTTATATCACGTTAAATATAAAATTACTTATAAAAAATATACGTCATGACAAATGACGTTTCACAAACCAATGACACATATGCGCGCATCTCCAAGAGGCATAGATCCTCAAGTGCCCGGAGGGCGCATGAACATCTATGCCTCTTGAGGATGTTTGGAGCGCGCGCATGCAAACACGCACACGCACACGCATACACATACATCGACGCGTTTTTAGAAGAGCATGCAGGTGTACTTAGTATAGCATGTAGCTAATTAAAGTCAACCTGATTTCACACAAATTATAGCAAGACTGAAATTGTACCGTGAAATTCTAGTTTTGTCACAATTTTCCCAAGTCTTGAAGCGAAAGCGAATATCATATCACGTTATATATAAAATTACGTTAAAACAAAAAAATACCTCATGACAAATGACGTTTGACAAACCAATGACGCGTGTGCACTGCGAGCGCCCCTTCTAGAGTTCACTATGACGAATTGGCACATCTGCGAGGCTTTTTCAGAAGGATATAATTTATTTCAACATCAGAATCAAGTCAAAGACAAAAGGTAGAGCCCCTTGACAGCGAAGACAGCTCTCATATAGAAGGGACTTTGTGGGTTATGGTTTATCCCATCTTGTTCTTGCCGCTGACCGGTTTAAAAGTACCGGTGGCTGTTTGCACAAGGGGACTGATATGACCACTTTGCCATTTCTGATTCACGAAGAAAAGATCGTTCTTTTGATCCGACATTGGTAAAAAAATATCAGATTTTACACACAGCCAGGTGTCTGTATCCGAAATTCAACGGTTGGATGTTTGTGCTTTCCCAGTAAGCAAACGCCCTGGGCCCACGATGGCCGCGGTGGGTCCGCGCACGGCCCTGCGCGGGCCCACTGCGGCCGTCGTGGGCCCGAAGACATATTGTTACTGGGGTTAGCGTAAAAGCCCCATTTGTTTTGGTTGTCCTCAGAAGCCTACAGGAAACAGACTCGTAGTCCCAATGTGGTGCCTGCACAGCTTGGCGTCTCCAGGAGTCGAACTACATTGGCACTGCCTTTGAAATATCGTGGTCTATCAATGTTTTGTTGCAGTGTGTCAAAACCGGATGGTTTGCACCACCTTTTACGCTATCACGGTCGATTCACATCTCTGTTTTTATACTGTTACAGATGACGGAGCTATCCAGCCTGTCCACGATCATTCTCATCGCCGCGGACCGCTTCCTCTACATCAAGTTTCCATTCTACTATCTGCGCGTCGTTACCAAGTTCAAGGTCAAACTCTTCATCCTGCTGGCCTGGGTCCTCAGTGTCGCCTTCACCCTCATCGTGCGCATGGTACCGATCAACGGTTATCCAGGGTGCGGGGCTCATGCTTTACTATACGGATCCAACGAGACTGGATACATTCACGGAGCTCTGTTTCTGCTCATCTGCGCGGCTCTGTTCGTTCTTTACGGCGTGGTGCTGAGGACGGCCACACAGCAGGCTAAAGCGATTAGGCACTCACAGCAAATGGGGGTCATTGCGGTCACCACGATCACGGAGCCTGAGACAACGACCACAGAAATTACCTCGAACTCACACAAAACGCCCTTGAATTCGTTGTCCTCGGACGAAACGCCCTTAACCCCAGACAGAATGCCCTTGAGTTCAATCAAAACGCCCTTGAATTCAAACGAAATGTCATTGAATTCATCTGCATCGGTAACTACAGCGACAAAACATTTTACAGAAAATGCGGCTGCGAGTACAATGTGGTTAACGCCACCGTCGGTTACCACAACGACAAGAACAACATCGACGACGGTGGAGGAAAAGTCCCGGCCCTCTTCAACGGCGTCCTCTGCGTCACTATCGGAGTCTGAAAACACCGCATTAATTTCGTGCAAAGCGAGCGGGACGTTGTTCACAAACTGTACTTCGCAGACATGCTATAAACTTCCTGATGCCGAGACAATGGAATATCCGGCTGATGGCAATCATATGTTCACAAATACTAATCTGACATTGCAGCCACAGTCGCTAGGGGATGAATCGCCAAGAAACGAGGCCTCGGAATTTAACTTAACTCACTTGTGCTCGCAGCAACCAGTACTGCACGCGGGGTTAACATTACAAACGATGATTTTTACCTCGCCAATCACCTCGAACTTAGTGAGCTTGAACTCAGTGACAGACGCCACAATCACCCCGGCAACAACTCTGACTTCGCCAACTGCGACAATGACCTCTCAAACAGAGCGCATGCACAAGGACGAAACTTCCGCGAAGGCGCGAAGGAAGCTGCGAGCGGTCAAACTGATGGCCGGTGTGTTCGTCATGCTGTTCGTTTGCTGGTCACCTTACGCTGTGATAGGCTTGATAGGACCTACCAAAGTCAGCCCAGCGGTAGTGCTGATGGCAGCGTTTTTTGCATCTTTCAACTCCGCCGCCAACTTTGGCGTGTACGCTTTAGGTGACCGAGTGTTTCGAGCTGCTATTGCGCGCCTCTTGGGCTGTCAGCGTGAGTCCCGGGCGGGGAGAAACAGTCGGCTAAACACCGTGGAGTACAGCCAGTCTTTCACAACCAGACTCAGGGTCTAGTTTAGCTTTACCCCCAATAGCAAAACGTCATCGGGCCCACCGCGGCCGTCGTGGGCCCGAGGACATTTGTTTACTGGGACAGTCATCCTGCTCCGCTATGCGGGTGTACTCCCCAGACAGACCTGCTCGGGGAGTACACCACAAGTACACTTCTATTCAAATGAGATGCTTCGCATCTCATTTGAATGGAAGTGTAGCCTACTTGTGATGTGCTTCATTAGTGGGTATATCCCAGTGAGCGAAAGTCCTCGGGCCCACCACTGCCGTCGTGGGCCGGAAGACGTTCTTCTAATGGATATATCTGGGTAGTCTACCTACAAGCGGTATGGGATTCCATGTAATAGGTCGCGCACCTTAGGACAGGAAACATTGCCAGCGCAGTTCTGTGCCCCGCGGCTATTACGTCTGAAAGATGCACCCACTTTGTTACATATTTCAGACGTATGAGCTGTTGTTAACTTGGCACAGCAGAGCCTGATTCGAGAGAGCATCTGTATGAGAGACCACTTGTCATTAAAATTAGGTGGCCAGAGCTGTCTGTAATGGCAGGTACGTCGGCAACACGCCTTAAGTAATTGTCCCGGTGTTTTATGTCGTGCGAACGCCGGTCCGCCTGCTGTGAATATAATATAATAATTATATATCGATCCCGAAAAGCTGCATGGCTTTTTAGGACTTAATGCTTTGTAGCGTTATCAAAGAATGTGTCCTGGACTCTGATTTCAGATCCTATGATATTACTGCACATATATACTTTCCTCAGTGAAGTACTTGTCCCGTGTTTACATACATCGGACCGGTTCACCTGAAGTAGGCATATCGATCTTGGCGGTCTGAAAGGGGTCCTTGGAGATTTTGTCCAAGTAAGCAAAAATGCTTCGGGCCGACATCGGCCGCAGTCGGCCCGTGGGCAGATTGCTTACTGTGATTCTGGATCTACGTTATGTGGTTGTGTGACTATTCTTCAGTGCGTGACTTTTTGTCTCAGTGTAGACCTCCATTAGACTGCTACAAATATATGGACTTAAAAGGTAAGCTGTCAGATTCCCCTGTCAAATTCTAATGTCTGAACTATAACGAATCACCGAATATTACTTACAAATTGCTAATGGGAGGCGTTTGGGGTGGGGGGTGGGGGGTGGTGTTAAGGGGGTGGGGGTGGGGGGAGGGGGGGTGGGGGGAGAAGAGGGGGCAGGGAGAGGGGGTGGAATGGGGTTGGGGTGGGGGTGAATTTACACTATGATACACAGTAATTGATTTTTCTATTCCATGAAGCTGTTTTGACATAATTTGACTGAATTATTTATAAGTACTGGTATTCAATTGTTTATTTATCCACGTGCAATCTTTATTACCACATTAAACACATTGAACAGCAAGAAATTTGTCGCTTCTATTACACGTCTAAATACATGTATAATAAATATTGTTTGATAGACTTAGGTACCAACTCCATAAAGTTTCCCCTTCTTTGTCACATGTATTGATATATTGTATAACATGCAGATTAATATTCATCAGTTTGCTTGACGCACTTTCCTTTCCAAAATCATTTGCAGGCCCCCCAAAATCGATCTTGATACTGACTTGAGTAATTTGTCAAAACGGAAATGCGAAATATATGCTCATACTGCAACATTACCGAGTTCCTTATGTGCAGTAGTGATGAAATACTTCTTAGTGAACGTACGCTCGAAATTTCTTACCCATGCACATGCATGAACGGAGTGCAGACGCCAGCAAATGTGCGAAACGATTGAAATTGACAAGACTTCCGCTAGAGATGGCGTACGTCACAATCAGAGTAAAAGGGAAAATAAACAAACCTACTGGTATTTCCTTCATTATCCGTGAACTAATTACGAGTAGAAAGTACTGATTTTGTCATAGTAACAACGAAATCTGCGCGCTCAGTCGATAGTCCCAAGCGCAGTCGTCTGCCCCAGTCACATGTTTTGTCTGAACACCGCAATCAACCGTAAACTGAAGGACGCGAGGAAAAGTTTTGTTTTGAACTGGGTGCATACATCATATTGAGCCAAACTGTGTTGATATAGTGCCGATAACCGACAGATGTGATTACCTGACCCGAATCAAAATGTCCTCGTCTAACGACATTTTGATTCGGGTCTCGTAATCACATCTACCTGTTATCGGTACTATATGTAGGCAAAATAAGGCTCAATATAATATAGAAAGACATGTACATATGAAACTCTTTTTGAATGATATTTCATGAGTTAAAATACTATTTTAACTCATGAAATATCATTTCAACTGATTGTTCGAAAACGGATTTCAGGTATATGCGTGTGCTGATATGTGATTCTGAACCTTACGGCCTAGGGCCGTAAGGTTCAGAATCACAGACCAACACCCATTTTGTCGTTCATCAGGCGCGGGAATGTGAACGATGTTGCGTGACTGTAGGACTCCAGCCATAAACATGCCAAGTATCTCTATATAAGTATACGTACGTTACAGGGTTTATGCCCTCATGGATACATCTTGATATATTGAAGCTGACGTGTACCAGCTGTTAAGCCCTTGACTGCCGAGAACACGCGAAAATGATCCATTCGCAAGAGCCATAGATCCTCATGAGCCCCCGTATTTGAGGGGGCTCATGAAGATCTATGTCTCTTGCTGACGCCACTTTGAAGCCCACTGCTTGGGCTCTTTGACGTGAAATGGATTTTTTTCTCTCACATAGAAACACAGTCTCTTTATCTGCGTCAACTGGCAGTGGATCTGTCAAAGAAAATGTTCCGCAGATTGATTTGACATGAATTATTAGCAGTTAAGTTAGATATTTTGAAACCATAAGGTGTATGATACGTCACAATTTTATTATTGTACAATTTCAAAAATAATCAATCCAGACCAAAAAGGTGACTGCCAAGCCTGTAATATGCAAAGAAGTACCCAACGGAGAAAGAAACACGCTTAGAAAAGACGGGTACAACACAATTGTGTTGTACCCGTCTTTTCTAAGCGTGTTTCTTTCTCCGTTGGGTACTTCTTTACAATTTCAAAGCTTCAGGTCCGGACATTATAGTTTAAAGCGACCTACTCTATGCAATAAAGAGTTCATGGATCGTAATATCTCCTTGATAAATGTTCTTAGTATGTCTAAAGTTAATGGCGGACAAAAGGGCTGACTTAAATGATGACGTTTCAATGTCGTAAAATGATAGACTTCTTCGGCTTTGCACACAGAAGAGTTTCTTCCGGTACGCTCAAAAAGCAGTGGAAAGCTTCCGGTACCTGTGCCTACTCACATTGATCAAAAGGCAGTGGAAAACGTCCGGTACGTGTGCCTACTCACATTGATCAAAAGGCAGTGGAAAACGTCCGGTACGTGTGCCTACTCACATTGATCAAAAGGCAGTGGAAAACGTCCGGTACGTGTGCCTACTCACATTGATCAAAAGGCAGTGGAAAACGTCCGGTACGTGTGCCTACTCACATTGATCAAAAGGCAGTGGAAAACGTCCGGTACGCGTGCCTACTCACATTGATCAAAGGCAGTGGAAAACGTCCGCTACGTGTGCCTACTCACATTGATCAAAAGGCAGTGAAAAACGTCCGCTACGTGTGCCTACTCACATTGATCAAAAGGCAGTGGAAAACGTCCGCTACGTGTGCCTACTCACATTGATCAAAAGGCAGTGGAAAACGTCCGGTACGTGTGCCTACTCACATTGATCAAAAGGCAGTGGAAAACGTCCGTTACGTGTGCCTACTCACATTGATCAAAAGGCAGTGGAAAACGTCCGCTACGTGTGCCTACTCACAGTGATCAAAAGGCAGTGGAAAACGTCCGCTACGTGTGCCTACTCACATTGATCAAAAGGCAGTGGAAAACGTCCGCTACGTGTGCCTACTCACATTGATCAAAAGGCAGTGGAAAGCGTCCGGTACCTGTGCCTACTCACATGGATCGTTCAAAGAAGGGTAGACAATCCTGAGGCAAGACAACTTTGATAACCCGTCGTATCGGCGTATTTTAGCAATCCTAGGACACCACGGAGCAGATCGCTTGAACAGCACCCAGTGCGCAAAAGTCCACCAGACCGGCGTCCGCCGCTGTTGGCCCGCGCACGGCCGTGCGCGGGCCAACATCGGACGACGCCGGTCCGATGTCGTTTAGCGCATGTGGTATATCCTGTAAGTGGATACGCCGTCATGCCGATTCGAATATGTCACGATTTGATTATATCCAGTGATGTGAACGTTCGGGTAGAAGCTGATTGTATATGCATAAGTCTAAATGCCCCACACCGAGTTTTTATGTGTGAAATCCGTTATACCTGGACGCACAACTGGGGCAGATTATTGTTTGTTATTTTAACGATGTGCACAAATGTAAATATTTAATTCTCCCAATCAATCTAACAGAAGCCTGGTCTTAAAGTAACCACAATAAATAGAATTTACATTGAAACAAAATCCTAACTGCCAAACGTGTGAAATGCAGAGAAAATCCCCTCCCCCCCCCCCAAAAAAAAAAAAAAAAAAAAAAAAAAAAAAAGAAAAAAAAAGAAAAGAAAGAAAAACCAACAAAAAACCCCACAACAACAACAAAAAACAACAACAAAACAGCAACAAACCAACACGCATTGAAAGGACAAACACAACACAATTTGAAAACACGCTTAGGAAAGTCTAGTACAACACACAATAAACTGTATGCATTGTGTCCTTTTTCTTAGCTTGTGTCTTTCTTTGTTTTGTCTGTCTATGTACTTTAATTCTCACACCACAGTGAAAATCCACGTCTCAACTCTGTGAAACTTGTGGGACGCACTGTCTTACCCGCTACGTATTACGGTTTAAACTCCCATGTTTTGGAGTCGGCTTCTGATACTTCAGTACGGTTCAGGAGACAGATCGACCATGAAAGTTCAAGGGAGGTGGCAGAAATTCCCAATTTTTAGAATTGGCTTCTAATACTTTAGTAGCATGCAGGAGACAGATCAACCATGACAGTTCAAGGGTGGTGTCTGAATAGCTTGGCGCCTGCAGGCGCCAAGCTATTCTGCCACCACCCTTGAACTAACATGATCGATCCAGATCTTGTTCTCGTGTGTCAGAGTTGATTGTGTAGATATCGTTATTAAGTTTATGGTAAGGCGTTCAGGACGTGTCGAAACTTGTGACAAAATGCCCGAAATGTAGGCCGTGTAGTAATCAAGTAATGACTGTCATAAGGAAGAAAACACTATTGTCGGTCACAATGCGTGTCTGTATGCCCCACAATGTATACGAATACTGACACACTGACTGAATGTATACGCATACTTACTCCCACACAAACACACATCAACATACACACGCACGCACGCCGGCACGCACGCAAGCACTCACACCCTCCCCCCTCACCCCCCCCTATATATATATATATATATATATATATATATATATATATATATATATATATATATATATATATATATATATATATATATATATATATATATATATATATATATATATATATATATATATATATATATATATATATTTTTTTTTTTTTTTTTCGAACTTGCCGTTGAGAGAGAGATAGAGAGAGAGAGAGAGAGAGAGAGAGAGAGAGAGAGAGAGAGAGAGAGAGAGAGAGAGAGAGAGAGAGAGAGAGAGAGAGAGAGAGAGAGAGAGAGAGAGAGAGAGAGAGAGAGAGAGAGAGAGAGAGAGAGAGAGAGAGAGAGAGAGAGAGGAGAGAGAGAGAGAGAGAGAGAGAGAGAGAGAGAGAGAGAGAGAGAGAGAGAGGGAGAGAGAGATAGAGGAGAGAGAGAGAGAGAGAGAGAGAGAGAGAGAGAGAGAGAGAGAGAGAGAGAGAGAGAGAGAGAGAGAGAGAGAGAGAGAGAGAGAGAGAGAGAGAGAGAGAGAGAGAGAGAGAGAGAGAGAGAGAGAGAGAGAGAGAGAGATCGTTTAACTCTCTCACAGCCAGTGGACGCAGGTTGCTTTTTTGTTTATAAATAAATAAATAAATAAATAAATAAAAATATTTAAATGGATATAAATTGGTTTCCCAACTGCGGGGGCGCATGAGTGTCTATACCTCTTGCATTTGAATGGTGTTCAATTTTTTCTCGGCAGTAAACTAACAAAGCCACTGACCCCGAAACTGAAGTCTTCAGTAATAGGATATTATGTACACCTTCGCGTTGGTCTTGATTTTAATGGGGTGTTTTTCACCCATTCAACCGTGTACGACCGGAATAATGTATGACTCATGATAGTTTAAGGCTGGTGTCAGAATATTTCAGAGAATCGTTATTTGACTGAGCCCTATTAATGACAGGTCGCAGGCAGTAGATCGATTTTGATAATTCAAGGATAGCGCCTGATTTGCTTAGCGCCTCCAGGCGTCACCTTGAACTATTTCTGCCAGAGAGAATGAATGAATGAATGAATGATACTTTATTTCTCAAGGATGGAAACAGTAGGCGCACAGGCCTCTTTTCGTGTTTGTCTTTCCTAAACTGCAACATTAAAACAACTTGTTAACAGCACAAACAAGCGGCTACACTCACAGGTCACTTGTGTTACATTCCGATATAAATTCACACGTCGCTGAAGGTTACATTCGCGCGCGCGCGCACACACACACACACCAATTAACAGGGCCTGGGTGGGGGGAGGGGAGGGGTGGTGGTGGTGGTGGTGGAGGGTGCGATGTAAAGTGAGTGTATATAGACAGCGACTGCGCGCTTATGATACAGCTACGTTTATCTTTTAGGAACATTCAGAGTTGTTCATATTTTTAGGCTTATAATGCTGATCCATTTCCCTCCAAACCAACCTCTGATTAACACACGTCGGCGCATACAAATAAAATCGGACACACGGCGCTTTCCGCCATTAGTATAATCTGTGCGGGACTCGTGTAGCGACAGGAATCCATCTCCTTTTAATCTAACCCACCCTCTGATCCACAAACACTGGCACACAGAAATAATGACGGACACTCGGCGATTTCATGGGGACGTAGCTTAATGGATAGACACTGCGCCGACAGTCGTAAGATCCCGGGTTCGAATCCCCTGGTGGGCAGGAATCGGATGTTGACTTTTCCTCATTCCCCTTGAGTCACATTTACGTACAGACACGGTTTACGGTTGCCTGTCTCGCCTTCGTGTGCACAGCACGCATAATCATCAAGTGCGCACGTTAAAAATCCCATTATCACTAATGGAAAAGAGAAGGCCCGTGAAATGCAAACAGAAATATTTCACCAGGGTTGATAGTCATTACTTTCTTTTCTTTAATGAAATAACTTTTCTTTAATTCTGGTAAAAGGTTAAAGAAATAAATTTTCTTTACTTTTTTTTTGAAAATTAAAGAAATAAACTTTCTTTAATTTTTATTTTTAAATGAAATAAATTTGCGTTAAATACACATGAATGATCATTTATTGCTCAGCTCAGACAAAAAAAAAGTGGCATGCAGTTGAAAAGTGACACGCCACCAGATTTCCTCCTCTACCCACTATCTAAAACACTATCTGGCCAGATACATGCAGTAGTTATGAGAAGGGGGAAGATGAAAAAAAAAAAAAAAAAAAACCCTCGGAAAACTGCACAGCGCAAGAAAAAGTCATGCGGCTAAAAATGGAACAATTCAGGCTTGATTGATCTTATTTCGCGCTGCTGACAACTGAATCCACTCATCTGCAAGAGCCATAGATCCTCAAGAACCCCAGCAGTCTTGGGTGGGGGGAGGGGGGCGGGGGTGGGGGGGGGGGGGGTGGGGTGGTGGGTTAATGACGATCTATGCCTACTACAATTAAAAATGTATGCAAGCACCCGTTCAGGTTTTCACCTGTGCTGTCCAATCGTTGCTGTACCATCTGCCTTCTCACTCCTGAAACCTAAACCACCCAACTGCAAGAGGCATAGATACTCATGAGCCCCCGCAACTGTGGGGGCTCATGAGGATCTATGCCTCTTGCTGGGATAATCTGCGCTCATGTTTCGCTCAAGGAAAGTGGATCTCTTAAGTTTTTCACCTGTCCAATCGTTGCTGTACCATCTGACTTTTTACTCCTGAAACGAAAACCACCAAACTGAAAGAGGCATAGATCCTCATGAGCCCCCGCAACTGCGGGGGCTTGTGAGGATCTATGCCTCTTGCTGGGGTAATCTACGCTCGTGATTTTCTCAAGCAAAGGGGCTCCGTTAAGTTTTTCAACTGTCCAATCTTTGCTGTACAAGTGCCATCTGCCTTCTCACTCCTGAAACGAAAACCACCCAACTGAAAGAGGCATAGATCCTCATGAGCCCCCGCAACTGCAGGGGGCTCTTGAGGATCTATGCCTCTTCCTGGGATAATATACGCTCATGATTTTCTCAAGCAAAGGGGATCCGTTAAGTTTTTCACCCAGAGGCATAGATCCTCCAAACCGCCTCAAACCGGCTGCAACTGGGTCAAACCGGCTTTGCGCATAGGCACCTGTTTGTTCGTGGCGGAAAAACGAACTGAAGTAACGAAATTTTTAACGAAAAAAAATCGATAATCGTTACTTTTATTTTTTAATTCGTTGAATTTTCTTTAACTTTTTAAAAACATTAACGCGTTAAATTTTCTTTAACCCAAAATTTAATTTGTTAAATCGTTATATCGTTAAATCTTCCAACCCTGTATTCACATACACCGAAATTAATAGCCGGGTGGAGGTTTGCACATAAAGTAGCGCTTAGTAGCAACAGGCTTTCAAAGCTCCAGCTTCCATCCCTACGGCGGCGCCTTAAGCATCTTTAATTAGATGGATATGCACGCCTTGGAGACACCGTACCATACCATACCATATCCGCCATTTGTAAGCTCTGTGGTCTGGCGTATCATAGCTATTCTGAATAAGAATAATAGCACAAGCAGCGAAAGGATGTCACTTCAAGCTTCACGTCATGGCATCATTAGTCCCACGACGCCGTGTTCATAGTGACGACTCGATGTTATACGTCACTCATCGCGTACTAACATTTGACGTATCAGAGGATCAACTTTGCAATTTTGTTACCGATTTTCATGCCTAGAGCTTACAGGTCACAATTTAACCTAATCCTACCCAGGGCCGGGACAAATAGCAGGCTTATGCAAACACTGTTTATGAAAAATCATGCAGGTATTAATGAGAAGATAGCTTTTTTTTTTCGTAAAAGATGCTTTATTTGACGGAGACATACGACACCATTTCCATGCTGATCAGACACAATATGAATTTTGATTTCCTCTTTTTACCGCACAATAAAGTAGGAAAGCTGAGCTTTCCAAAATGCTGTATTATAAATGAGATCCAAGTCACACGATTTTAGTCGCTGGAAACAGCCCTTTTATCGCGGGCCTAAGTGTACTACACAAGTAAACCCTTTCATCCTGATGCACTATTGGTTGTGGTGCCAGAATAGCTTGTCGCCTGAGGCGCCAAGCTATTCTGGCACCACCCTTGAACTAAAATGGTTGATCTATCCTGTAATCTGAAATGTAACCTTCATAAATGGGTCGGAGAATGTACTCGACATAATGCACTCGAAGTCTCCGTCAACAAGCTGAGTACGCTTTTGACTTTTGTGTCTTGGTCTTAACCTTAAATCTTAACGGAAATATGCATATGAAGCAATGTTACTACATTTTGTATGCAAGACTCACTTAACTCATTCAGCCCGACGGCCGTATTCCCCAACTTTTGGAGGCGTCATTTAATGACTATGCACCAGTTGCAGGAGGTGGATCGACCATAATTCAAGGGCAGTGCCAGATTAGCTTGACGCCGACAGGCACCAAGCTAATCTGGCTGTCACGACTAGGGAGAGATAGACGAGAGTGAAGGTTAGAAGTAGAGCCCCCAAATGTCACGACTAAGGAGAGATAGACAAACAGTTAGATCCCCTGCCCCCGCCTATCAGGCACCCAATCGCCAGCCCACAGAGAAATACGCAGGTATAGAACAAGACGAGGCAAATTTGTATCGTTACATTGTTGTGTAATGTTCTGTGCATCTACTGTGGGAAATCAGGGTAATTACCCGACCACATATAGTAGCGCACCTTCATGTTTGTGTATGTATGTCTCTCCTGCCTACTTCCTAAGTTCCGGAGAAAGACATGGGTTATATAAGAGACCTGATCCATTCTTTTCGAGGATGGAAATGATCGTCTTGTTCTATACCTGCGTATTTCTCTGTGGGCTGGCGATTGGGTGCCTGATAGGCAGGGGCAGGGGACCTAACTGTTTGTCTGTCCAGCGCTGTGATTCCCCTTGGTTTGAGTACAATTCTGCCAGCGCTAGCCTCACCTATCTGGTTTGTGAGTAAGGAGAGATAGACGAGAATGAAGGTTAGAAGTAGAAGAGGAAGAAGACAGATAAAGAACCCTAGTGTCTTGCCCTCAAGACAGGTTACATCTCAGCACACGCAACACAACACATTTCCTTTAAGCGCACACTTAATCTTTATTACACTAACTATCCCCCTTCCCTTCCTACCCAACCTCCCCACAGACCCTTGCCCGTCCCCATCTCCCACTCCCCTTCCCCTTCTAAACAAATAAAAGGAAAAAGAAAAGGGGAAACTGACAAGTCAATACTACTTTTACAACGTCAATATTTGTACCGAGTGGAGGAAACAAGCACTTCCTCACACTACACAGCACTTTTGCTTCAACAACAACGAAAGTCAGTTTTACAGCCCTCAGTGCTGACGGCTAAAAAAAAAGTCATTTGCAACGTAATTGTTCATACACAGGAATCAAGAAACTACACCAAGGCAGAGTGAGTAATGGATAGGTTGAATAGGAATGGGACCACCGTGGTAAGACGACGAACGCCTATGGATCCCTCCCGTCCGGCTTCCTTTAATGGTCCTTCAGCTTCGCGGGTCTCCTCTCTCTGTTTTCCTGGCGCTTGGTCTGGCCACAATAGTGACAAGGCGGCCTCGGCGGTATAGGTGACCGTGCGCATCCCACGCCGACACGCGGTCCAGCGAGGAGTGCTTGGTCCGGATGCACGTCGGCCCTCCAACCGGTCCCGACCCCGAAAGCCAATGCAAAACAAAAGCAGGAGCCTAAACGGCCCCGTAAGTAACGTAAAACAGTGGGTCTTTAAAAACAGCTAACCTCCCTCACCCACCCTGCTTGGCATGGTTTACAATAGCACTACCAACTAACTATTCAAGCACTTCACCTTCACCCATGTGACCCGTGCTTTCCAAACCCTTCCACAAATTACATATAAACCTTCCTAAAAGTCTCTGCACTTCCACAACAAACCAATACAACATTTCGCTCACCAGTTTCAAATAACTAATCAAATGATAGTACCAAAACAATTTCCCTTTGCCACCCATCGTGTCTCCCCCTCCTTCCCCGATACTTCTACCCCTAACGCATAGTACAAAACACCCATAAAACATGACATAACAAAACGAATGCACGCGGGATTTTTCAGCACTTACCTCCTCTGAGACTCGCTACACCCCGCGCCGCCACCCGTAGGCAAACCAACCCCAGTCTCCGGCCACCAACGGCGACCCCGGGACTGGACCGGCGCTGTGTCAATGAAACCATCAGTCAGTCACTGACTCCCAACAGTCAGCTAAACAGGACAACGTGATCCAACCGAGTACAATTGCTAACTAAAATATCATCCCATTGCTCCCGACAAGGTAAACTCGGCGGTGAACACACTGCTGCATACAACTAGCGTGCCCCGCACTTGCAAAACAAAAAACACTAGCCCGTCATTGCCAACTCGTAAACAACTCACTATTTCTGCGTGACCGGTGCTTCGGTAACTTTCGACTACCACTGTCAATACAGTCACTAACCGTGACAATACCCCCCAACCTAAGTCGAACTAACCGTGACACTGGCGCTACCCTTGAATTATCCTGGTCGACCCATCTCCTGCTGTAGTGCATCAGGGCTGATTGGGTTAATACGGAGCAACTGCATGTTGTACAGGGGGACATGATATAAGAGGTATGGTCAGAAAGTAATGATAGCTGTAAAACCGAAACCGTTAGCCAAATTTACTTAACATTTTAAGATTGTGTAATAGCACTATCCTCCAAAATTTCAGCTGCTTCAGGCAAGATTCCAAGACGGTGTGGTATTCTGATGAAGGTTAGGCTTGTGAATTCACGGCTTTTCCTATTTCTTTGATGCGTGAAAGTTCTGCCCTGCAAAGCCTCTTTTAGGGAAGAATTAAAACTCGCGTTAGTCGAGGCAATGGCTAGCTTTTGGGGTGTGGCTGGACATGGCTGGGTAATGTGTAACCACACGAAATCCAGACAGAAGAAAAAACTCACGCCGAAACGTGCCAAAGAAAAAATAACAGGAAAGAAAGAAACACGCTTTGGAAGCGTGTTTCTTTCTTTCCTGTTATTTTGTACCAAAACCCTACGACATTGACCATGTCAGTGCTACTATAATAAACTACGGGGGGGGGAAAAAAAGTTTCCACAATTCAACGTATACGAAACCGCAATGTAAACGTATATATTGATCACAATGTAACACAATCATATTATACATTAGTTCACACAAAGGAAGGCAGTCTGATTCTTTTTAATTATCTGATCCTTCCGCTAGATCATGTTTGACACAGGATCGATAATTCACGGCACTAGGGCACTTTTGTTCAGTCAGCGAATATAATCTGATGAAACTAGAGCGCATAGTGCTTTTGCACACAAACACAGCGTGACACATCCAATCATTTCAATTGTAAACCTCGTGTATAGTGAATCATTGATGAACCCGGCCATTCAGATCTCCAAAAGGCTACGGATCGACCCTGAAAGTTCAAGGTTTGTGCCAGAATATGGCCTTAGTTTGGCAAAAGCAAGTTTATCTATTATTTTGTGAAAAAAATAGAATTTTCAATGTAGTACGTTGAAAATCAAGCTATTCACAAAAATCGACATACTTCGTGCAAAATACCATGACGCCGACATAGAGTAGACAGGTTTAGACTTGTTATGTTTGCTTTTTCGGAGATTGTGTCTACCCCCCCCCCCACCCCACCCCATCCCCCCCTCCCCCTCCTCCCCGCTATAAACAGTTGTTTCACGTTGAGCTGAACCAATGCTCCGGATTTGTGCAGACCCACGGGACGCAACTTAATGAATCCACCTCAGTTTATAGTTAATGAAATTTGCAAAGTTGCTTCCCTTGGAATGATACGCTCTACTTGCCTAGGGCGGTTTTATCTGGAAACGGGCTATGCCTTTGCCCCCCTACCCCCCCCCCCCCCCTTCCCCCCCCCCTCCTTCACCCCCCCCCACCACTACCCCCCCCCCTCCCCCATCCCTTCTTACACACACACACACACACACACACACACACACACACACACACACACACACACACACACACACACACACACACAAACACACACACACTCACCCTTTAACCTCCACTTTCACTTTCCACTGCCGAAGGAGGCAGAATGTGTTTTTTGAAATCATTGTGAATTTAGTGTCTAAAATCCCCAGCCGTCAAAACAAACATGGACACAAAGTGGTTTAACAGCAAGAGGAATAGATCCTCATGGGGATCTACACCTCTTGTACTTGGGGTGGTGTTAAGTTTTTTCTCTTCAGTGAAAGGGTTAAGTTAGTGAGAAATCACCGCGAGGAGGAAGCCGTCCCCGGGTAAAATGATGTCATCCTCATGATGATCATTTCCCCGCTGACTATTTTAACCATTTGCGTGTCGGTTAGAGGTTTTTTTTTCGCGATGATTCCGGTAGGAATCATTGCGACAAAAACCGCTAACGACACACACAGTGTTAATAGCACGAGAGGATATTTTACTAGTCACGTTAGGCTGTACAGATTGATGCTGCCGTTACACAGTCAATGGCCTTTCCACACTGGGTGGCTGGAATCGGCAATAGCAGTGAAGGAATTAACTCGTACACTGATAGTGGTTAACTCATTCAAGGCGCCCCGCATCAATAGCTGCAGAAGCGTCGTATGGCGCTGCCACAAGCAACGCCATACGACACTAAAGTGTTTCCGATGCATGCTGTGACTAATCAGTCCAAATACACTTTCATCTTAGTGTTGATGGTAAGCAAGCTGTTGTTCCACACTCTCTTGATCAGGCGAGCCATCGTTGATGCCTTGCCGATTCTGGAGTCCAGTTCGTTGTCCAGAGAGAGGTTATTGGAGAGGTTATAGTTGAGCCAAGGTATGTAAAGTTCTCCACTACCTCGAGGGTGTGATCGCCTATAGTGATGCAAGGGGTGCTGACATCCTCGCCCGTGATGTGTGTCTTCGTCAGGCTGACTGACTGAAGGCATGGCATATCAGCAAGGAGAAAAAGATGCCAAAAAGTGTAGGGGCGGGTACGCAGCCTTGCTTCACGCCGCTTCGGATTTCATTTCGTCATGAAAGGATGTGACCACCTTCAGAAGCTTGGGGCCCCAGGTGGGGGGGGGGGGGGGGAACATCCGATCCTGTGTAATAGGGTGAAGAGACCTCTTCTGCTGACCAAGTCGAAGTTCTTGGTCAGATCAATGAAGGCGATATAAAGTGGCTGTCTCTGCTCCCGGCACTTCTCCTGCAGCTGTCTCAATGAGAAGATCATGTCGACTGTTGATCTCTGAGGTCTGAAGCCGCACTGCGCCTCTGGGCAAACGCGTTCGGCCAACACTTGGAGTCTGTTCAGCACAACGTGGGCGAAGACCTTCCCCACAGTGCTCAACAGGGACATGCCTCAATAGTTATTACAGTCACTGTGGTCTCCTTTGTTCTTGTAGAGCGTAATGATTTTGGCATCCCGCATGTCCTGAGGGACAGTTCCATCCTCCCAGCACTGAAGTAAAAGCTCATGGAGGTGGTCAAGGAGGACACTCTTTTTGCCAGCCTTGAGAACCTCTGGGGGAATACTGTCATTGCCTGGAGCTTTACCACATGCTAAGGAGTCAATGGCCTTGCTGAGTTCGTCTACGTGGGCAGAGTATCAAGTTCTTCCATCACGGACAGGGGGGTGGTGCTCTCCACTGCAGTGTCAGTGACGTCGTCCTCCCTCGAATACAGCTGCTGGTAGTGCTCGGACCATCTCTCCATCTGCTTGCCGCGGTCCGTAATGATGTCTCCATTAGTGGACCTCAGAGGGGTGATCTTAATGGTGCTTGGGCCAAATGCTTTCTTTATGCACTCATACATGGCGCGGATATTCCCATAGTCGGCTGAGAGCTGGATGCTCTGGCAGAGATTCAGCCAATAGTCGTTGGCGCATTCCTGGCGATCCGCTGAGCGTTACTTCTGGTCTTTCGGAGTGCAGCTAGCGCCTTCTCTGAAGGGTTGCACTTGTAGTCTAGCAGTGTTGCACGTTTGGCTGTGATAGCTGGTTCAAGTTTGGTTATTCCTGCTTCAAACCAGTCTGGGTTTCTCCTCTCCCTCTTGCCAAAGGTTGCCATGGCTGAATTGTAGATGGCGTCACGAATGTGGCTCCACCTCTCTTCAGCGTTGTTTCATGGGTAGTCCTTGAGGGCCTCTTCCATGGCACTAGCAAAGCGTGTGCACACGTCTGGTACAGATGTCAGGGTTGTGTTGATATGTGGCCGTCCTTTCCGCTTGTAGTTGTGGATCCGCTTGGGTTGGAGACGTACCTTGCTCCCAACCAGTGAGTGGTCAGTGTCACAGTCGGCGCTGTGATAGCTGCGGGTAGTAGGAACGCAGTTCAGCAGTGGTCTTCTGGTAATGATGAGATCCAACTGATGCCAGTGACGTGATATGGGGTGTCGCCAGGTCACTCGGTGGCAGAGTTTGGTTGAGAAGAACGTGTTTGAGATACACAGGTCGTGGTACGAACAAAATTCTAGCAGTCTCTGTCCATTTTCGTTGAGCTTGCCGATGCCAACATGACCAATGCAACGGGGCCAAGAGTTGTTGTCGGCTCCAATCCGGGCGTTAAAATCGCCGAGTTGGAATAAGTGTTCTGTGGTAGGGATCTCTTTGATGGTGGTCTTAAGCTCTTCGTAGAATTCATCCTTTATCACAGCTGAGGAGCAGAGTGTGGGTGCGTAGATGCTCAGAATGTTGACTGGACCTGAAGAGGTAGAGAGGCGGAGCGAGAGGATTCTGGGTGTGCCTTCAGAGGGCGGCTCAATTGAGGACAGCATGGAGTTGGACATTGCAAATCTAACACCGTATATTCGAGGCTCCCCAGGTTCGTTTCCCTGCCAGAAGAACGTGTAATCCTGTTCTCTGAGGCTGCCACTAGAAAGGAGTCTAGTCTCCTGAAGGGCGGCGATGTCAATGTTCAGTCGTTTCAGCTCACGGTTGATGATAGCTGTCTTTCTGACGTCGTCTAAAATCGTCAGAGTAGCCAGGGCACATGGTTCTGACATTCCAGCTTGCCAACCGCAAGGCTGACTATTTTTTTCTTTCTTCTTGTTGTTTTGTCTGGTGCAGGGTATACAGTCTGCTCTTCGGTCGTGTCCCTAAGCCCCAAGCACCCATTGGAGCAGGCAGACTGTGGTGGGTCAGCACCTTACTGAGTGGGGGACTGCCCAGTTTGAGGCGGGCGATAGCTGACCAGTGGGACGCGATGATCCCTCCCACCGTCGGAAACAACCCGTAGCGCCCGAGCTTACGCCAATCCGCTCTGGGCGTATAACGCGTAACTGCTGTCTCCCGTGTTGTGTTGTCGCTGGAGCAGCGGCACTGGAGTGACATCTCCAGGGCGCAAGCCTGGGTGAAATGTATGGAGATCCTGGGATGCCCAGTCGTCAAGAACCCCCTCTGGGCCAAGCTGATGTAGTCCAAAGAAATGCAAAGCAGTACTTTTGGCACCAGTTTGACTGCAGGAGCTGCCAGAACAGTGCGTGAATACAGGTAGCTGTCCGCCTTCGGGGCTCCACTCCTGATTTGAAGGGTTTACTCCCCCACATTTGGCCGTTGGATCAAGCCTGATCTCCTCCGCCCTTTAGCCGTTGGCTGTCAGAAACAGCTCATCCGCCTAGTGGTGCAGTGCGAACACCACCCGCTCACGTGGTTTAGCCCACCAGCTGAGGTGGTTTGCCAGGGTGTGGCGCTTGGAGCCAGCACGTGAGAGATTAAGGAGATGGATGAGGTCCAGTGATACCTGTCCGACCTATGTAGGGGTGTAGGGGGCTCTGGATAGAGGTAATACTTTTGCTGTTCGGCAGCTGCGTCCTACATAGGACGGACGGCATCGCTTGTTGTGTACTGTCGCAGTAAATGGACATGTGTTTTTTCTTTCACCCAGGCAATTAGTGCGCACAGAAATACCTAATAAAGAAAAAAACAACAAACGAGATTAGCAAAGACGTTATTGACAAAAGCCATGTTATATCCATTTTTGAAATATGCCAGACTTTATTGTTATATGTCGAAAGTGTGCGTACTGGCTTTTGCCAAATAACAGGAGGGGTACAACAATTAACCCTTTGCGTATCGGTAGCGATTTTTGTCGCGATGATTCCTACAAGAATCATCGCGACAAAAACCGCTACCGATACGCAAAGGGTTAGGTGTTGTATTTGTCTCTTCTAAGCGTGTGTGTTTCCGTTCTTTGTCAGGCATTTCTTTGGCGCTATTGATTTTTGCTCGCAATTAGGAGTCACTTGTTTGGGTCTAAATTAGCAGTCGCCTTTTGTGGGCTTAAATAGCGCCTCGTGTTTTGACGGCTGACTCGCGGGGGCAATAACTGACTTTCAGTGACAGGGTCAGCAAGAGGCAAAGAACCTCATTAGCCCCCGCATCTGCGGGGGCTCATGAGGTCCTTTGCCTTTTGCAGTTGCGTGTGGGTTTGCATGTTTCCCGGCCGTGAAAGGTTAAGGGACAAAAGACTTAAACAAGCAGTACGCGCAAGTTAAAAAAGCTCCACTGCGCAATCTCCGATATATTGTGCGCAGTATAATATTGTCGATGAGCAGAAATCGTGAGCAACGCTAGAGCAGATTAACTCATTCTACCCCAACACCGAAATCCTTAAGTTTTGCCGCTGTCCTCTGAAGACTGCAATGCAGCGCAGGACACAGATCGACCATGATAGTTCAAGGGTGATGCCAGAATAGCTTGGCGCCCATAGGCGCCAAGCTATTCTGGCATCACCCTTGAACTATCATGGTGGATCCTTATCTTGCTGTGGTGTGTCTGGGGTAGAATGAGTTAAGGCAAAATGCCTTTAGGCCGACGTCGGACTGAGGCAAGATGTAAACGCAATACGCAGAATTATTTCCTCATGAGATCTCATGGACTCGATGCACAAACTGTTGTCTTTTGCTGAACTCGTAATATTAATGTTTTTTCTTTGTTTATTGGCTTGATTGTTTGTGTTTGTGTGGACATGCTTGCGTGCGTGTGTGTGTGTGTGTGTGTGTGCGTGCGTGCGAGTGCGTGAGTGTGTGTGTGTTCGTGTTTGTGTGTATGTGTGTGTGTGTATGTGTGTGTGCGTTTGTGTGGGTGTGTATGCTTATGTGTACGTGCGTGCGTGCGTGCATGTGTGTGTGTGTGCATACGTGCATGTGCGTGCGTTTTTGTTTGTGTGCCTGAGTTTGCTTGTTGTGTGTGTGTGTTTGTTTATATGTGTGTATATATGTGTTTATATGTGTGTATGTATTTTGGCCGACGTTGGACCCGAGTACATTCTGCTTACCCCAACACACAAAGGATCCTCGGGCCGACGTCGGGTGCTGTTGGCCCATGCACGACAGCGGCCGACGGCAGCCCGAGGACCTTTGCTTAAAGGGCCGGGTGTCAGACTGGGAAATTGGCAAGACTGTAAGTTGAGTGAGCAGATGGACACCTGTCTTGTTATCAGGTTCGAATGTGCGGGCAATAACCCGAGCCGGCGGTGACAGAAAGAGGTGGACATCTACCATCACACTGAAACACTTGTCACGACCTACAATGAGAATTGAACCCCTTCCCTGCTACTGCGCGTATATTTTTGTTTATAAATTGAAATCTTTGTTCATTCAGGGACCAAACGCCAAACCCGTCAAAGAAAGATGGATACGAATTGGTCTCAGCAAGAGGTACAGATCCTCATAAGCCCCCGCAGTCGCGGGAGAGCTGTGTCACTCATGAGGATCTATGTCTATGTGTCTCTCATGCGGATCTATCTCTATTGCAGTTGGATCGTGTTCATTTTTTCTCGGCAGTGAAGGGGTTAAAATAATAGTGAAATAAAAAAGGAGCGAACAAGAAAATTTACGAAAGACTTACGTTTGTTGTTCTTGTTCTTGCTGTTTTTTTCTTGCATTTTAATTTGAATGGTCTAGGTTTAAGCAAGAGACATAAATTCGCATGAACCCCTGCGGCTGCAGGGTATCATGTGAATTTATGTCTCTTGCAGATGGAAGGCTATTTGATCTATGGATTAGTGACGGGAGAACAACTGAGAGAGAGAGAGAGAGAGAGAGAGAGAGAGAGAGAGAGAGAGAGAGAGAGAGAGAGAGAGAGAGAGAGAGAGAGAGAGAGAGAGAGAGAGAGAGAGAGAGAGAGAGAGAGAGAGAGAGAGAGAGAGAGAGAGAGAGAGAGAGAGAGAGAGAGAGATGAAATGAAATGAAATGAAATGAAACGTTATTTCTCAAGGATAAATGATTAGGTGCACAGACCTTTTTTCAATCATGTCCTTGCACACGCACTCACACAACAATATCACGCGCGTGACTAAAACTAATTAAATTGGAAAGGCAAAACGTGAGCATAAAAAACCCATAAAGAAGAAACAAAAAACAAACAAACGAACAAACCAACAAACAAAAAACCCCGTAGTTAGCAGTCACTCACTCACTCACTCACACACACACACACACACACACACACAGACACACACACACACACACACACACACACACACCATCACACACACACACACACACACACACACACACACACACACACCGGCCACACACACACACACACACACACACACACACACACACACACACACACACACACACACACACACACACACACACACACACACACACACACTAAGAACCTGATTAAACATGAACGTTAGAACTTAGTTTGAACAGCAACAGCAAACTCGACAATACAACTCAATGCGCTCGAGTAACGCCGACACAACTACACAACTATGGGCTTAAGTTTCTTTCAGCTGCCGAAATAAGCGGGCTCAGAATGTCACAGTGGACAAAGAAGGAGCCCCAGTAATGTCGATAGGCAACAAATTCAATAGTTTGGCTCCTGAGAAAGACAAACTAGTTTTGAATATATCGAGGCGCGGCCTTGGTATGGATAGATTGTCCCTCGTTGTTTTATAAGGCGTGATCAAGAGAGAGAGAGAGAGAGAGAGAGAGAGAGAGAGAGAGAGAGAGAGAGAGAGAGAGAGAGAGAGAGAGAGAGAGAGAGAGAGAGAGGGGGGGGGAGGGGGTCTCCTGAATAAGACTCAAAGCCCGCACGACTACCAAATTTTGAAGATGCAAATGAACTCTAAATAAACGAGAAATAGACATAGCCGATTCTCATGAGCCATGCATCTACAGGGGCTTATGAGAATGTGATAAGTTAGGGCTGCAGAGACAGGAAAACAACAAAGTGGGCAGTGGGCACTTAGCGGAAACTGGAAGATGCTGCTTCCAACGGTGGGAAGGTGTGATAGGGGTGAGGTGGGAGTTGGTGCGGGTGGGGGGTAAGAATAGGAGCAGGAGATACATGGGGAGGATGTGTGTGTGAAAGATGGAGAGTGTAGTGGTAGTGCCAGGGGCATCTTCGATGATTTTCAGTGGCTTACGCGATGTCCATAAACAGGTGACTGTCAAGCGTGTTAAAATGTAATGAATTAACTTGAACTCATTCAGCTCCGACACGCCACGACAAGACATAGATCGAGCGTGATAGTTCAAGGGTTGTGCCAGAATAGCTTGGCGCCAATAGGCGCCAAGCTATTCTGGTACAACCCTTGAACTATCACGCTCGATCTGTTTCCAGAAGTGTAATACAATCTTCAGGGTCAACTTCAAATATGCGGATTTCGGTCCTGGAGCAGAATGTGTTAATCCAACGTAAAGAACGAAGCAAGCAAGTAAGCAAGCAAGTAAGCAAGCAAGCAAGCATCAAACAAACACACACACACCCATTCACACAATCAAACAATCAAGCAAAACAAACAAACAAACAAACAAACAAACAAACAAACAAACCAACCAACCAACCATAGACAAACAATCAAGCAAACAAACAAGCAAACAAACAAACAGACATACAAACACAAGAAAGAGACTGAAATAGTCACGACAAAGACGTGAAGCATGTCTGTCTCTTTTCCAGTAACGTTCGTGTGTATATCAGTAGCCTACCATGAAAAGTTGTTGTATTTCATTTGTCTCTTTCCTAAATTTCTGACATATTACGCACATCGTCAACACTACTGATTAACTCATTCGAGACGTGCCGCCTCCGGATACTCGGCTTATGCCGCGTAACCGGAGGCTGCACGTCTGGAATGAGTTAACAATGGTGTTGCTTCCTGTATAAATTGCTGCAAGTTGCTTACTATAGAGCACTTTCCAAGTAAAAATGTCTGTTCAGAGCGTTGATCTCTTCATTGCCGACAAAAACTAAACACCACCAACAACTGCAGTTGCGGGGGGCTCATGAGGATCTATACCTCTTGCTTAAGTCATTTTGTATTTATGTTTCTCTGACAACTAGGTATCTTGAGCGTTGAATTTACAAACACAAAACGTTAAATGTTTAGGGCTTAACGTCTTTTGTCCACCACGAAGGTGATGAATTTACAAACACATCCTGCGTCTACCTGCAGTCAAGCGCCTGTAATCAATGACACCCCAATGCGTAAAAGGCCATTGGGCCGACGTCTGTCGCCGTTGGCCCGAGCACGGCCGTGCGCTGGCCAACGGCGGCGGACGTCGGCCAGATGGCCTTGTGCGCATTGGGTATGTGGCCTGGCACTAACGAGGTGATTGTTTATTTTCTGTTGCTTCCCGCATCCACCACCAACACTGATTTGGCGGCATGCGGGTTGTACTCGTAGTCCCAGGAACATTTGTTATTGCCTAGATGTTATTACTAGTCCATGGAAAATCTATAAATCAACTCAAAAATAAACCGTAGTGATAATTGCAAACCACCATTAGGCAGACGTTAGTAGCAGCCAGCTTGCGCGCAGCTGGCATGTTGTATATGGGGCCAAAGCCGTCCTGTGTCGGCCTTATGATTAGGCAGACGTTAGTAGCTTGCGCGCAGCTGGCATGTTGTATATGATTAGGCAGACGTTAGTAGCTTGCGCGCAGCTGGCATGTTGTATATGGGGCCAAAGCCGTCCTGTGTCGGCCTTATGATTAGGCAGACGTTAATAGCTTGCGCGCAGCTGGCATGTTGTATATGGGGCCAAAGGCGTCCTGTGTCGGCCTTATGATTAGGCAGACGTTAGTAGCTTGCGCGCAGCTGGCATGTTGTATATGGGGCCAAAGGCGTCCTGTGTCGGCCTTATGGCTTTTTGAGGACGACGTTTTTTTGGTGTGCGTTGAGAGCGTAAGTCAAAGTTGTTATATGATGAAAGGCACCCCGCATCAATAGCTGCAAAGTGTCATTTTGAGTTGCCGCCGGGGGAGGGGGTGGGGGAGGGTTGGGGGAGGGGGTTTGGAGGGGGGGGGGGGGAGAGGGTTATCCAAAGAAAATCATGATATGTTGTTGCAGTTATCCCTGTGTACGCAGGCTACTTTTGAAATCGAAATGAGGTCAAAATTCTACCCTTGAATTATCATGGTCGATCCATCTCCTGCTGTAGTGCATCGGGGCTGAATGGGTTAATGAAATATCGGTGTTTTCTACAGTACAGATCTAGTTGCAAATAAAGCTGTCAAAGGAACAGGGATACAAAGTCTTTTCAGCAAGAGGTATAAAGCCTTATGAACCTCCGCAACTGCGGAGGCGCATGAGGATCTATGCCTCTGGCATCTGTGTATCATTTGTTTGTGTTTCAACAGCGAAGTGGTTAACTCATTGGAGACCTATCGCCTCCGCATACGCGGCAAATGAGTTAATACGAGTACGTAATGTGCCCTAAATGTGGCGTTTTGTTAGGCACGCTGTCGATAACATTATGTATTTTGCGGGGATACCGTCAGTGTAGAATCATTGTATGATGCTGCAGTCTTGACGCCGTCTATATGAGTTTGTTGTTGTTGGAAGCATTATGGACAATGTTGTTACTAATATTGTGCCTATTTGTCTTGTTGTTGTTAACTCATTCAACCCCATTGCCGTATTTCACAAATTTTGGAGGGTCATCTAACGACTATGCACTAGTTGCAGGAGATGGATTGACCATGATAGTTCAAGGGTAGTGCCAGACTAGCTTGGCGCCTGTCGGCGCCAAGCTAATCTGGCACTACCCTTGAATTATCATGGTCGATTCATCTCCTGCTGTAGTTCATCGGGGCTGAATGGGTTAATGAAATATCGGTGTTTTCTACAGTATAGATCTCGGGTTGTTGATCGTGCTGTTGAGTACCGTATTGCTGCCTGGAAGCCACAATACAGGCATTCCCCTTCCATGCAACTGTACGCACGCTGTACATTTTTATTCCTGAAATCTTTCTTCATTCATAGACCAAAAGCCAACACCGTCCAAGAAACATGGATATAAATTGGTCTTAGCAGGAGACATAGATCCTCATGAATGCCTATGTTAAAGATGCACTTTTTTCCATACATTTGGCCATATCCTTCTCAGAAAATCGTCCTACCCAAAGGATTTCACAAACCAGATAGGTGAGGCTAGCGCTGGCAGAATTGTAGAATTCCTCTTGGTTTGTGTACTACCCAAAGGATGCTTACCAGTTTGCGTACAAAGGTCCTCGGACCAACGAGGGCCGCAGTGGCCCGCGCACTGTCTAGAAGGCAGTTATAGGGATGAGAGACAGACAGACAGACAGACAGACAGACAGACAGACAGACAGACAGAACAGCAACCTACAAAGAAAAAGGCCGTAACACAGAAAACTCACCAAAATAATATGAAACAAAATCCACACGAAACACGCTTGCTTTAACCCACTAATGCCCAAATTTTTTTTCAAAGTGCAAATTAGTTTATATTATGGATAATTGTATACAATGGACATGTGTTGATCAAATTTTGATTAAAACTTTGAAATTTATCATTTAGACAATAAAATGTAGATGTCCCAAAAATGGGACGGTGGGCAGGAATGGGTAGGGGTTTTTCATTTTTCAAAGAGTGAACACAAGAACCAAAATACTGAAACTAGTAAACTTTTATTGAAAGAAAATGTAATAATTGAGGTGAAAACAAAGTAAACACAGCAAAACAATATTTTGATTTAAATTGCTTTTAGGTATCTTTAGAAAACAAGAAAATCATAACTATTAAAAGAAGGGGAAAAAAAAAAAAGAAGAAACCATTGCAAGTAAAGGACAGTTTCAATTTTGTCATTTTTTTTTTGTGATGTCCAGCTGTCACTGTCTTAGGTGATTTTAGCACCACATAAGCTGTTAAGAGTTTCAGTGAGTATGGTACTGTTGGAAGCATTTGTCGTGGAGGCCAACCTTGCACTTAGCACAGCGGCGCTTAGTCTTCTTCCCGCATGATGCACATCTCAGTTGTGTAGGCCAACTTTGAACAAGATGGTCAACACGGTCAAACCTGACCTCTGTTGGGACACGCTTGTCAAGAGATACAAATCCTCTTGGACGACCAGGCCCTGCATGACCAGCTCGTGCAAGATAGACTCTGACAACGCTCCTGCGGATAAGGAGAAGGTCCAAAGGGTTGTCTTTCGCTACATCTGTGTTCCTGTAGAGGTGCCAGGCTTGTTGGATACTGAGGTCCAGACAATAGGCAAAGATGGGCCACCACCACTTCTTGCAGCGAATGACCGTTCTGTACTTTGCCACATTCTGGTCTGTGCGGTCCACACCGCCCATAGTGTTGTTGTAATGGCGGATCATGAAGGGTTGAGGAATGGTGACTTGCTTTGATTCAGCCCTTGACCATCTCTTGGCTGTCTGAAGTGGATGCACTCCTACATTGTTTGAAACAATATTGACGATGTTGTTGTCATTCCACCGAACAACAGTGAGGCCAGTCTTTGTGTCGGTTGCATGGTCATAGGTTCCCCTTGGTGTCTTCTTCATCTCGTTTACATCCCTTAAAGGGCAATCCTGAAGGCGATTTGCACGTATCGTTCCTGTGCATGCAATGTTTTTTTCTGTCAAAACATCCACCAGCTGCAGGCTTGTGAACAAATTGTCAAACGTGAGATGGTATGAGCTGCCCTCTTCTTCTTGCAGCTCTGCAATGAGATCAACAACAACCGAACCCCCCATTCCAAGTCCTGGGTATTCAGTTTGGCGTCCTTTCGCACCTTGATAGGGCTCAAACTGGACGACATAGCCCAGAGGCGTGCTCAGCATCCACATCTTATAACCAAACCTGATTGGTTTGCCTCGTATGAATTGTTTGCAACTGTGCCGTCCATAATAAGGCACCATCGACTCATCGATACTGAGATTTTGTGTCTGGACAGCTTTGAAGAAGGTCAGAAACTTTTCATTCATGTGTGTCAGCAACGGCCGAACTTTGCTCATCTTGTCAGCAGCATCCAGATGTGCGTTATCACTGACATGGAAATACCGCAGCATTTCTTCAAAGCGGTTTCTTGACATGGCAGACTGAACAGCATCCTTCCCCACATCCTCATCTGAAGACCAATACATTCGTCTCCTGGGCACAGGACTGTATCCAGACAGGAGTAGAATGGCAAGAAAGATCTGGATCTCTTCAGGTGTGGTTGAAAATGTCAAGTTGCCCTTGGACCATGCATATATGTTGCTAAAATCAGCAAAGGTTTCAAGGATTTCTTTGTCAAAGAAGCACTCAAACAGATCAACTGGAGAAGAAGGCATTTTCGACAGGTCAACATCTGTCTTGTTCCAGGAAAAGCGTTGCTTTTGCCTATTTGACAGATCTGTATTTCTCCACTTTCGCTGATTTATTGCTGCTTTCTTTGAAGATGGAGCTTTAGTTGCTGCAGGCCGTGTTACTTTCCTTTTTCTCCCCATGGATGTAGAAGGAATAGGTGCTGCATCGTCTGACTCCAAGGATTCTGAATCCCCAGATGCATCTTGCACTGTCCCTGTGGCAGCAGGAGCACTCTGAATAGGAGCACTGATATTCTCTGATACATCAGCAGATTCCTCCATCTCATCATAGGACACTTTTTCACCCTGTCTCCGGATAGTGACAGTAGCAGGAGCCTGCAGCTGATTTCTGTTTAGGTTGGAGACAGTACCATCTTCATCTTCGTCTCCGCTGTCTTCATCGGTGTCTTCATTTGTAGGAGGGGGTTCAATAAAGATGTCAGCTTCTTCAAAGTTAGCATCATCTTCCAGCATTGATACCACTTCATGAACAGTAAAAATCCTGGACAAAAGCAGAAAAAAACAGTGTATGTAGTATAAGCAAAAACCCCTCCCCTCTCGTGCCCACCGTCCCATTTTTGGGACGGTAACTCTAACATATACAGATCAGTACATATTCAAGCTATCATCAAACTGACAAAAACATATCCAGATAACAGTATAGTCTCTAGGTTTTGTTCTTAGTGTTATATATAAAAGTGTAATGTAAAAAAAGTAATCCTTACCTTTTCTTGGTTGCCATGTTGATGCTGTAGGCACCAGCTTTTTTTCTGCAAATGGCAGCTCTCACTGCTAGTGTGAAGGGAAAGTACTCAAACAAAAACAATGCCTGGATGCAGTGATGTCCCCTGATTAACACAATAGGCTGCTGAGTCACAGTGACACAAGCACTTAGATACAGTAATTAAAATAAGTTGCGTCCCAAAAATGGGACGGTGGGCAATAATGGGTTTTAAACAGTTTTTATTTTTATTGTCGCCATGAACAACGGAAATAAAACCAAAAACAATAAAGGACTGCCAGCAATAAAATCAACAGATGACTTCCATCAATCACAATCGAGTCAGAAAAGGCACGAAAAGGACACATTAAGCGTATTACTTGGTCGTAAAAGGGAGGACAGCTACGGATCAACTAAGTGAAATCGACACTGGCTTTGGGCCCGCGGTGGATAACCCCGAAAGCACAGAAATAAATGCCAAAATCTGCAAAACATAGATTTTCATGAGCCCCCGCAGATGCAGGGACTCATGAGCCTCTATGTCCCTTGCTGACTTGAGTTATCTCTTATGTTGTTATGTTCATAAACGCAGAATGGAAGTAGTGTGCGGTTGCAGGGGTTATGACGATCTGTACCTCTCGGATTTGATTGGTGCTTAGATTTTCTTGGCACTGAATGCGTTAAATAGACATCAACACAGCGTATTCTTTTTCATTTTTAGTTGGCAAATTTCAGGATTAATGTTGCTGTTTGAAAGAAAGCGACGGTTACACATCGTGTAACGTAACCTAATTACTATCAAGCTTCTTATTGCGTCAAACTCGAGTTTTCGTGACTTAACAGTAATTTAGGGGCAACCCAAACTGGAGTGTGCGGCTGGCTTGTGAGTTTGAACTTTACGGCTCTACGCAAAAAAGTTCAAAGTCACAGACCTGCACTTATTTGTGAGCTATTCCATGTTCAGCTTGACATGGGATCATTAATGAAATCACTAGCCCCTTCCCTGACACTGGACGCATAGTCTGTTTCTGAAATCGGTATTTATTAATCGATCAAAAGCCACACGCGTCCAAGAGAAAAGGGTACACATTGGTCTCAGCAAGAGGCATAGATTCTCATGAGCCCCCGCTGTCGCGGGGGCTCATGAGGATCTGTGCCTCTTGCAGTTGTATCGAGTGCACATTTTCTCGGCATTGAAGAGGTGAAGGCGGATATGTGTGACAGCAAACAAATCAGCAATTGTTGAGAAATACAGATGAGTGTAAAGCGTGAAAATGCATAGACCATCTTAGCAAAGAAAGAAATATGCTTAGAAAGGACTAGTACAACACACTTCAATATAAAATTTTCGGGTTGAAAGAACTTCTCGCCTTAGAAAGATAGGTAGAGCATTCTATTTATTTTCTGTGCGTCCATTTTCAAAATGTAATACATTGTGTTGTGTCTTTTTTAAGCGTGTTTTTTTCTTTGTTGGGATTCATTTTTAGCAATTGTAAACTCATTAAAAAGAAAAACAGCATCAATAGCTGCGAAAGTGTCGTATAGCGTTGCCGGCGGCAACGCTATGCGACACTTCCGCAGCTATTGATCCGGGGCGCCTTGAATGACCTAAGGTTTCTTTTCTACACAGCTCATGCTCAGGACACGCACGCTGTGCATCTTAAACAGACGTCAACACAGCGTGTTCATTTTTTAGTTGGCAAATTTAAGGATTAGTGTTGGTATATGAACGGAAGCGCTAGTTTTATGGGACTACAAAATACGGAAAGCAGTACAATGTCAAACTGTCAAAAGTAACATGTTTCGTCCCAGTATGCATTGCTGGGAAAGGCATATTACTTGAGCATATGCAATGTTTATTTGTTGAGTCTCTGTCAAATTGCGGATCATTGATTTGAGTATGACAAGCGAATAATTTGATAATGCCCCAAAGCGCGCCATGTACTGATCTCGCTAAGCCTAAACCCTGACAGCTCCTTAACTCCGGGCCTTCCGCCACTGTACGTTTATTTAGTTTCTGACATCTTTTTTTTCAAAAAGCCACAAACGTCCAAGGTACATGGAAACAAATTGTTCTCAGCAAAAGGTATAGATACTCATGAGCCCCCGCAATTACGGGGGCTCATTAGGATCTATACTTCTTGCATTTGGGTGGCAGTCAGTTTTTCTCGACAGAGAAAGGATTAATGTTTAAATCAGAACATTTTGCTTAAACAATACTGATAGAATAGCGTTCAATATTGAAACAAATATTAAAAAGTGGCTTAAAAAACTGAAGTAACAAAAAAGAATACTCCAAATAAAGACAATGTTGGGTTTTTTATTTTTTAATTTTTTAACTGTAACAACAAATCGAAATGATTGGAATGTGTAAAATATATATATACCGTGGACAAAAACACAACTGTTGTAAGTAATAAATAAAACGCAGAAAACATAAACAGTTCATCATTTTGTGCGTACTGCTGTGGAATTCTAGTTTTGCGGCTCTAGGCCTTAAAGAAATAAATCACAGACCTGTACACATATGCGTGAAGATTGTCGACCTACCAAAATAAGGAGGGCCTCTGTGGTGAGGCACCCACTCTTTCACTCACTGTTAACTCTTATTTCTTTTGAAGAGTAATCAAGTTTACTGCTGAGCAACAGAAATGCGTCAGTTTTGGTATCATCGAAAACACTAAAGTGTCGCATTTTTTTTGCTCGTCAGCCCGATACTTCACATGAGGTCACGGATTCATATCTATGAACGGTGTTACAATAATCACTTGTCAATAGACCCCTTCGTCCACAGCAAAACAAAAGGTGACGCAGGCGCTTAAAATACAAAAATGTAAAACTGTTTTCTCATTCTCATCTTAAAGTATGTTATACCTTTGTCAGTTACATATGTAACCGACGAGACGAAGTGAAAACATACTTAACCCATTTAGCCCCGAGACCCTGCAGAAGGAGATGGATTGATCATGATAATCCAAAGGTGGTGCCAGTTGAGCTTGGCGCCTGAAGGCGCCAAGCTCATCTGACACTACCCTTGAATTATCATGATCAATCAATCTCCTACAACTGGTACATAGTCCTTAGACAACGCCTCCAAAAATTTGGAAATGCTGCTATGGGATTAAGAGGGTTAAAATGACTTTGAAATGAAAAATAGTTTTGTTATTTTGTATAACCATTTATAATTGTATTTCCAATATTTAAAAAAGAAAATACTAAGTATACAAACCTAAATGCAACGAACAACAATTAGCATTTAAATGTTACGATGCATTCCACTTTTGTGTACCTTTTTTCCAAATAGCAAAATAATCATCTTCACTATGTAATGACATTTACCCCAAAATATGCAGTTCGTCTTTACAAAAGCAAAGGAGAACAAAATCTCAAAAATAGTTTTCGGCATTTTTTTTGTTGTTTTAGAGATCAGTCCAGTTGAACTCTGAGATCAGCTTTAGTAGAGTACAGTCCCTTGGCCGAAGAGCGTCCATCTTGTCGTGCAGTCGGTCGGATGGCAACGAAACGAAAAGTGTGGATGCCTTTTATCTTTCGCGTAGCACCAGTTCCAGTTCTGTCGTTCTAAGAAAGAGGAAAGGTATAATAATAATAATAATAATAATAATAATATATAAAAAATAATAGTAATAATAAGAGTTAAATCATCATCGTCATAACATTATATTATTATTATTATTATTATTATTATCATCATTTCTACAACAGCAGCAACAACAACAACAGGTTCCATAATTCTGTCAATATTGCTCACTCGAAGGCAAAGTTAGATCAATTTTTAGTAATTTAACCTTTTGGGTGTCGTGAGCAGTTTCTGTCGAGGTGATTCCGGCAGGAATCACCTCGACAAAAACTGCTCACGACACCCAAAGGGTTAAGCTAAGATCTTAACTTCCCTTGGTTTTTTTTGGTAAGCACTAAATATCACTTGGTGGAAGGTTGGGGGCAGTACCCAGGTTAGGCCTAGCGTCTGCGCTCCCATACGTTCCCATATCTAGGGACAGTCTTTGGGGGAGGTTATACATAGCCTGGGACTCAACCAGATCTACAGTCGAGACACCGACCCATTCAGGCACTACTCTCCAGCTGTCTCACAACGCCGCGTATACGAACGCAGCACGTATCGAATACGTTAAACTTTAAGTTCTGAAAGTCTATGTTTTTAACTCATTTAGCCCCGACGGACCACATCAGAGGATGGATCGACCATGATGATTCGAGGGTAGTGCCAGATTAGCTTGGCGGACATCCGGCGCCAAGCTAATCTTGCACCACCCGTAAATCATCATGGTCGACCCATCTACTGCAACTGGTACACGCCTCTAAAACGTTGGAAATGCGGCCTTGGGATGAAACGAGTTAAAGAGAATTTGAAAAAATTCTTATGTCAACCGTTGCCTGTGTTTTAGAGGCGTTTCGAGGAGGACTTCCTTGATAAGTATATACGCTAAATTCTACGACGAAATTTTAACTCTTGAAGTTTGTTAGGTCACGGAACAGATATGGATCCTACGGTTCTTTTACAAGTTTATTATTTATAAATTACTGTTACTGTTGATCTAAATTAATCTAGGTTTTAACTCATTCAGCCCGACGCACGTATTTCCCAAGTTTTGGAGGCGCCATCTAACGACTATGCACCTGTAGCAGGAGATGGATCGACCATGATAATTCAAGGGTAGTGCCAGATTAGCTTGACGCCGACAGGCATTAAGCTAATCTGGCACTACCCTTGAATTATCATGGTCGACTCATCTCAGCCCATTTCAGCCCTGACACACTCAAAAGAGGCCGCAGGACATAGAGAGGCCATATAGTTCAAAGATGGTGACAAAATGGCTTGGCGCCTACACACCCTGATATGTCACAGGCGGTGCCAGAATAGCGCCAAGCACCTTTACTATCAAATTTTCGATATTTTTTTTTAATCGACAGCACGTGCGAGTGTTTAAGGTCTATCTCTGTTCAACATAAAATATTTGAATGCCCTATGAAAACAATACATTTCAGACAAAATATCATAAATGTTGGAAATATAGCAGAAAATAACGGCATTGCAATATCAATAACTAATGTAATATGTCATAACCCGATATAACCTATGTTATAATATATGTACAGTTGTGAATTTTCTGTTTTCTTACAATGTTATTATTTAATGTGTTCTTAGTTGTTTTTTTTTGTGTTTTTTTTGGGGTTTTTTTGGGGGTGGGTGGGGGGATGGGGTTGGGGGGGGGGGTCGGGGGTGGGGGGGGGGGGGGTGGGGAGAGTGTGCGTCTGATATCACCAGTGAGTTAGTAAACGGCAAGTAAACATAAGAACATTCTATCTTGGTATGGTCGATCTGTCGTCTCATATCATGTCATTCCTAGAAAACATCTCTCAAATTTGGGGGAATTTATGAATAATATTTCCTGAGGAAAACGTTTGTCTTGGGTGCGCTCCATGATGCAGTGGTAGAGATGAGGTCTTCTTTAGTTTGACATGTTTTTAATCCTTTGTTGGTTATTTCATTGTATACTGAGGAGCAAAAGAAATGCGACATTTTGGAATCATCAGAAACACTTTAGTGTTTCCGATGATTCCAAAAATGTCGCATTTGTAAACAGTTACTGTTTTGTCATGGCTATTCTGAATTTGTGTTTTTTGTATGTGTTGCCGCCGTGAAATGACCTTAGTTGTCTGCTCGGCGTTAAACCCAACTAACTAACTAACTAACTAACTAACTAACTAACTAACTAACTAACTAACTAACTAACTAACTAACTAACTAACTAACTAATTAACTAACTAACTAACTAACTAACTAACTAATTACCTAACTCGTTTGTGTTGTTTATTTTATTACAGAAGACTTCGACTGACCATCTGTGTAGGTTAAGTTGTGTTTCTTGTCAATAATTCCACAGAAATTGTCACACAAAAACGCGGACCCACAAAGGGCACTGACCTCTCGCGCCTCACATGCACACCGCCTTTCCGTTCAGTATGGCGCCGATGGGGTCGGGGTCACTAGGAAGGGGTCGGCAGGACAGTCCTTTACCACAGCGCCCTGACGCCAGTCCGCAGGGGTCGCCCGCACTCCGCGCACACACCTGGGGAAGCAAAGCACACCTTGATCATTATATAAAATCAACACCAAAAAGTGAATCGAATACATCGATCCAACTGCAAGAGACATAGATCCTCATGAACCCCCGCAGTTGCGGGGGCTCATGAGGATCCATGTTTCTTGCTGGGGCCGATTTGTTTCCGTGTGCCTTTGACGGTTGTGGCTTTTGGTCGTTGAATGAACAGCGTTAATAGATGGCAATATCTCACACTAATGATGGACAAAAGAGCTAACTTAAATTATGAAATTAGAATGTCGTAAAATGAAAGACTTTTCTGCTCTCTTCAACCGTTGTAAGCACGATATTTTCTTAGATTACGCTTATAAGACAGAACTGTGAAAAAGAAGGATAGACAAGTCAACTAGACCAGAGATATTAATACTGCGTTGTATCTGCGAATTTTATCAACCAAACACTGCCGTGGAGCAGATCGCTTTAAATAACACTGCCTCGGGCTCAAGCATCTGCGATACGTCATGGAACAGCATCATAGCTCATACGTCATACGCTGCGATACATCATACATTTTAAGGCCCCATGCAGAGACGGGACGAGATAAGCCAAGCCAAGCCGAGCCGAGCCGAGCCGAGCCAGGCCAAGCCAAGCCAAGCCAAGCCAAGCCAAGGCAAGCCAAGCCAAGCCAAGCCAAGCCAAGCCAAGCCAAGCCAAGCCAAAGCACTCGTCAGAAGACACAACAAAACGACGAAAGAGGTTAATAAAAATGACGAATAAAGATGGAAAGTCATTCTGGGAATAACATAAAACGAAAAGACGCAATAATGCAAAATCAACAGAATCGCCAGTGCATGTTTTTCACCCACGCGAAAAGGAAGTCCAGAGAAACCCGCCCACATTTCTAATCACAGCCTGTTTCGGTCCTACACTTGATCCCCTCCCATTTACCCAACTGCAAGAGGCACAGGATGGATGGGGTTAGTGATCTTATGAAACACCATATTACGTTGCATCATGCTTACAAAAATGTAAATTTGTAACTGTATTTCTTTGAGCGCGCGAACGCATCTTTGTATTAATTTTGTTTTTGTAAATGCTGATCAATTGAAAGGCTTTCGGACGCACACTGGTATACGCTTACAAATTAGACATTTGTTTGCGAGGCACCGTGCAACATGATACAATTCCTTTTCGCGTGGGTGAAAAACATGCACTGGAGACTCGATTCTGTTGATTTTGCATTATTGCGTCTTTTCGTTTTATGTTATTCCCAGAATGACTTTCGATCTTCATTCGTCATTTTTATTAACGGTTTTCGTCGTTTTGTTGTGTCTTCTGACGAGTGCTTTGACTTGGCTCGGTTCAGCTCGGCTTCGTGGCAATAGCAGTCCTCGCGTTTCATCAGATTTAACTGATCTCTTTAAAAAAAAAAGTAAATCATAAAAAAATAAATCAGCGCATTTAATAGGCGCTTTACCCAATTTAATATCGCCTCAAAGCGCCTCCGCTAACTGAACCCAACAAGCATTCTCACGTGAATCACGCGCATTCATTCACACACTGAACAGCACAGAACATTTACGTGGTGCTAAGGGCAAGCTCAAGCGAGCTACTAAAGTTTTGGAAGTTGAAATCGTTTTATATTAAAAATTTGATTAAGTGGGGCTTAAATTGATACCAAAGTCGTGGGGGAGAAAGAGCCGGAGTACACGGAGAAAGAACCCCCGACGGTCCGCCCGAATTAACGGTGACACTAGAGGAGCAAAATCCGACGCCGGAACCGGGTATCGAACCTCGCACCTTTATTATTGGTGGCAGGCGCCTTAACCACTGCGCCACGGACCGCCCCATTAATCACCCATTTCACTGCCTACATATTTTTCAAACAACAGGATATAAAAAACCTAGTCTTGGCAGATACTGTCACGCACTGGGGTAGAAAAACTATGCGTTGTTAAAATACACAGTACTTATTAATTTTGTTCAAGTCCTTGACATTTAATCAAAGAGATCTCCTCCCAGGGAAACGAGGACCTGAGCTGGATACAACAAGCGCCTTTAATTCCGGCTCCAAAGATATACACAGGAGATGGATCAACAGATACAGCTCATGGGTAGTGCATGGTTAGCTTGGATATGCATAAACAGCTCGAGCGCAAGCTTAACCCATTTAACTACAGCAGGAGATGGATCGACCATGGTAATTCAAGGGTGGTGCTACATTAGCTTGGCGCCTGATGGCGCCAAGCTAATCTGGCACCATCCTTGAATTACCATGGTCTATCCATCTCTTGCAGCTGGTGCATAGCCGTACGTTGCCCTCTCCAAAATGTTGGAAATGAGGCCTTCCCTTAACCGGCAGATCTACCAAAGCTATCAAATGGCGAGGAAGGAACATGAACGAAAGAGAAAAATAGCGAAAACAAGTCCAAGGGCACGCTCTAACATGGATTAGCAATGCCATGACTATCTGCCCGTTTGATAGCACTAAACGGACTGCAAATAGAAAAGACATCCCCACTCCCCCCACCCCCCACCCTCACCCACCGAAAGAAAACAGGTCACTATATTTAGTCTCTCTTCACTTGCATTACCATCGCCATGCAATGTCGTGCCTCTTCGGGAGTACTAAATAGAGAGTTCTTGAGTGTTAAAGTTGGCCGAGCGCGTGAACTATTAACCCTTCACTGTCAAAGTCAAAAGCTTTTATTGATGTTGGCACATCGGCCAATTTTACATGGAGAGCGTATAAACATAATATCAATTCAACACCACAAAGACACAACCTGGGTATATGGACATTTTTAGTTGAAAAGACAGTTTCCATAAAAGACAGTATCCTCATTGTCAAGAAAACGCGAACACGATCCAGCTGCAAGAGGTACTGCGGGGGCTCATGAGCATCTATGCCTCTTGCTGAGACCACTGTGTCTCCGTGACCATCTCGTTCGGACAATCTGCGGCTTCTGGTGGTTGAAGATGAAACGCAGATTTCAGAGACTACATATTCAAACTATGGACGATTCCCAGCTGAGGCACCCGAAAATCGAATGATGCCAACAAAGAGGCATCTTCTGATCCTCATGAACCTCCCCGCACCTGCAGAGGGCTTACACGCCTCTTGAATCTGGATCACATTTGTTGTGTTCCGACAGTGAAGCAGTTCAGATGTCACGGGCGCGAAACGTGCCCTTTCATGTACTGCAAGAATAGCCGACGGATCGTGTGACTCTTCGATTGCCAGAGTCAAGAGTTCGGCTTTTCTTATAGCAAAATACGTTCCGGTCGTTCCGCGCATTGTTTCCTGCTCCCACGCAAAAGCGAATGCATGTCTGACTCTTAAACATCAATGTTGGAACACAGTTGACGGTTTCGTCCACTTTGCGCAAATAGCTGTGCACTGTCTATACACCTTTTATTCCATCGCCTGAAATAGTCTTCGCGGCTTTATTTACCGGGCGGAGTTTAGCTCATTCAAGGAGCCCGCATCAATAGCTGCAGAAGTGTCGTATAGCGTTGCCGCCGGCAACGCAATACGGTTCTTCCGCAGCTACTGATGCTGGGCGCCTTGAAAGAATTTATCGCTAGTGGATCGTGGTTATTATTATTTGTGGAGGTAATGTGTCTGAAACCATTATCAGTCACTGATGTGTGCGCCTCACAATGACCAGTGAGGTAGAACGATGTTTAGCCCGTGTCGGGCTGGAGGTGGAGGTGAGGGTATGGGGGGGGGGGGGAATAGGGGGGGATAGGGGGCGTGATGGTGGTGGTGGTGGTGGTGGTGGTGGTGGGGGGGGGGGGGGTAGGTTGGGCGAGGGAAGCGAAAATATTTGATTGCCGCTAGGGAAGGGTGAGGGAGGAAGAGGACTAAAAAAAAAAAATTCTACCGTCTAAGGGATTCGAGGGATGGGACGCTAATAAATCAATAAATCAATAAATCAGTAATCACATTCACATTTAACTCCTTATATAGTAATCACATTTAACCAAGCAACTTAGGAGGGGGCGGTTTGGAGTGGGGGAGGGGTGGCGCTAAACATAAGACCGATCCACTAGCGAAAAATAAATAAATTAAAAAAAAATATATAAAAAATTCAAGCAACGTAGAACGCGGAAAGGGAGGGCGAGGCGCCGTTGGCACGCGCAGGACTCAACTCATGAAGGCTTCAGTTATTTCTGTTATGTCCCCCTTGCACATGTAGTGAAATGACGGCTCCCTGGCCCCGTGAGTATATATAAGCGACTGGGAAGACACACTGTCCCTCTAGTCCCCGATCACTTTTAGTGCCAGAGGGACATTAAAATGAAGAAGATGATGACGACGCCCCCATCACCATCATGTCATTTGTCGCAACCAAGAACGGTAATTACTCTAAAACCCGCTTTCAGGGAATTTAACTTCTGTAGGCTCTCTGCGGCCACGCGTGTACGTACGTTTTGTTTATGAAATCTGTGTTTACCCAACGACCAAAAGCCAAATCCGTCCAAAGAACATGGACACAAATTGGTCTCAGCAAGAGGCATAGATCCTCATTAGGCCCCGCAGTCTCGGGGGCTCATGAGGATCTATACCTCTTATAGTTAGGTCGCGTAGACTTTTTCTAAGCAGTGAAGGGAATTAACTCCTGTAGGCTCTCAGTGGACACTGTGGACACAGCTTGACGACCTCGATTTTGCAGACGACTTGGCATTACTGTCCCACACTCATCAACAAATGCAGGACAAGACCACGAGGCTTGCTGACATCTCGTCCCAAGTGGGCCTCACCATTCACAAACAGAAAACAAAGACAATGAGGCTGAACGCAACCAGGGAGGAACCAGTCTTGCTTGCTGGCACCCCGTTGGAGGAGGTGGAGTCCTTCACCTATCTCGGGAGCATCATAGACAAAAAAGGCGGCACTGATGCAGATGTCAGAGCACGAATCGGTAAAGCCAGAGCAGCCTTTCTCCAGCTGAAAAAAGTGTGGAGTTCCAGAGAGCTGTCACAACACACCAAAGTCCGGATCTTCAACTCCAATGTAAAAGCAGTTCTCCTATATGGAGCAGAGACTTGGAGATTGACAAAAACCACAGTCAACAGAGTACAGACCTTCATGAACAGTTGCCTTAGAAGAATTTTGCAAATCCACTGGCCAGAGAAGATCAGCAACGTCAGACTCTGGGAGAGAACAGAGCAGATAACAGCAGAGAATGAAATTGGGCGAAGAAGATGGGGATGGATCGGTCACAGTCTGAGAAAGCCAGCTTCCAGTATCACTAGGCAGGCATTGTCATGGAACCCCCAGGGAAAGAGGAAAAGAGGTAGGCCGAGAAACTCCTGGCGTCGAGACCTCCAAGCAGACATCAAGAGACTGGGAACCACCTGGAGTAGAATCGAAGGAGAAGCACAGGACAGGAGTTGCTGGAGGTCTCTCGTCGACGGCCTATACCCGGGTAGGGGTGACAGGCGTAAGTAAGTAAGTAAGGCTCTCTGCAAGCCCCGCGTGTATTTGTATCCGGCTAAGAAGGCACTCTTCTGTCGCCCCTTAATTTCATTATTTTTCTAAAGGACAATTTAGGAGGAACGGTAATTACGATTATTGCGCGTACCAAATTACAGACGGCACGATATTGTTGAAAGGGCAACTCGTGCAGTCGAGTAGAAACACTATGAAGACACTGACGAAAACTTTTCGCAAAGGAAGCCAAAAAGTAAAATCCCAAACAATGTCTGAATCATCTGACGTCAGCAGGTTTTGGATTGTGTTGTAATTGGTGAAGAAAAGTCGGAAGAGTGGTTTTAATCCATTACGTTTTGAGGCTGAATGTTTTGAATTTGCTTGTTGTCCCGTATCTTTTTTAGAGACACGGATTCAAAGTGGTGTCAGCAAGAGGTATAGATCCTCATGAGCCCCCGATTTTCTTGACACTGATCGGGTTAAGCAAAAGGGTCTATGGAAAGCCTCTGTTACGTGTGCCTAATCACTTGGATTGTGAAAAGTAGGGTATGGAACTATTATTTAGGCAAGACAACACTGTACCGGCCAATGTTAGACACCAAAACCCACCACAGAGCAGATCGCTTTAAAAATGCCGGTGAGTCTGACCTCTCATTGCAAGAAAGATTCTCAAATGCTGCAGGGGATCAATGAGAATCTAAGTGGTTGATGAGGACCTATGCTTCTTTCAGTCGAGTATAAGTGCCTTCAGGCCATTAATGACAGGAAACATTACCGATTATGTGAGTCATCAATCTGAGTGTGCACAAAAAAGGGAAATATTATGTTCGGCGTTAATTCAATAGTGTAACAGATATCAGCTAATAGTATCAACAACAACAACAAAAATGTTGACGATTTCAAAATGTTGCATTGTAATTTCTTTGCGCCAGAAGCGACAAACAGAAAGTTAGCTTTTTTTTTAATTGAATTAATGCTGCTGCTGTTTTTTGTTTGTTTGTTTGTTTTTCGATTGTTGACGAGGATAGTCTTTCTGGAAATCATTGTAAATGAAACTTCGAAGAGCCCCATCCGTCAAAGGGACGTGAATCGTACAAAAGTGGGGTCAGCAAGAGGCATAAACCCTATGAGCCCCCGCAACTGCGGGGGCTTATGAGGATGTATGTCTCTTGCAGCTGGACCGTGTTCAGTTTTTCTCGGCGGTGAAGGGGTTACACTTCGAACTCTGAAACCACCGTAGAGTGGGGAGTTCCACGCACTTTAGGCTTTGGCGATTCGGTGACGTATGACGGAACCATTAATTAACTCCTTGACTGCCGCGAAACGTGAACACAATCCAACTGCAAGAGGCATAGATCATCATGAACCCCCGCAGCTGCGGAGGTCATGAGAATCTACGCCTCTTGCTGAAACAACTTTGTGTCCACGTTCTTTTGACGACTGGGATTCGGGAACGCCGAAGAAGAAGAAGAAGAAGAAGAAGACTGGGGATCCTTGGTGCTTGAGTTTACTATGATAAAAAACAACAACACCTACATGCGCGTCAGCTGGCAGTGAAGGTGTTAAACGATTTAATTCCTTGTTTGCATTTTATGTATCGCTGAGTGCTAGGCCTTCTAGAACTTTCAGCCGCAGGGCCATTACAGTGAAAGTCATGCCGTAATGCGGATAATGGAAAAGAAAGTGTGTTGAACACATTCAACCCGGCGCACTATTAAATTTTGGAGGCGTCATCTAATGACTATGCACCAGTTGCAGGATATGCATCGACCATGTGTCCACCATGATAGCTCAAGGGCAGTGTCAGATAAGCTTGGCGCCGACAGGCGCCAAGCTTATCTGGCACTACCCTTGAATTATCATGGTCGACCCATCTGCTGCTGTAGTGCGTCAGGAACGAATGGGTTAACGCTTTGGCAGTCAGTAGAGGTTTATGTCGCGACGATTCCTGCAGAAATCATCTTGACGTAAACCGCTACCGACATCTTTGAAGAACTTTGAAATTGCTCTCTGTTTTAGTATCTTTTCTTGATCGTTTTTTTTTTTATTAGCACAAAATGAACACGCCAACTGCCGTGAATGCACCTGTTAATTTCAAATACAAATGTTTAAAGTTGCATTACGCATAAAAAAGAAGACACATTTCAGCACAAAGTGTGTGTGTTATGCTGTGTCGACACACCTAATGAACTTTAACAGCAGCTTGGACACGCAGCAAAAGCACACGCGTAATCGCACTTATTTATTCTGCGTTGCCGTTCGCATGTCAATCTATTTGTTAGCTGTTTCTCGCACTGACAGCGTTGTATTTTTAGAACGGAGTGGAGTCATTGTCGGGTTACTTGATATAAAGACGACGTGTGCTGAACTGGATTCTCCTGTGTCTAAATGAACCATATGTATGTATCGTTTCATAACCATCTGTTGCAGAAGTGTAATTCGAACAGTTACGGCGGTAGAGGGTCTTCAGTGGGATATGAAACAGGGCGGTAAACATTAATAGTTCTCAATACCATTTCTTGCATAACTTTTTATATCTTTTTTATTGGATGAACAATATGTCTTAACTCATTCTACCCCAGACACACCACAGGAAGATAAGGATCGACCATGATAGTTCAAGGGTGATGCCCATAGGCGCCAAGCTATTCTGGCATCCCCCTTGAACTATCATGGTCGATCTGTGTCCTGCACTGCAATGCAGTCTTCAGAGGACAACGGCAAAATTTAAGGATTTCGGTGTTGGGGTAGAATGAGTTAAAATAATGCTAAAAGATTAATTATGAAGTTTTAATGTCGTAAAATAAACAGGTTTGTGCTCGTTAACTTTATATCTATGCACAAGCGGGCAGTAGCGGCACATCAGTCACGTTTCTGCTCGTCAACTTTATATCTATGCACATGCGGGCAGTAGCGGCACATCAGTCACGTTTCTGCTCGTCAACTTTATATCTATGCACATGCGGGCAGTAGCGGCACATCAGTCACGTTTCTTCTCGTCAACTTTATATCTATGCACATGCGGGCAGTAGCGGCACATCAGTCACGTTTACCACTTGCTGACATGGCTTGTGAAAAGAAGGGTAGGCACATCAGAGTTAACTCATTCGCGGCCAGCCGCATCCGGATGCGGCTGACCGCGAATGAGTTAACCCTTCCGTGCCACTGTACGTATATTATATTTCTAAAATCTGTGTTCATTTAAAAACCAAAAGCCACAACCGTCAAACAAACATGGATACACATTGGTCGCAGCAAAAGACATAGATCCTTATGAGCCCCCGCAACTGCGGGGGCTCATGATGATCTATGTCTCTTGCAGTATATACTCCCAAGGGCCAGGGAGCTGTCATTCCACTACATGTGCAAGGGGGACATAAGAGAAATAACTAAAGCCTTCACGAGTTGAGTCCCGTCCGTGCCATCGGCGCGTCGCCCGCCCCTTTCCGCGATGTACGTCGCGTGAATTATATATATATATATATATATACTTGGCTTTGACTTCGCGAACGAAGATTCTATAGGGGTTGTCCACGACGCCTGCAGGCATGCTCGTGACTGCGGAGGCCAATCCGGGACAGGCAGGTTCGACCGCAGTGGCTGCAGAGAGAGGTCTGACCAGGGTTCTGAGTTGCGGCATCTCTGTTTTTTCTCCTGAGCCGCTTGTCTTTAAGGCCAGCTCTGCGAGAGTCCTCAAAGGAGACAGCTGCCTTGTAAATGGTGGAGCGCCAGGTGTCACGGTCCGCAGCAAGTGAAGACCACTGGCGGTGGTCGATTAGGCAGGCACTAAGTGACTTCTTATATACATACACTACTATTGGTGCTACCAGTAAATTCTGGAGGCGGCTTCTAGTACATGCGTTGTGTTTGCAATTTCAGGTTACGCCGTATTGCTACCCGAAGAGCCCCCGGTTGGGGCGAAACCGGTCGTAGGCGTTACAAACTTTAAATCTACTCAGCAGGTCCAATATCTGTTTGGGGATATTTTCTAGCACCCCCACTCGGGGGGAGGACTGGATATTCTCCAGCGGATGGCTGGGCGCCTGGGGGTAGTCCCTACTGCTTTATGTAGTAGGTGTTCAGTGGAAGGCTAAAAAGATCTAGTAAGCGATGCAGTAAGAAAAAGGACAGCTGATGTCCTGATGATACAATGCAAGCTTACCAGCCTGGAATTCCATGGCATTAGCACAGCATTCTCAGAATTGAATGAAAAATTACGTCCCTTGGAGCTAATCTGATTGAGTGCATATTTGGCTTTGGGCGACGCCTTTGTTATAAGTAAAGTATATATTCTAAAATTTCTCTATACAGAATGACGTCTTTTCTTTTTATCGTATGTTCATGTCTGTTCTACGTTTGTTTCCATGTCACCTGAAGAAGGATCTTTGATCCAAAACGTCGTTCCTTGTATCTAATTTAAAGGGGTTTCAACCTCTATTTTCTGTTTTCCTTAGTTATAAGTATATATATATATATATATATATATATATATATATATATATATATATATATATTATATATATATATATATATATATATATATATATTCGGATACGGATCAAAGATCCTTCTTCAGGTGACATGGAAACAAAGTAGAACAGAAATGAACACACGATAGAAAGAAAAGACGTCATCCTGTATAGAGAAAATTTAGAATGATGTAAAAAAAAAACAATAACAAAAAAACAACAAACAAACCCACAACCCAACCCATAATGACGCAAATACACATGCGCAAAACACATAGCACAAAACTTACGTCTACATACATACACGTCACTGCATACATTCGCATTTACTCGTGCCTGCTGCCGCTCACGTACATGCATACACACACACACACACACACACACACACACACACACACACACACACACACACACACACACACACACACACACACACACACGCACACACACACACAGACACACACACACACGCACGCACGCACGCACGCACACACACACACACACACACACACACACACACTAATCAGTACAACGGTAGCATCAAGTTTCAACGGTAGCATTAAGTATCAACAGTGAGGTCAAGTCTGGCACCAACCACCCATCAGCCCGAGCATACATCCCTAGGGGCGAATGTTCAAGCCGGATGGTAAGTGCCAAAGCTGTCCGCGAAAAAGGATTCTGTCACATTGCGGCGGATAAAGTTGTATGTATTTTGCCAAAGGATGCGTATGCTGAAATGTGTGAGTCTATGAGGAGGTTCGTTGAAATGACGTCCAACCTGGTTGTTGTATCCGAGGCGGATCGAACGAACATGCTCCTCGCAGCGTTCGGCGAGTGTACGGTATGTCTCTCTCCCCCCCCCCCCCCCCCCCCCCCATATAGCATCTTTGTGCAGGGAGAACATGAGATGACAGACAATATCTGATGACTGGCATGTGAATGATCGGAGGACAGTGAAAGATAACAGGGGTCCGGTGATGACGGGGGATGTGTTGATGTACGGACATGCTTTGCAGTGTGGTCGCTGACAAGGGTGTGTGCCAGGTGGTAAGGTGTTAGATGCGCGAAGTGAACTGTGAACAAGATGATCGCGTAGGTTAGTGTCACGTTTGTAAGCGACCAGCGGAGGCTCAGGAAACATGTCTTTCAATACTGCGTCATTCTGAATGGTGTGGAAGTTTCTGAGGAGAATGTTTTTGATGAGGATGTTGTGAGGATGATACGTGATACTCAGGACCGGCCGGTTTTCTCCCGCAAAGCTTCACTTCTGCTTGTGGGCTCAGCTTTAGAACGAGCGGTGTTGACGACGTCTTGCGGGTATCCCTGGTGTGAGAAGAAAGTGGCCACGGTCTGGGTCTGTTTGGTGAAGTCATCGTCGCTGCTGCAGATTAGACGGAGTCGCAGAAATTGTGAGAATGGGATACCGTTTTTGGTGGCAGCAGGATGGCTTGATGAAAATTGCAGGTAAGTGTGGGCATCGGTGGGCTTGTAATGGACGGTAGTATGGAGTTTGTCAGAGTCGGCTTTGGTAAGTTTTGTGCTACGTGTTTTATGCATGTGTATTTGCGTCATTATGTTTTTTTTTTTTGTTTGTTTGTTTTTGTTTTTGTTTTTTTGTACGTCATTTTAAATTCTCTCTATACAGGATGACGTCTTTTCTTTCTATCGTGTGTTTTTTTTCTGTTCTACGTTTGTTTCCATGTCACCTGAAGAAGGATCTTTGATCCGAAACGTCGTTCCTTGTATCTAATTTAAAGGGTTTTCAACTTCTATTTTCTGTTTTCCTTTCACATAAAACCCTAGCGGCAACAGTTTTACTATACATTTTATTTATTTTTAACTAGTGGATCGGTCTTATGTTTAGCGCCACCCCTCCCCCACTCCAAACCGCCCCCTCCTAAGTTTCTTGATTAAATGTGATTACTATATAAGGAGTTAAGTGTGAATGTAATTACTGCTTTATTGATTTATTGATTTATTAGCGTCCCATCCGTCGAATGCTTTTTCAGACGGTAATGTTTTTTTAAAAGATAGTCCCCTTCCTCCCTCACCCTTCCCTAGCGGCAATCAATATTTTAATATAATAATAATAATGAGTATTTATATAGCGCTTAATCTTACTCAAAAGCTCTAAGCGCTTTACAATCTGTACACAAAAATAAAAATACAATGACATATGCACATAACAAACAAAGCACAATGCCCGAACACACCACTTTTACAATAAACTAAACAACAATACATGCATAATAATTTATATTCTAATTAACATTCAGTCTAAACAAGGAGGATTGCAGAACTACAACTAAGGCATCAAACACTGGCAGTTATTCAAAGTAAAGCTTGAAGAGGTGAGTTTTCAACGACCTCTTGAAGTCAGAGACAGACTCACTGTTTCTGACCTCAAGAGGAAGTGTATTCCATAACACTGGGGCTTGATAAACAAAAGTGCGCTGACCAAATGTTTTAGTTTGGACAGAAGGTACACACAACTTCCGTTTATCAGAAGAGGAGCGGAGCTCACGAGAGGGTGTATACACATGCAGCAAAGAGGACAAGTATTCTGGGCTGGTGCCTGAAAGGCAGTTAAAACAGATTGACATAACTTTATATTGAATACGTGAGGACACAGGTAGCCAGTGAAGGGACTTCAAGATGGGTGTGACATGCTCAGTCTTACGGACTCTCACAACAAGCCGGGCTGCATTGTTCTGAATTTTTTGGAGGCGATCAATGAGATACTGAGGGCAGCCACAAAGCAAAGAGTTACAATAATCTAGCTTGGACAGCACAAATGCACAAACTAGTGTTTTAGTGGCTTCCCTCGCCCAACCTACCCCCCCCCCCCCCGCTCCCCTCCACCACGCCCCCTACCCCCCTCTCCTCCCACCTCCACCTCCACCTCCAGCCCAACACGGGCTAACAATCATTCTACGTCATTGGTCATTGCGAGGCGCACACATCAGTGACTGATGATGGTTTCAGACACATTACTTCCACAAATAATAATAACCACGATCCACTAGCGATTAATTCTTTCAAGGCGCTGTCTATACACCTTTTATTCTATCGCCTGAAATAGTCTTGGAGTCTTAAATAGTCATTTAAGGAGTCCCGCATCAGTAGCTGCGGAAGCGTCGTATAGCGCTGCCGGCGGCAACGCTACACGACACTTCTGCAGCTATTGATGCGGGGCTCCTTAAATGAGCAAATCTCCGCCCGGTAATTAAAGCAGCGAAGACTATTTCAGGCGATAGAATAAAAGGTGTATAGACAGTGCACAGCTATTTGCGCAGAGTGGACGAAGCCGTCAACTGTTCCCCCCTTTAAATAAGAAGGAGTGTGTGATAGCGATGAGGTAGACTGTCGGACACTTTAATTCGGCAGTAGCCGGGAAAGATAGACAGTAGTTGATTATGGATCTGTGTGTGGGGTAGAGTCGTTTTTGTGGGCAGATAAATCAAATAGTACATCTTGGATAGGAAGAGTCGAGGGGGGTTGGAATACTGTAAAGATTAAGAAATTTGGTCCAGATCAATTCCAGCTGCCTGAATGAGGTTGAACACGGAGGAACAATGGACGGACAGCCTTGGGGTGGGCTTCATATGCCTCAAGATTTTGAGGCCTGAAAACACAGTTATATGCAGGATTGTCCGTGTGGGCCTTCAGCTTTAGGATATAGCTGAGCATGAGGCGGATACGGCGCAACTTCAGAGACGGCTCTCCAGCCTCAGTGTACAGACTAGGAACTGGTCCTGAAGGCCCCCAGACAGATCCGCAGACTTTGATGATGGATGGTGTTAAGTCGGTGTAAGTTAGATCTAGAAGCGGAGCCATACAAAACAGAGCCATAATCAAGTTTAGAGCGGACTAGAACTCGACGAAAGTGGAGTAAAACAGTACGATCAGCGTCGCAGTCAGTACGACCGACGACACGAAGAACACCGAGGGCTTTCTGACTTGAGGCTCTGAGGCAGTTGCTGTGGCTACAAAAGGTCAATCTTTGGTCGAAGATGACCTCTAGAAACTTGGCCTCCTCGGCAACTTGATAGGAGTACCGGCAATATGTAAATTAGATTCAGGGGAAAAAAACTTTGTCTGATCAGTAAAATGTACCGTTTTGGAGGGCGAGAACCTGAATCCATTGAGAGACACCAATCCCCGAATGCTAAATAAATACTAGGCCAGGCAGATGGTATCCGAGAATGCGATCACGCGGTTTTCCTGGATAGTTTTCAAAGCGCGTAACTCTACAACGGTCTGTTAAATCATATGACGCATTGCTGAGACAGAAAAACTGCGTTCTGTTTCAATTCTGAGATCAACTTTTGGCCTCAGGTGCTGACCCAGTTTATTTCCCGTTAATACTCATTTAATGGCCTTTTCATGCATCAGCGACTGAGTTTTTGAACTATTTTCTCTGATTTCAAGATAATCTCGTGTTCTAAACAGAATTCAAGGTGATTAAAGGTGGTTCTCTTATTACTAGCCGGAGTATTGTCCACGAAACATATATTTGTTGGACAAAGTGCGAGCTTTGCAGTTTGTTTATCAAATATATGTTTCATGGACAATACTCAAACTAGCAGTTCTCAGGTAGCCCATCAAATACATGTTTCGTGGACACTATTCCGAATAGTTAAAAAAGAACCACCTTAAACCAGCATTTATTTCGTAGCAAAGCTCGCAGTTCGTCCGTCCCCTACATGTTTAGTGGACAGGCTTGGCTCGCAGTTCTCCATTGAAATACATTTTTTTCGTAGACAGGCTGAGCTCGCATTATTCGTGTACAAGCTCTGCTCGCAGTTCTCCCATCAAACACTTTTTCGTGGACAGGCTTAGCTTGCAGTTCACTCATCAAATAAGTATTTTTGTGTAGAGGCTTTGCTGGCAGTTTACTCATCAGATACTTATTTTCATGTACAGGGTTTGCTCGCAATTCTCCAGTTAAATACATTTTTCTTGAAGGCTTTGCTCGCAGTTCTCTCATCAAACACATGTTTCGTGTACAGGCTTTGCCCGAAGTTCTCCCACCAAATACATGTTTTGTATACAGGCTTAGCTCGCAGTTTTCACGTCAAATACATTTTCGTGAACAGGCTTTGCTCGCAGTTTTCCCGTCAAATGCATTTTCGTGAACAGACTTTGCTGGCAGTTTTCCCGTCAAATAAATTTTTGTGAACAGGCGTCGCTCGCAGTTCTCTCGTTAAATATATGTTTCGTATTCATTCTTTGCTCGCAGTTTTCCCGTCAAATACATCTCTCGTGAACAGCATTTTCTCTCTGTTATCCCATCACATACGTTTTTCGCCGACAAAACTCCTACAAGTTACAAGAGAACCGTGGTATTAACTGCATTCATTTCTTTTAATGATGCATGACGAATTTTTTACATGCACCGTGGTACAAATGCCCATTCCTCCCGCTTACAGTTATACCAAGATGTGTGTGTCAACAATCATAGTCTGTGTGTAGGTCGGACCGACGCAAAAGAATATTGCATTATGATGTTTTGGCGCCCACGCCGAAATTGAATCCAGGTTCAGCTTCATGCTTTGGAGTGATTATTTTAAAGTTTCTTAAACAATTGTATTTACACAACTCTAAGATGACATACAAGAAACACATAACGAATTATCAGCATCGACATGCGTAAGTGGTCGGGACAAAATTTGAATCCTTTTACTGCCAGTGAACGCAGACTGTGTTTTTGTCTTAAACTCAACGTGAAAGATCCTCAGCCGTCAGAAGAACATGGATACACAGTGATTTCAGCAAGAGGTATAGATCTTCATGAGCCCCTCCAACTGCGAGGGCTCATGAGGACCTATACCTGTTGCAGTCGGGTGGTGTTTTATACTGAAGAACAAAAGAAATGCAACCTTATTTCAGTCATCGGAAATGCGGCATTATTCCGGTCATCGGAAATGCGACATTATTCCAGTCATCGTAAACACTGACAATGACGCGTTTCCGATGAATGGAATAATGTCGCATTTCTCTAGCTCGTCAGTATATTTTCTCGGCAGTGACGGGGTTAAAATAATAATAATAAATACGGATGCCACTCACCTGACAGCATCCACAAACGCCAGGCTCTAACACCATCTCGCAGCCAGGGAACTCTGGCATGGGACAGGAAAACGGATCGCACGCCGGGCACTGGAAGAACTTCCTCAGCATGGACCTGTCCGGGACCCGCGCCGATGTCAGCAGGACTGGAGACAGGGCGTTCATGAGGAGCACTGTCACGGCGACGAGGCAAAACCCTTTCAATGTGGCCATTTCTGTGAAATTTTCAAGTCTGGAAGTCTGGAATATTCTGATGATTTGATTACTTGAGTGTGACGCCGTGAGAAGACTTTTTTTCCCGACGGTCTGGTAACTTGAAGAAGAGAAGTCTAGTCTTGAGAGAAAACCTTTTTTTACAATATCAAACTGCTGCTCACCAAAATTTGAAAATCGAATGAATATGATTTTTCTTGGTTCTTTCTTCGTAAATGTCTATAAAGTCTTTGTCCTTCCTGTTTTTCTGTCAGACGTTCTTGCCACGTGAAAAGAAAAACAAATTCAAGCAAACTGATGGACGAAACTGAAGGAAAGAGTGGCTGAAAAGTCTATGGTACTAGTCTGGAACTATGTGGTCAGCTGAAAAGGCAGGTATCGGTGGTCGAGCTGAGCTTTTAAACTCTTGGAGTCTGTGATTTAAAACTGCTCATAAACCTCCTTTTGAGGTAGACATATTTTCTAGATTTGAGCCCTCGGCAAGCAAGAGGCACAGATCTTGATGAGGCCATGCTGTTTGCATGGCCCCAACAAGATCTGTGCTTCCTGCAGATGTGTTTGGTTTGGAGTCTGCGTTAAAAGTGTCAGCGAAGAAAGCGCCTATTTAAACTCCAAATGAACACCCGCTATTAAGGAACTTAGGCGTTCTTTAAGTCCTCGACAAGTATTAGGTCTAGATCTTTGGCCACGAGAAGTCCCCATAAAGATCTACGCCTTTTGCAGGTGTGTTGCTACAAGTTAAGTGTGCGACAAAACGCGCTACAAACAGAAAGCGAAGGATCAATCCCTAGTTGCAACTTCCTATTGAGGCATACATAAACGTATTAGCTCAGTTTTCGGCAAGCAAGAGGAATACCTCTAAATTGTGCGACATTAATTGGAGTCTTTTAGATCTATGCTTTTTGTAGGAGTAAAGTATGCCGACAAACAGTGTCGGCTACGGCAAAGCTATTAACATAACACTGGTCCAGTGGCTTGGACATTGGTGACGGTCGCTTCCAGCATGACGCAGCGCATGTTCGGTCAGGTCCACTAGTGGACAGTCTTTCTTTTGAATCTTTTAGATCGTCTCTCCGAAAATCTGCGCTTTCCAACTCTGTTTACAACAAATGATGCTGATATCTTGCGCATGAGTCTCCAGTTCGCAAAGGTCCTCGGGCCGACGTCGGCCGCAGTGGGCCCGCGCACAGCGGATTCTTTAAAGGTTTTGTTCTGGAATGTCCCCACGGACAAAATCTTTAGTTTTCTGAGATAATCCAATATTTTCAGCAAGATTTGAGTATGTGTAGGCCACGTGAATTTATTGTTTTGACCTTTTCAAGAGTCTGTAGACATATCCCTTAAAGTCTTGTAAGACATTTTAGCCGGAAATATTTTAAATATATATTTACATCTTGTGTCTTATAACCTATATTTTAGTTTGTCTGGCCTGATTTTTACCCTTCCCTCCGTGAGGCAGCCTTAGTCGCCTGCTCGGCGTTGAACCGAAATAATTAACTAATGATGCAGGCAGTTGCAATACATCGTAAGTTTGTCCTTACTTTTGCGTGCTGGTCAGTACGACGTAAAAGGCTATGTCTTTATACGACTAAACGCAACGCGCTTATAGGCCGTGTGACATCGGAGCGCACAACGTTTTTGCCGAGTATAAGAATAAGAGTACTTTATTATCGCGAAAACGGAAATATCTCATCAAAGAAAGACTTTTTTGTACCACTTTAAGAACAAAATAATACCATTCAGTGCCAATTGACCTAACATGGAATATTTTTTACTGAACTAATATGTTTTGCGTACAGTCGTAAACACTTTGTGAAAAGACAAGAGCAAGCCATTTTCAATACCCTAAACAGAGTCCCGGCAAATTTCAATATTGAGGTCAAACATGAAGACTTCATGAGGTTTGAAAACTTGGCCAATTCACGTGAAAATGGACCTTTCTCATACTGGGCTTAATTTATCTGTGGCACATTTAGGCATGTAAAATCAGGCGTTTAATATTACGACAGTACAGCAAAACTGACACATTATTCGAGTTTCCTGAAAGTAAATCGTATTGGGTCGACTGTCACTAAATGATAATTTTGTTCTGAGATTGGTATAGAAAAGTGGGTCTTTGCGGAGATATTTGCGAAAAAACGTGCGCTCCGATACAAAAAAGACCTATAACGATATCTTAGTACGTTTACCCTTGACTATAAACTCTACGCGGGGGCAGGTTTGCTTGAAGAGAGACACTCGCCTTGCTGTGACAAATACTTGTGGGTGGGGGAAAAATCACCAGACAGCAAACACCCTGAACCTCCTCTCTACGAGGGACAGAATTTAAGTTTGTGCTCAGGAGGTACTGCAACCAACTATATTCTTAATTACTGTTCAAGCATGCTCTAGGAGGGTTATTGGTAAAAAATAACTCAGGTAAGATATTGAATGGTAAGACAATAAGGGATTTGGTCCTCGTACAGCTTTAAGAGGCATAGATCCTCATGAGCCCCGCAATTGAGGGGGCCCATGAGGATCTATGCCTCTTGTCGAAGTAATTATAAAAAGTTCGATTTTGAGATGCAGTGAATAATACTGGACATTAACTCATTTGAGGCCAGTCGGATCCGGATGCGCGGCATAAGCCGTGCATCCGGATGCGGCTGGCCGCGAATGAGTTAAACATATACAGCGGTTTTCTGCCTCATACAGTTATGAGAAACTACATTTTTGACAGTCACTGGGTAAACTTTACATTCAGGGAGTACTCGTAAAATGTACAAGGTAGGCTGTGGCTCGTGACGATGTATACCTCTTCGTGATAATTTGTGATAAACTTCCAGCCTGAGGTTCAGCAGGATAAAACTGAAATGTCCAAGGTGCGAGGGGTGATGAGGATCTGTTCCTCTTGCAGATATAAGGACGTTCAGTCAGAGCGTGAGGAACTGGAATGTTCAAGGTGTGCATGGCTCATGTGGATCAATGCTTCTAGTAGATGTAACAAGTTCCAGTCAGCTTCAGTAGTGGTGACACTATAATGTCCAGGAAAGGTGTGGGAGGTATACAGAGGATATGAGAATGTTCATGGTCATTCGAGAACTCTTCCATGTGTGGGCAAAAGGCAGTAAGTTCATTTTTGTGAAAAGCGATGTTTTTATTGTTCTGCAGTCAAAGTCTCGCTTTTCACAAAAATGGACTTGACAACCACACATTGCAAACATGGGGTCATTAACTGACCATGTTTGCAAGGTGCGGTCGGTAAATCCGGATTTAATGATGACTACACGCATTCCGTGTTTAGGGACACTATATATATCATTCTACTGTCTTCATATAATCCTCTGACGACTTCCAGGTGGAAGCGCACATATACTATTTCGTCATTAATGGCATATTATTTTGTCATTCACAGCATATTCTTTCGTCGTTCATAGCATATATTCGCCATTCAGAGCGTACACTCCTTGTCTGATTTTAATGTGCTTAACTCGTGACATGCTGAGGCTGACTTTTTGTAAAAGTTGATTATTTTCCTATTTTCCTCCAAAATATGGGAAATACGTCCGTCGGGCTGAATGAGTTAAACAGATCAAATGAAAGAGAAAACATATTACAGGCTTAAATCGCTACAGTAAGACACATAATAGGTAATAGAAACTTAGTCGTTCTTGACTTAACTCATTCTACCCCAGACACATCACAGCAAGATAAGGATCGACCATGATAGTTTAAGGGTGATGCCAGAATAGCTTGGCGCCTATGGGCGCCAAGCTATTCTTACACCATCCTTGAACTATCATGGTCGATCTGTGTCCGTCACTGCAATGCAGTCTTCAGAGAACAACGGCAAAATTTTGGGATTTCGGTCTTGGGGTAGAATGAGTTAAATGTTAACGTTTCCTTTTGGATATGTAACCCCTTCGCTCCCAGTGATCTCGGATTTCGCGTCAGAAACCACTGAACACTGATCGACATTCCCTTTAAAGAGCACAAACCTAATGGGACCAAAAATAAGGATAAAGAACTTAGGACCAGCAAGAGACATAAATCCTAATGAGAACCCGCGACTTACATCGACGAGGCCAAAGCTGAAGCGCTCAGCACACATTCTCATGACATCATATGACATCATATGCCCATGACATGCCCATGACATCAGATTACCTGTGTTTAAAACGAACTCAAGTTAGTTCTTTTAGCCCTTTCAACCCTGCCAATACTACACCAAGACAAGGATAGACCATAATAGTTCAAGGGTGGTGCCAGAATAGCTTGGCGCCTCTAGGCGCCAAGCTATTCCGGCACCACCCTTGAACTGTCATGCTCCGTCTGTATCTTGAACTGTTATGTACATTGACTCAAGAGGAAAATTCCTAAAATTGTGAAGGTCGACTTTTAGAGCAGAAATGTTTAACACATTCTCCTGACATGGTATTATTCAAATTGCACTATTATTTTCTTCAACAGAATTTGGGTTTCTTCCTGAAAGCGGAAAGAGGGAGAGTAACCAATGGAAATAACCCAAACCCTCTGCCATTAAGTACGGACACTCTTAATAATAATAATAAAATCGGATACCTCCGCCGTAATTGAAAATTCTTACTTTTTTCCTTCTGACAATTTACAAGAAGAAAAACATACAAAAGGAGAATACAAACGCGAGCATGCCCGAGATAAAAAAGAAGACAATAAACAAAAAGAAAGAAACAAATACACATACACAACCACACAAAAACATACAATACAGCACAAAGTACACAAAACGAAACGAAACGAAAACTAAACGAGAACTAAACAGCAGCTCAATAGCACACAAAACTCAACTCAAGTCAACTCAACTGAAGAGCAAAAGAGTTAGTTAGTTATTTGTGTTTAACGCCGAGAAGGCAAACAAAGCCATAAAGAGCAAAAGAAATTCGACATTTTTGGAATCATCTAAAACACTAAAGTGTTTCCGATGATTCCAATGTCCCATCTCCTTTGCTCATCAGTATAAAATAATGATGACAGAGTGCTGTTCAGTCAAACGCAAGCAGTATCAAGCGCCAAAACATAAGTAAGCTCATCGAAATACAAAACAGGGCTGAACAATATTTAACTTAAATTCATTAATTAAGGTATTTCTATTGAGGACGTCTTTCTAGCACCTCCCGTAAAGTCACATCCGCAGTCGCCCCTCAGTGGCGGATCCAGGGGGAACCTAGGGGGCACGTGCCCCTCCCTCCCCCGTCAGCCCTGACCCCTGTGTTGCAGTTGTTCGTGGGAAGCTGGTTGTGGAATTCTTTGATACTATTCTATTATTATTCTTTCATTACACCCTCTGACAAGGCATCTGAGTTTAAGTTTACGCTTGTGGACACGTCCATTGAGGCAATTATCCAGTCGACTTCTTGGTGTACCCTTTAGGGGGGTGGGGGTGGGGGTTGGGGGTTGGTGGGGGGTGGCTTGTGTCACCTGTTGATCGGATGAGGACCCATGACAGAGTCGTTTGCTAGTGATGTACTTACCTATAGGTAGCTGTGACTGATAATCTCCTAATCCCATCACGGGTCGCCAGTTACAGTGACTTGTGTCTTCTGGGGTAGTGTTAGTGGACATGCACCAGTGCCTATCAGAGCATCATTGTAACCATTGACACTTATCACCAGAGGAGAGGTATGAAATGTGTTGGTTCTGAACACTGACGCCCTAGCTCTCAAGTCACCATCATCAGTTTAAGAGTTATTTGGGTTAAACGCCGAGGAGGTGGCTAAGGCCATCTCACGGCGGATAAGTTTGAGAGGCATGACTGCTCATTTTTAGCTTCATTAGTGTTCCTCATATGAAGGAGATTATTGGCTGTATAGCGCAATATCATGGTATTCCTCACATGGTGTATAAGCGTATGGTTGTACTGTTCCTAACACGTAGGAGATGGTTGCTGCTGCAGAAACGCAGGTTACAACAATTGTCTTTTATTCAGAAATTTAACAGCACCAAAGAACAGTTATGCCCGTTTACATCTTGTTTGTTAGAGAGATGGGATGGGGGCAGGGATGAGGACAGGAGTGTGTTTGCTTTAAGCTTTGCGGTGTCCCGAGATAAAAAGATATCGTTCAACAATTACAGTTTTACAGTTCTGAAAACTGTAGGTATATAAAAGTTATAAAAGGTTTCATAATTAGGACCATCCCAAGAATAGTCTACAATGCATTCCCATACACTGGTATGTGTGTTTGTGTGCGTGTGTGCACACATACACGTGAGCAGACTAGCATATTTGTATGTTCATTTAACTCTGTATCCTTCCTAAATATGACGCAGCTCAGAAAACATGGACGTACCCCAGTAGCAAAACGTCTTCGGCCCACGAAGGCCGCGGTCCATTGCAAAACAAAGTGCCATTATTTGTAATCAGACACAACGGGACAGACTTTCCATTTAGGACTTTTATTGATATGATGCAACATAATATTGGCAGTGATGTTTTTAATTATTTTTTTTTTCATCACCGTATAACGTCTTTGTATTCTTACAAAGGAAGTGTGGAGTTCCGTCCCATTAGTTTCGTGTCTCTGATGGCGTAGGCCGGCTAAATTGGCACGCTATTAAAATATTAAAGCTATAGCTAGCACAGGCCTGATTTTACGATTATTTTATGAAACAGTGAGATAAATTAACGAATTGTAATGGGATATTTCATCCTAGTACAGCTTCAAGATACATACAATAAAAATTGTGAGCCTGCCCACAAATTTAGGAATGCCTGCTACAGTCATTTAGAGCAGGCTGTTTGAAAACGCAGACACTTTATGTTCTATTGTTCATTCGCATAGCATTTCCAGAATGATGACAATACTAAAGAAATTTTGTCGAGACCCTGCATGCCTTTTAAAATTATTCTCAGTACTAGTAACCGTAAAAGATTTTAAAAGATCAAATGTTATGGCAAGAGGCTGTATTTTGTGTGACGGAGTATAAATAAAACCCGCTAGCACAGGTTAATCTCACTTTGACTGTTCGGTGCAAAAATGGCTGACCTTTTCAAATCCGCGGCTGTTTGTCACCCATCAAACACCTGGTTTTAAGGATGCAGACAAGAGAGACAATTTTGTCAAAACACAAGAATACGCGTCTATATTTATGTTCTTTAAACGACAATAGCGAGTGTTGGGAGAGTTTGGGCGGGGTAGGCCTTGTGTCTAGTGAACTGCTGGGCCAAGGAACGCACTGAAGTCATTCCTAAAGAATCTGCATGGGTTTGAAATTAGAGTGTTTCCACCTTAAGCCCTACACTGCTGATAAAAAACCCTGAACACCACACAACTGCAAGAGGAATAAACTATCATGAACCTCTGCAGTTGCGTGGGCTAATGAGGATCTATGCCTCTTGTTGAAACCACTTGTTTCTTTGACGACTGGGGATTTTTCACGTAGAATTTAAAATGATTTCATAAATAACGGTCTGCGACCACTGGAAATAAAGGGATTAATACATGCGTTATAATCTCGTGACATCGACATTGCGGCTCTTAGTGAAACCAGATTTGCTGACGAAGGCTCGATCTGTGAACCTGAGGGTGGGTTCACCTTTTTCTGGAAGGGCAAAGCTGAGAACGAGGACAGGATACACGGAGTTGGCTTCGCCATCCGCACCACGCTCCTCCGACAGTTGCCTTCTCTTCCCACTGGCATCAGCGAACGAGTAATGAAGCTCCGTTTCCCCATCTCTCACACCTGACATGCCACTATCATCAGCGCCTATGCTCCGACACTCACCAGCGCCGATGACGACAAGGAGCGTTCTATGAGAGCCTTGACTCCCTCCTGAAGTCCACTCCTGCAAGTGAAAAACTCATCGTTCTTGGTGACTTCAATGCTCGAGTTGGGCGCGAATGTGACTGCAGGGAAGGAGTGATGGGCCCACACGGACTGGGCAAGATGAACAGCAATGGCCTGCTGCTGCTGACATTGTGCACTGAGAATGGACTCGCCATCACCAACACCCTCTTCAGGCTGGATAGTAAATACAAGACAACATGGATGCATCCCAGGTCAAAGCAGTGGCATCTCATAGACTATGTCATTGTCCGTCAGCGGGATACTCGTGATGTCAGAATCACCAGAGCCATGAGAGGAGCCGAGTGCTGGACCGACCATCGGCTGGTGCGGTCTGTCCTCAACCTGCACATTGCACCAGCACACAGGAAGAAGCCGAAGCTAACCCGACCTTCATTCAACCTGGCGAAGCTTAAGCGCCCTGACGTCAAGGAAAACTTTCAGTCCCACCTTGATGACTTGCTAACTGCCCATGGACCGTTGGCTGGCAACCCAACTGAAATGCGGGACCAGTTCAAGGGGATGGTGGCGGAGTCTGCCAAAGACGTGCTTGGACCCAAGCAGAGGGTACACCAGGATTGGTTCGATGAGAACAATGAAGAGATCAACAAGCTACTGGAGCAAAAGCGCAGTACCTTCATCGAGTGGCAGAACGACATCAACTCCTTGTCCAAGAAAGACCGCTTCAAACACCTCCAGAGAAAAGCCCAGAGAGAGCTCCGCAACATGCAGGACATCTGGTGGGACAGCAAGGCAAAAGAACTTCAACACTTTGTTGAATCCAACAACTCCAAGGAGTTTTTTAGCGCTATGAAAGCTGTCTATGGCCCTGCCAGACCCAGCACAACCCCTCTCTTTTCTTCCAACGGCTTCACATTGCTGAAGGACAAAGGCAGCATCACTGAGCGCTGGAGAGAACACTTCTCAAATCTGCTGAACCTGCCTTCCACTGTCGACCCCGCGGCCCTGGACATGATGCCCCAGAAGCCGACACTGGATGACCTTGACCTCCCGCCTACCGTGGACGAGGTTAAGAAAGCGATCAACCAGACTAGCTCCGGTAAGGCTGCAGGCATGGATGGCATCCCCACAGAGCTCTTCAAAGCAGCTGGACCTGAGACCCTTGACGCCTTCCTCCACATTCTGACATGCATCTGGGCAGAGGAGAACATGCCACAGGAATTTAGAGATGTTACAATCGTCTCCCTGTTCAAGAACAAGGGCAGCAAAGCAGACTGTGCCAATTACCGAGGGATCTCACTCTTGTCCATTGCTGGCAAGATCCTCGCGAGAGTCATCCTCAACCGTCTGATCAGCTCTGTATCTGAGGAAGCACTCCCAGAGGCTCAGTGTGGCTTCAGACCCGGCCGCAGCACAGTCGACATGATCTTCTCTGTGAAACAAGTCCAGAAGAAATGCATTGAGCAGCACATGGATCTCTTACGCTGTCTTCATAGATCTGACCAAAGCATTCAACACCGTGAACAGAGAAGCGCTTTGGGTCATCCTCGCAAAGTTCGGCTGCTCCAGGAAGTTCACCAGCATCATCTGCCTCTTCCATGATGGTAGGAGTTGTCCAGTCAAACGGCGACACATCCGCACCCTTCGACATTTCCAACGGTGTGAAACAAGGTTGTGTTCTTGCCCCCGTGATGTTCAACCTGTTCTTTACGTGTGTCCTGACCCAAGCAGTACGTGACCTTGAGAAGGGAGTGTACCTGAAGTACAGATTAGACGGCTCTCTCTTCGACCTCCGTCGACTGAACGCCAAGACCAAGACCATCGAGAGACTGATCCTTGAGGCGCTGTTTGCCGATGACTGTGCACTAAAGGCGCACACGGCATCTAACCTCCAGACCATCGTCAACAGGTTCTCGGAAGCCTCTCGACTGTTTGGCTTCACAATCAGTCTCAACAAGACCGAGGCCCTGCACCAACCAGCTCCAGGCACAAGAGCCCCCCCCCTCCCCCCACACCTAAAGTGTACATCGAAGGCACCGAGCTGAAGACTGTCGACCAGTTCAGGTACATGGGGAGCATCATCTCTTCTGACGGTACTGTCGACAAGGAAATCGCACCTCGCATCAGCAAAGCCAGCCATGCCCTGGGTCGTCTGCGCACTCGTGTGTTGAATAACAACAACGTCAAGCTCTCCACCAAGATCAAAGTCTACAAGGCAGTAGTCCTCCCCAGCCTCCTCTACGGCTGTGAGTCATGGACGCTGTACAGAAAGCACCTCAAGCAGCTTGAACGTTTCCACATGAGATCCCTGCGCTCACTCACGGGCATCAAATGGCAAGACAAGGTGACAAACCTGGAAGTCCTGGACAATGCTGGCTTAGTGAGTGTTGAAGCCTTGATCTTAAAGACACAACTTCGCTGGACAGGTCATGTCATACGCATGGATGATTCTCGTATGCCACGCCAACTCCTGTATGGTGCACTCTCAAAAGGCCACAGGGAGCAAGGACGGCCAAAGAAACGCTTCAAAGACTGCTTAAAAGACTGCCTCAAGTACTGCGTCTTCCCGGGTAAGTAACGTGAAGCACAAGCACAAGACAGATCTAGCTGGCGTGCTGCCACCAGGAAAGCCTGCACGCTCTGTGAACAAAATCGGCGCGAACGGATCACCAGTGCCAGAGCTCGCAGAAAGACAGCGTCGACTCTCCCTACAGCTACGTTCCAGTGCCCCCATTGCTCTCGCAGGTGTGGCTCCAGGATTGGCTTGGCCAGCCACACCCGCACCCACAAATAGAAGTCATGCACAATGATGACATCATCGGTTTCGATGGTCTACCCATTAATAATCTCGTGACAGTATGCGGCAAATTGCTGCGTATCCGTATGCGGCACGACCCAAATGATTTAACTAAAAGGCCGTGCTTAGGGCGGTTTTCATGGTGAATATGAGTCTGTCGACTGTAGTGACAAGTTCCAGCAGCTGATTGTGCAACCGTAACCCCTTCACCGCCGAGAAAAAGTGGACGCGATCTAACCGCAAGAGGCACAGATCCTCATGAGCCCCAGCAACTGCACGGGCTCAAGAGGAGCTATGTTCCTTGCAGTTGGTTCATGCTCATTTTAGTTCTCGGCAGCGAAGGGGTTAACCCATTCAGCCCTGACGCACTATAGCAGGAGATGGGCCGACCATGGTAATTCAAGGGCAGTGCCAGATTAGCTTGGCGCCTGTCGGCGCCAAGCTAATCGGGCACTGCCCTTGAATTATCATGGTTGATCCATCTTCTGCAACTGGTGCATAGTCGTTAGATGACGCCTCCAAAAATTGGGAAATACGTGCGTCGGGCTGAATGAGTTCATAATCTGAGCGCCGCTCTGTGTGTTCGGAACGTGCGGCTGCACATAGTAAGGACCGAAGTCACACAGACCACCAGGGTAGGGGTGTGATCGGGGTGTGGTTTGGGAGGGGGTGGGGGAGGGGGGAAGGGCTTGCTTTGCTGGGTAGGGAGAAGGGGAAAGGTCGACGGATTCGCGTGTCTTTTACCCTGCAAGCCAAATAAAGAAATCGCGATTTCAATGTTGCAGGGGAGAAAGAAACAGGCTTAGAAAAGACAGTTACAACACAATTTATTAATATTTCGAGTTTTTAAAATAGACAAACCAACAAGTATACAAGTATCAGTCCCTACTTATCTTTATTCTTTTTTGTTTGTCCATTTTGAAAAAGGGTAAAAACTCGAAATATTAATAAATTGTGTTGTAACTGTCTTTTCTAAGCGTGTTTCTTTCTCCGTTGGGTTCTTATCTGCATTTCACCCACTGGGCAGTCACCTATTGGTCTGGATTTAATTTTTGTAATGTTACTGCAAGAAGAAACAGAAGAAAAGGTAATTTTAAGAAAAACTGAGTAGTCTTTCTCTGCGAGAAAGCAGCAATATTTTTTTTTTTTTATCACATGTTAGATATTTAGAGCAATTTGATACCGTTCTCATTTTCCATTGACGTTTCTTTTTCTTTTTTCTTTTTTTTTTGTTTGGTTTTGTTACGAGTGCAAATGCATTAGTTAGATTTCAATTTGTCAGCGAGACTGACAGTAACAACTTTTGAAAATTATGAGTTTGGAAAAAATAAAAAAATAAAAAAATAAATAAAAAAAAAAAACCGGGTGAAAGTGAGTGGGTGTGAAACCACGTGTTTTGAACCCCTTCAATTGTCGAAAAATGCGAACACCACGCAAGTGCAATAGGCAACGAACCTCATGAGCCCCCGCAAATACGAGGGCTCATGAGGTTCTTTGCCTCTTGCTGAGCCTGTTTATCGGTGTTCCTTGGATTGATCGGAACTGTCGTTGAATTTGCCCTGCTTTCAAAGACACAACTTTGCGTCCAGTAGCAGTGAATGGGCTAAGCGCTTGAATGCCGAGCAACACAGGCTGCATCCAAGTACGAAAGGCCTTAGTTGTATCATTCATTAGCCCCCGCCTCGAGGGTCCGGTCAGGGTGATCAAAATGTCGGAGGTTAGAGTCGAGGGCTTTAGCCCGAGACTCTTACCTCCGACATTGACACCCCTGACCGGACCCGAGAGGGAACAAGAACCACTGGCACAGCCTAACTCGTAATAAAACGATTTTGTCGCCAACTTGTAAAATGTAACAGCGTGAACTATACCCTTGAAACGACCCCAAACTTTAAGTGTGACGCAGGAATTCAAGGGACGTAATTTCCCATACTTCCGACTGTCGGTAAACAAGCTCGCGCGAACTGCATTCGAGAGGAATTTCTCTCTCAGGTATTTTTTTAATTTAACAGGGGCAGGGGATCTAACTGTTCGTCTGTCCAGCGCTGAGTAATTCCCCTTGGTTTGTTGTACAATTCTGCCAGCGCAAGCATCACCTATCTGGTTTGTGAGTTTTTAATTTAAGACATTTTCAGTCATTCTTTTATATAAAATTGGTAATATAGGGCAAACACAACGCATGCATATAGCTATTTTGTTGCTGAACTCCCTCATTTTTTATTTATCCAGCTTTTTGTCTCTTCGCCGTTTCGAATACGGTCAGTATGTGACAGGGCTTTTGCTTCGGTGGAAATTTCCTTTCGTTGATATTATCTAATTTATCCAATTATTCAGGCATATTTTGTATAAAACTGGCACCAGCGGTATTTCAGAACACCTACTTATAGTTCTTTTTGTTGTGTAGCCTCCTAAATTATTTATTTATTGACATTTTTGTTTAAAGGTTTGACTGAATGAAGATTAGGGTGTGTGTGTGTGTGTGTGTGTGTGTGTGTGTGTGTGTGTGTGTGTGTGTGTGTGTGTGTGTGTGTGTGTGTGTGTGTACCGAGAAAGGTGGTTGGCCAAAGATTCATTAGGGGGGAGAAAGCTTTGCTCAGCTTAACGAGTAATGTTGTCATCGCAAAGAAAGAAGACAAAGAAAATTATCAATCCACTCAAACTGGCTGCAGCAGCTCGTTTTCGGTTGAGGTTTGCATTTTTGCATAATAATAATAATAATAATAATAATAATAATAATAATAATAATAATAATAATAATAATAACACTTGTTGTTGTTATTATTATTATTATTATTTCATCATCATCATGATTGTTTTGTGTGTTTTTATGTTTTGTTTATGTTTACTGTTATTAATTAATTAATTAATTAATTATTATTATTACTAATACACTTATTATTATCGTTATTATGATGATGACGATGATGATGATGATATATTGATCAACAAAAGAAACGCGAATTTTTCACCATAACACTTTTCTTCGTACATATGCTTTAATCCGCATTATTTTGACCTCATTTATTAGAAAATGTTATGAAGAGTGTGTTATGTCGTGTGCAAATAGAATGTTTAGTCTTAAAAATTGCATATCAATGACTTATGACGTCATCAGTAAAACTACCATCACATGATATTGAAAGTGAAATGGAGAGCATATGCAGAGGACACATCTGAAAGCCAACCAAAAAGCAGTGTCACTAGGGTCCGTGTGCATGAAAATCCGGCCGTTTGGTCTTGACTTACTTTTCGTTTGTCAAAGGCACCTAAATAATTAACATGACCTACAAACATGAAAATCAAAAAGTTCTTTATTTTTAGGTTAGCGGCCATATTTACCTGATAAATGGACATGGGTGTCTTCTTTATCTCTGTGTCAGTCACTGGAACATAAAAATTGTTTGAAAGTAATTCATATTAAACCAAATAAGATTTATTGAGAAAATAATGTGCATCGGAAGTTATTACTCTGTAATTAATTTTTCGAGTAAAATTTCGTTTGAGGCAGTTAATAACATCATAAGCAATCCACACAACTTGTGTATTAAAACATATCACAGGAAACTTGCTTCACAGAGTGTGTCCAGTTTTGCTTATTTTCACCAAGAATGAAACCTTGTGTCTTTCAAGGTAGCCATGGGCGATAACTCATCCAATTTTTGCGTAAGGTAGCTCAGACAGTAGGCTAAACATCTGAAATAAGCAACAAATAAAATTTTCTAGTTTTACTGTCAGGGTAGTTTTTTTAATCTGCGTGTACACTTACAGACACTTTTCGCGTTTTTAATGGAAGTCAGCATATTTTCATGATCATCATCATGTATCTCACGCTTTTATTTGTTAAATTTATTGTTATCTATTTATTTTGTATTATTGATTGATTGATGGATTGAATGCTTGTTTTAGTTGTTATTTATTTATTTATTTACTTATTTATTTATTTATATATTTATATATATATATATTTATATATATATATATATATATATATATATATATATATATATATATATATATATATATATATATATATATATATATATATATATATTATTATTTATTTACTTATTTATTTATTTAATTTATTTATTTATATATTTATTTATTTATTTATGTGTGCGAAATAAAAGTTATCGGCAACTGAACGTATTGTTTATTTTTGACTTTTTAAAATTTCACAACCAAATGTCAACCGTCCGAAGAACATGGATATTAATTGAGGTTAGCAAGAGGCACAGATCCACATGAGCCCCCGCAACTGCGGGGGCTCGTGAGGATCTATGCCTCTTGCAACTGCAACTGTTCGTTGTGTTCCGGCAGTGAAGAGGTGAATTCATGCTGTTGTTTTTCACCTTCTCAACGAAACTGGCCTTAAGAAGGTGGGAAGTTATGCGTTTGAAAAAAGTCCTGTGAAGATGTGTGGACGTCAATTGCACTTGACGACATTTTAATACTTTCCCTGCTGTGACACAGCAAGCAACATCCCGTACCTAGTGCTGACATTATTCCTGTAATTGTGTTTAAGCTTGAAAACATTGAGGTTATCGCCTGTCTGACGTAATCTAGAAAACCGGACCAAGAAGGTGACCGCCAAGCGTGTGCATTGTTAACCCCTTCATTGGCGAAAAAAATGGACACCACACCCCTGCATGAGGTATAAATCCTCATGAACCCCCGCAATTGCGGGGGCTCATGAGGATCTATGCCTGCCTCTTGTCGAAATTTCTTTGTATCCACTCTCCGAATCCCGGTGACTTTAAGTGCTTTGTAAAAAGCTTGATTATCTATTAACATTAACTTGAGCCCTCCTGCTTCATACTGTCTGAAAACTGGTTCTTTCCACTTTATCTCTCTTCCCTCCCTAGATGGTGTTAAACATCGCACTACTAATTTCTTTGAGAATTACACTCCCTAGGGAATGCAAAGAGATGAAGAGATGCGTAAAAATTGAGAAAGAAAGAAAAAGCATTTGAAGACAACATTTCTCCGCAATTTCCATTGCTTTACAATTTTCCTCATTTTTCCTCATTTTTGCAAGTTTCGGCCTATAATTCAGAAGTATGATATCAGACAGTTCTTTAGAGAAGGTCACTCCCAGCACTGTGAAAGTATTTGGATTCCAGAAGATGTTTAGATGTGTGGCATAACGTGTAAGACGAAACCTATTAATGCCAGTCCAAACAGCAATAGTCTTCTCAAAATTAATTTTTAGCCCAGAAATGATTGCAAAAATTCCAATTCTAGGATAACAGAACCAAATGATTTTTATGACCAATCCAAAAACAATGACATCATTAGCAAACAATGAGACTAAGAATTCCTGTTCCTTGCATTTTATACCTGAAAAGTTCTTATTATTCCTCAACTTTATGGCCAACAATTCAACACATACTATAAAGATATCAGGTGAGAGGGGATCCCATTGTCTATAACCACGATCAACAGAGAAGCGACCAGACACTTCGCCGTTCACAATCAGTGTAACGCACGCAGACTTGCCCACAGTAGTACGCACAGACTCTCACGCAACAGACGCATACACCGCCACTGACTCAGACGGGCGCACTCATGCGGTAAAACACAACACACGGGCTCCCTTTCTAAAGTAACCTTTATACACTATAAATGAAAAGAACGACTTAAATGATTATCAACTATATACACTGTTCTATTATCACACCACACACGTATCACAATATCTTTGCCAGGTTAGGTCTTAGTCTCACATTGCCTCCAACCTGTTTGATGTTGTTGCCTGGTTACGTTGGTCCTTCTCACGTCTAGGCGTGAAAGTCCTTCGTCGTACGCTTGTTGCCGTCCTGTCTCTCTTTGGGCACGGACGTCCTCGTTCTCGTACGGTACTCAGTTCTCACTTGGACTTGGGTGTCTTGGTCCCCAGTCAGACTCACTCTCAGAAGAGCTGGAGGGATGACCTCACGTAGGTCCCACCTGCGAATCGACGTCTCGGCGTCCGTCTTTCCACTCTCGTTACAAGAACTCTGAATAGACAAAAGTCCCAACGTAACACTTGCTAAACACACAACATATTGGATCAATGAGAAACGTCACGTAACCTGGCTGATACAAATAACTCACACGTTCATTCACACCCACACGTGCTTCATAAACTATTTTCGTATCACCCCCATATCTCTGTCACTATCTTGAAACAGACTATAGCCTAACTGACACTTTTGCTATACGTCACTCTATACCCTGGAAAAGACTATGCTTAGCCAACCACGTACTATCTTCATAGCGGCTTAGACATACACACTTCATATTCCTTTAGTCATCTAACTCGATAAACTGTATACCAAAAACACCGGTTACTTCACCGAATTCTAAACATACTATAACTAAACCAAACCGGAACACCGCTATACAACCACATTAATCTTACCACGCATACTGTCTTTAACTAAACAACTATCAATACTACGTTTATAGAAACATACCTGAAATCTAGGCTTCAGAGTCTTGGAATGCGGGCTAGGTAACTCAAACACAACCGTTCCATACGATAAGACAGCCCGCACTCCCGATCTAGACCTCTGACAGTCACAGCTTCCGCCTAGAACTCACTAAACAGAACTCACTAAAAAGTCCCGTGCTAACCATGTCTTACATATTCCACGTGGACAGCAGGCCCCACGGACTTTCGGCACAAACAAACCGTTAACAAAAACCGTACCGTACTAATCCTATTGTGCGAGCACTATGCACAAGCATAGAGCTTCATCACAATTCCCCCTTCCTCGGGAAAAAAAAGAAACGACCGAGTTTCTTTTTAAGACTACTCGACGTAATGTTATCCGAAACAGGAAAGGACTAACTTTTACTACCTAGAATACAAGAAAAAAATTACAGCCTTACGCCTCAACGCACAACTTAAGATCGCACAGCGAACGCAAAAACAGAACGCGCTAAAACCTCCAGAAATGAAATCGATCCAACGACTGCCCACACACACACTCGCGAGACCCCCGTCTCTGACCTACCGACAATCGCGAGACCCCAGTCTCCGCCTTGCCTACAATCGCGAGACCCTAGTCTCCGATCTACCTAAATATTGGGTGCTGAGCCGCATTTCTGTCCGCAACAGAAGTATGCCGTCTCAGACCAACCCGACCATTGGGCCACACCCGCTGACCGATTCCCTGTCTCTGGACGGAAATAACACGTTCCCTCTGCCCACGAGCACGCTTGCTCTGAGCTCTCGTCGCGACTGCACCGCTAGGAACATGAGCTCGCTTAATCGCTCCGACTTTAGCGATGACTGGCTGCATACCCTTCATGTTACCCAGAACTAAATCAACTACGGCTCGTCGATGACACACGAAACCAGACTACCTGAAAAAAAACTGTGTCAATCTCTATCTTAGCTAACGGAAAAACTTCTATCTTTCCTCCAAACGAAACTACTTTCTGTGTCTCGCCTGTGAACTGATCTGGTCTAACAAGGCTACGCCTGACCCCCGCGGTCGTTGTACCGGAGTCACGGAGAACAGCAACGAGACATCCGTTTACAGCCCCGTCTACCAGCGGTAGGCAACCACCTCCGTCATCTGAACACACTGCGCCCAGCTGTGGTTCCTCCCCGACTGGGACCGCAAAACTGGCTACGTGAGTGGGCTGCACCGCCCCATCCACCATACCAGGACTATTAGGACCTTGATGAGCCAGATGGCCGTGCTCCTGATAACTAGCATACTGCGCGCCTGCACTGTAGTACGGACAGCTCCGACTGAAGTGCCCGTACCCACTACAAGAAAAACACTGCGTGTCCGAACTCGCAACACGACCACGACCATACCCACGCAGAGAAGTCCCTCCACGTGCGTACGGATCGCTACCGCCATTGCTGTTACCTCGATCACCGCGTCGAAAACGCAAAGTACCTCTACCGTTAACCCGCTGGGCTCCACGTAAAGTATTGATGCCCCGGTAACCCTCAGTCGTGTCAGCAGCGACCAACCCGAATGGCGGTGTCTCGGTCCTACGCGCGAGGTTTTTCGTAGGATGCGCCATCCGAAAAGCCTCCGCGTGCTGTACCAACTCGTCCGTAGTTTTGAGGTTACGCTCTCTCAAGAATACCGCTAGATCCTTGGAAACGCTACCAAAGAACTGTTCAGCCAACATGAGATCGAACAATGCTTCGTACGTGTGGTCGATCTTTGACAGTTCGACCCAACGGACGAGCAAATGGGACAATCGTTTGCCAAACGACATAAACGATTCCCCTGTCTCTGGCCGACAAGCTCTCAAGCGTTCTCTAAAACCTTCCGCATTACACTGGAACTTCTGCAAGAGACACTCCTTCAAAGTCTCGTACTCTATGTTCCCCGAAACGGTCAAACTATGGTAAAGACTCAAGGCCTGACCCTCTAGCACAGACGAAAGCAAAACGGGCCAGTTGGGCAGGAGGCCAACTCAACGCCTGCGCATGAGACTCAAAACGGCACAAAAAAGCGTCAATAGAGTCCACGGACTCTTTAAACATCGGCAGTTTAGGAAAATTGCGTATTCCTCGGCCTACTGAATCACTATCTGGTCTAGATCCCGCATCTCGAGCTAACTGTAGCACCTCTCTATCTCTCTCCTTTTCTTCCCTCCGATACTCTAGTTCCTTCTCTCTTAAAGCATGTTCCCTCTCGTCTTTCTCTCTCTGAAATGCTAGAGACTTCTCGTCTTTCTCTCTCTGCAACGCTCTCTCTTCTCTCTGTACTTCTAATTCCTTCTCCTTTAGCTCCATTTCCTCTTTCTTAAGTATTCTGTCTTTCTCTTCTCTCTCTCTCTGAATTTCTAGCTCTTTCTCCTCCCTCTGTATCTGCATTTCCAACTCTTTCTCCTAAGTCTACGAATTTCTAATTCTTTCTCGTCTTTCAACCTCTGAACTTCTAACTCCTTCTCCTTAAGCACTCTCTCTTCTCTTTCTCTCTGAGCTTCTCTCTCTATCGCTCTATCTTCTCTATCCCTACATTTCTCTACGTAATCAAAAAGCTTCTCATCCCTAAGTCCTAACCTTTCACCCTGTTTAATGTAAGCCTCTACCGGGTCTACCTCCATATTTGCTACAACAACTTCCCAAACTTGAACACGTAAAAAATACAAATACCACCATCAAATCAACGGCAAAACTTAAAATGAGAACTTACAACAAAATCAACAAACTATGGAGAAAACAGTGACCTACTTGACGTCCAGATGGAACGAAAAATAAGAACGATACAAAGAAGAGCAAGGAAAAAGAACACTACCTATACAAAAAGAAGAAACAAGAACTAACTCCTCGTAAGATCCCGAAAACTACAGAAATAACGGATCTTACCCCCTAGAATCGGAGAGGGGAATCTAACACAACAACATGCACATAGCAACAAATCTTACTCTAAAATCGCTACTCACTATCGCTCGCAAATACTTCTAACCTACCGCTAAAACAGGGTCACCACTGTAACACACGCAGACTTGCCCACAGTAGTACGCACAGACTCTCACGCAACAGACGCATACACCGCCACTGACTCAGACGGGCGCATTCATGCGGTAAAACACAACACACGGGCTCCCTTTTTAAAGTAACCTTTATACACTATAAATGAAAAGAACGACTTAAATGATTATCAACTATATACACTGTTCTATTATCACACAACACACGTATCACAATATCTTTGCCAGGTTAGGTCTTAGTCTCACATTGCCTCCAACCTGTTTGATGTTGTTGCCTGGTTACGTTGGTCCTTCTCACGTCTAGGCGTGAAAGTCCTTCGTCGTACGCTTGTTGCCGTCCTGTCTCTCTTTGGGCACGGACGTCCTCGTTCTCGTACGGTACTCAGTTCTCACTTGGACTTGGGTGTCTTGGTCCCCAGTCAGACTCACTCTCAGAAGAGCTGGAGGGATGACCTCACGTAGGTCCCACCTGCGAATCGACGTCTCGGCGTCCGTCTTTCCACTCTCGTTACAAGAACTCTGAATAGACAAAAGTCCCAACGTAACACTTGCTAAACACACAACATATTGGATCAATGAGAAACGTCACGTAACCTGGCTGATACAAATAACTCACACGTTCATTCACACCCACACGTGCTTCATAAACTATTTTCGTATCACCCCCATATCTCTGTCACTATCTTGAAACAGACTATAGCCTAACTGACACTCTTGCTATACGTCACTCTATACCCTGGAAAAGACTATGCTTAGCCAACCACGTACTATCTTCATAGCGGCTTAGACATACACACTTCATATTCCTTTAGTCATCTAACTCGATAAACAACTGTATACCAAAAACACCGGTTACTTCACCGAATTCTAAACATACTATAACTAAACCAAACCGGAACACCGCTATACAACCACATTAATCTTACCACGCATACTGTCTTTAACTAAACAACTATCAATACTACGTTTATAGAAACATACCTGAAATCTAGGCTTCAGAGTCTTGGAATGCGGGCTAGGTAACTCAAACACAACCGTTCCATACGATAAGACAGCCCGCACTCCCGATCTAGACCTCTGACAGTCACAGCTTCCGCCTAGAACTCACTAAACAGAACTCACTAAAAAATCCCGTGCTAACCATGTCTTACATATTCCACGTGGGCAGCAGGCCCCACGGACTTTCGGCACAAACAAACCGTTAACAAAAATCGTACTGTACTAATCCTATTGTGCGAGCACTATGCACAAGCATAGAGCTTCATCACAATCAGGCAAGATTCACTGTTTTTATAATCAATTTCCATACATTTTGAGATACCATAACCAAACAAACATTTTTATAGCTTTCTGAACAAATGAGTGAGAAACCAAGAGTCAAACGCTTTTTCGAAATCGACGAGTAACAACAATCCAGGTTTCTTAAATGTCTCTGTATAATGGAGCACGTCATACAGAATAATATTGTCGGAGATTGATCTACCTGAAATGAAGTCCCTCTGATCTTCATGAATTATACAAGGGTGGACTTGTTTTATTCTATTTGCGATACATGCGTATGCAATTTAATAACTGACATTAAGCAGAGATATTGGAGACCATTTAATTTTTTAAAATGTTTGTTCCCTTTAGGAATAATGGTTATCATTCCATGTCTTTGCGTAACTGACAAAGACCCACGGTCGTACCCCTCGTTGATGGCCCTCTCTAAGGAAGACCATAGGTCCTTCCACAAAAACTTAAAGAATTCTGCCAGAAGCCGTAACTTCCTGGGCTCTTCCCATTTTCCATAAAAACCCTCGAAAAGCCTCCTCGTTAGTCTTGTATCCTTCTATGTCGTCCCTCTGTTTTTCTGACAACGTTCGAAACGTTCGAATGTCATTGTTCGTGGTAGGCTGGCGCCCTTTCGTGTTGAATTTACGATGTACGTTAAGTGGCAGCGAAGGAGTTAAGAAGGTCCCAATAAATAAAGAGAAAACTGAGAAAGGACAAGTATACACCACTCGTGTTGTCCTTTGCCTTTCTAAGCGTGTTTCTTTCTTTCTTGGGATTCTTCCTAACCTAATCATGGCTTACGCATTATTTGCTATTTTACCAGCCCCTCCCCCCCCCCAAACAACAACAAAAACACACAAAAAACCCACAACAAACAAACAAAACAAAGAAACAAACAAACAAACAAAAACAACAAACAAACAAAACAAAAACAAACAAAAAAAACACCACCACCAACAACAACAACAACCAACAACAACAACTCTTTAAATGAAGCTTTATCGTGTTCTTCATCTCTCGTGCTCTCACGGGGACAAAGCTTAGTGGCTAAGACGCAGCGCTGACAGTAGTAAGGTCCCGGGTTGGAATCCTCTTGTGGGTAGAGATGGAATGTAGATTTTTCCTCATTCTCGTCGAGTCAAATTTACGTCCAGATACGGTTTACGGTGTCTGTCTCGCCTTCGTGTGAACAGCACGCATAATCATCAAGTGCACTTGTTAATAATATTTCATTACCACTATTCGAAAAGAGAAGGCGAAATAGACAACGATATATCGCATGAACCAAAGTTAATAGCAGGGTGGAGGTTTGCACATAAATAGCGCTTAGCAGGCTTTCGCAGCTCCAGCTTCCAAACTTCCGTCGCCTTGAGCATCCTGAAATAGATAGATATGTGCGCCACGGAGACGCCTTACAATGACAATACAACAATACACAGAATCTTTGCAGCTAACTATTGTAACATCACCGCCAACAGCACATTTTTTTGGGGGGCGGGGTTGGTATATGTCATCATATTTGTGTCAATCTTGTCATTGAATGCCGACATAAAGGATATTACACTTATTTCTTTTTTAAATCTCTCGAGATTTCGTCTCTTCATCCTCGAAGCAAATGACACGAGATTTTACATTTCTGAATACTTTCGCCGTTCACTCGATTTTTAAGTCCCTTCTATTTATAGAAGGTATTTTTTAGGACGGGTCGCGGTGGGGCGAATTTAATAGCATGTCTGTGATGTCAAAGTCGGGCAGGCCTAAACCTCTCACATGCACAACTGAAGTAACAAGATAAAAATAACGTCATGTTTAGTTACTCTAACCTCGCTGCTGAACGTACATTTGGCGCGAAGCGCCGTATGTGCGTATGTATGTATGTATGTATGTATGTAATGTATGTATGTATGTATGTATGTATGTATGTATGTATGTATGTATGTATGAATGTATGTATGTATGTATGTATGTATGTATGTATGTATGTATGCATGTATATATGTATGTATGCATGCATGCATGCATGCATGTATGTATGTTTGTATGTGTGTGCGTATGTGCGTACAAGAGAATCTCCGACATTTCGGTACACACAAGCTTAAAACTTTTGCGAAATACTTTCTTAAGTGGGTGGCTAAGAGAGCCTTCTATCATATTGTAACTGAATGTCTCAATCAAGACATAAACAACCGTTTATAGGAAGTCGGTTGACCCGTATTAGAGTCGGTAATTGTTGTTATATTTACTTGAAATGTTGGATAGAGCTAGTTTGGATAAAGACATTAGATGAGTACGTTAGCCAGCTTTTATCCTTTCAACTTCTTTAGTAAAAATTAATTTTTTTCAGAAAAAATTAAAACAGTAAAAACCTTGACTTCTAGAGAAAGTCAGACAGTGGCGGTGACGTAAAAGAGGCAAATCCGTCACCATGCAGACATTGACGTAATTTTCTCTAGCGCGCGCCGCGTGCTCTCTCCCTCTCCCTCTCTCTCTCTCTCTCTCTCTCTCTCTCTCTCTCTCTCTCTCTCTCTCTCTCTCTCTCTCTCTCTCTCTCTCTCACACACACACACACAGACATGCGCGCATCTCCAAGAGGCATAGATCCTCTTGCGCCCGGAGAGCGCATAAGGATCTATGTCTGTTGGAGATGTTTGGAGCGCTCGTGCATGCATGCATGCACTAACACGCACACACACACACACACACACACACACACACACACACACACACACACACACACACACACACACACACACACACACACACACACACATCGTGGCGCTTTCAGAAGAGCATTCAGGTGACCCGGCATAGCTAGTTTGGAGAAAAACATTGGATGAGTTCGTTAGCCAGCTTTGTACGCTTTCGACTTCTTTAGTAAAAATTAATTGTTTTGAGAAAAAAAATTAAAACAGTAAAAAAAAAAAAACAAACCACTTGACATCTGGAGAAAGTCAGACAGTGGCGGTGACGTAAAAGAAGCAACTCCGTCACCACGCAGACATACTCTAAATTTGACGTAATTCTCTCTCTCGCTCGCTCACTATCTCTCTCAAATATGCGTGCATCTCCAAGAGGCATAGATCCTCATGTGCCCCGAGGGCGCATGAACATCTATGCCACTTAAGGATGTTTGGAGCGCGCGCACGCACACGCACACCCACACGCACACACACACGCATACACACACATCGACGCGCTTTCAGAAGAGCATACAGGTGTACTTAGTATAGCATGTAGGTAGGTAAAGTCAACCTGATTTCACACAAATTATTGCAAGACTGAAATTGTACCGTGAAATTAATAATATAATAATAATACCGGTATTACATAGGCGCTTTATCTCAATTTTTGGGCGAATCGACTCAAAGCGCCGCGAACTGAAACCCAACACGCACACTCACGTGACGGACACGAATTTACTCCGAAGACAAACACAGTACAAGACAGACGAAGGGTCAGCTCAGCTACTGAAGCTACAGAAATTTTTGTTCGCTTGTATTTGAAATTTATAAAGTGGCCTCAAATCGAACTCTATTTCTAGGTTTACTGTTTAATTTTTTTTTCTCAAAACAATTAATTTTTACTAAAGAAGTTGAAAGGGTACAAAGCTGGCTAACGAACTCATCCAATTTCAAATTCTAGTTTTGTCACCATTTTCGCAAATCTTGAAGGGAAAGCGAAACTCATATCACGTTAAATATAAAATTACGTAATAACTAAAAATACGTCATGACAAATGACGTTTGACAAACCAATGACGCGTATGCACTGCGCGCGCCCCTTATAAAGTGCACTATGACGCATTGACACATTTGCCAGGTTTTTTCAAAAGGAGATATTTCAACATAAGAATCAAGTCAAAGACAAAAGGTAGAGACCCTTGACAGCAAAGACAGCTCTCATATAGGAGGGACTTCGTGGGTTATGGTTCATCCCATCTTGTTTTGTTTTTTAAAATTTCAAAATTGTTCGATTTTAATTGCTTTTCTTCCATTTCCATTTCAGTTTTTACAGCACTAATTCAATGCGGGCTCTTTAACCCTTAGACTGTCGGCGGCACTTTTTGTCGGTGTTACTCCTGCAGGAATCACATCGACAAAAATCACTTCCGACAGCCAACAGATTAAAAGATATGATGCAAAATGAGACGCGTGTAAAACCACAGCCGATACAGTGAACTTTACACTGTTATTATAATGTATACAACGTTTTTCCCGACCACGCATCACAAGGCTGTCTCAATTATAATGTGGTGATAAAGGTCGTGCGGTCTCCGCCGCACTTTGCACTGTTTCGCTGCAATGCCACGTGACGATCAGCCGCTGAGGCGGTGTAGACTTTTATATTAATTTATACCACGCGTTACAAGGCTGTCTCAATTGTAGTGTGCTGATAAAGTTCGTGCGGTCTCGGCTGCACTTTGGACAGTTTCGTTGCAATGCCACGTGACGATCAGTCACCGAGGTGGGGTATATAAAGTAAATGCGACCCAGCTGTGGCACGGAAAAGAAAAGAATATGTCGATATTAAAGTTAAAGTCCTTTTTTTAAAAACAAAAGTCGTATAAATAAATTTGATTATTTCTGATCTCTCGACACGCAAAATAAACCACCTGAGTATGACAAACTGGATTTATACAAATCAATGCGGGGCCGCTTTATGCTGTGTCTCTTTTCAGTAAGAGTAAAGAGTTCCGATAGGTAGCCGGGGGCCTTACCGTTAAGAGCTTTGTGCACTAGTACGCACGTTAAGTACTAAGTGTTTGCCAAGACTCCAGCTGCCTCGAGCCTCGCCTCAGTGGGTAGAGATGAGCTAGGAATAATTAGTTTGGCTGCTGTCCTGTATATCGAATATATTTTCTTGAACTGGACCTCGCTGCAGCCATCCCAAACTGTCGAGGCATAATCAATGTGGGGCTTGATGTATCCATTGAAAAATAGTTTACGCGTGGTCAGATGAATGACCAGTTTCAGTTTAGACAGTAAAAATAATTTCTTTGAAATTGTCTTTCCGATGTGTTTAAGATGAGGCTACCAACTACAATTACCCCTAGTAAACGGTGCTGCTGTACTTCCTCTATGGGGACAGCTTCACATGATAGGTTTAGAGGCCCGGATTGCAGCTAATGTTTCCGACGTGTTGTGACTAGCATGATTTTTGTTTTAGTTGGATTGACTATCATTCTATTACTACTGCACCATTCAGAGACTTCTTGTAGGCTCTGCTGGAGGCTGTTAGTTATGTCAGCTACAGTTTTACGGGCCTCATGTAGCGTCGAATCGTCAGCAAACATGTCACACTCAGCACTAGCACATCTGATGTGTAGTGGTAAATCATTAATAGAGATACAGAATAACAATGGGCCCAGAACCGAACCCTGAGGAACACCAAGCTGTACCTTACCCTCTGTGAAATATTTGCCATTTACATAGACAGTGTCACAGAGTGCCTGGTCAGGGTTAAATTACTGATTAGAGTTAACATGTGGGGGGGCAAAGCCCAGGCGCGTGATAAATGGGCACGCTGAAAAGGGAATCCCGGCGTACGTCGGTAGAATAATGTGTGAGCCAGGTTAAATGGACATCGGTATACGTCAAGGTGTCCAAAAGGCCGGAAGAAGTCAGGAGTGTCTTGGGAGAGAATATGTCAAATAGACATTAATAAATGTTCAAGTGTCTAGGCATGGGTATGGATGGTCCACGTGGTAAAAATAATGTGGGACTGTGGATAAGAACACACGTAGTAGAAGTAAGGGTTGAATTAGGCAGATGTATATAAGGAATGGTCGGTGGGCATTTGGGGGGCCCCGTTGCTGAAGTGACACGTTGTGGTACCATCTAGACAGCGCACCGACCATTACCATGTTTTCAAGACAACGCCTCGCATTGTTGGGTGAGTGGACTTAAGCTTTTATTGTATCAAATGCCAGAAGTAAATATGGTGATGTAAACTCCTTCACTGACTCTCCCCTTATGTCTGAGAATGCTTGAAGTGTTAATGATCCTGTTTGTGATTCGTAATGTGCTTGATTGTCAGCGTTAAACGTTGTTTTGGTTAGTTGTTGTGTGATTAGTCGTTGTATGTGATATTTAGAGAGGTGCATGAGTTAGCATGACGGAAGCCTGATTAGTGTCCTCAGCCACCGTACCTCTCAGATAAGCGAGTCTGCACCTATTTCTGATCGTACAACTAATTGACACGTATAGGTCAGCCTGATTGGCGATGCTTCTTGTATTTATGCAGTAGCGGTTCGATAAGGAGATACGTACTCCAGAATCCCCAGGAGCGTGTTAGACCATTTAAACACGTTGATTAGTCGATCCTTAAACGGCTGAGTGATATTGGTGGAGATGCGGGGTACTGCGTCTGAAATGTTATGAGAGCGCAGTAGTATTCACAGTTTTTGTGTATAGGGTAGCCGTGTTGTGTAATGAAATTTTTTTTCTAGGGTACAACGCGACTAAAAAGGTAAGTGCTGTTTGTGATTTCCCTGGGTTGAAAGTGTGAGACAGAATACTTTTAAAAGTTCTATTTTTCTTTTGTGATGGTGGTTGGTTGTGATTGTTTTAGTACGCATTTATATTGAACTAGTGGCTGAAAATTTTTGTACAATTGAAGCCGATGTTATGTTTTCTGGGTAGTTGAAGGATTAGACTTAAGTAAGGGTTAGAAGTAGGAAAGGGTAGCAGCGGTCGAGTGGGAAGATTCAGAAATAAAGGAGGAGTTTAAGGGGGAGAGAACAACGACAGTGGTTGGAATACACAGATGAGGTTGACGCAGAGATAGAAACGCTTGGGAAGGAAATGGTTGATGAGTAGTACGTAAATGGGATTTCACCGATAGATAGGAAACAAAGGTGGGGAGCAAAGGGAAGAAGTTTTTATTTTCGTTTGGCAAGTATGTCCAAGTCTATTCCGCAACCATTGAATACAGACGAGGGGTTAAGCGAAATTACTAGGGCGATAACCAGAGCATTTGCTAAGAGCTTAGATACTCAAGTTGAGTCAGTCTCAATTCAGATGATCAAAGTCTCTCGGGTAAGGGCCTTCCATTTCCGTCTTATCTGTCCCCACCGCAATCCGAAAACCACCTTGCGTTAAGTTCGGGCGCACGTTCGCGAGCAAGACCAACTCCTTTTCCGCTCCAATCCGAGAATTCACAGCAGGTGGATACGCCTCGACGATTGATTGTTGATGTTACGAACCCACGTCACGCTTTGGACGATCGATTAGCAACCAACGAGTCCTCCGACTCTGATTCAGATTGGGGGAAGGATCTCATCGCTACTACACCGCTGGTCACAGGAATCCCGCAAGTGCAATATAGCGCTCCTCGCACCGAAGGAACCATAACTACGTGGACTACTGGAGGCCGGGTGAGCCCTGGGGACGCGTCGATAAGAGGAAAGGTAGCTGAGCAACCAATATCCATTCACCACCCACTTCACCAGGAATTAATCTCCGTAACGGCCGCTAACCCGACGACGGCAGTCAACACCCCATCTGTATCCCGATCAGGACGTTTTGGCGGCGCTGGTATTGAGTCCCGTAGCGACACACCCTTCTTTTCAAGCAACACCGGAGCAACACACAGAATGGCGGACAGCGTTCCCAACTCGCTGGCGCCCGAGGCATTCCACGGCCGAGCGAGCGAAGATGCTAACCTGTGGTTGAAATGTTTCGACCAGTTTGCCATGGTGAAAGGATGGAGTGAGGAGACACGGAGAGGTTCGTTTCCCCTTTTTCTGCGTGAAAAGGCCAGGCAGTGGTACGAAGACCTTCCAGCCGAAAATAGATCGAGTTTTGCAGCACTACGGGACGCCTTTTTGCAACGGTACCTCCCGCATCCTTCACTCAAGTGGGTACGCCTCCGACAGCTCAACGATAGACGGCAGTTGCCGAGCGAATCGGTGGAAGATTGTTTTGCAGAGCAGCGGAAGCTGGGACGGGAGTTGGAAAAATCGGAAAAAGACATAATGGAAAACATAGTCGGGGGTCTGCTTCCACAGATTTCCAAGTTTGTCATGTTGCGATCCCCACGGACGATTGTAGAGGCTCTCGACTTAGCACTCACCGCCCAAGTTTTGGAAAATACACCAGGGGATAGTGCGGGAGTCCACATAGCCGAGCTTAGCAACAGGATTAGTCAGATAGGGGCCACCCTAGAGGATGTCCGACGACAGGTTGCGTCGCCGCCATTCATTAACCATTGTTTAACGCTGACAATCAAGCACATTACGAATCACAAACAGGATCATTCACACTTCAAGCATTCTCAGACATAAGGGGAGAGTCAGTGAAGGAGTTTACATCACCATATTTACTTCTGGCATTTGATACAATAAAAGCTTAAGTCCACTCACCCAACAATGCGAGGCGTTGTCTTGAAAACATGGTAATGGTCGGTGCGCTGTCTAGAGGGTACTACAACGTGTCACTTCAGCAACGGGGCCCCCCAAATGCCCACCGACCATTCCTTATATACATCTGCCTAATTCAACCCTTACTTCTACTACGTGTGTTCTTATCCACAGTCCCACATTATTTTTACCACGTGGACCATCCATACCCATGCCTAGACACTTGAACATTTATTAATGTCTATTTGACATATTCTCTCCCAAGATACTCCTGACTTCTTCCGGCCTTTTGGACACCTTGACATATACCGATGTCCATTTAACCTGGCTCACACATTATTCTACCGACGTACGCCGGGATTCCCTTTTCAGCGTGCCCATTTATCACGCGCCTGGGCTTTGCCCCCCCCCCCCCCCCCACATGTTAACTCTAATCAGTAATTTAACCCTGACCAGGCACTCTGTGACAACAGCTTGTGTTCTCGCAGAAAGGTAAGAGTAAAAAATGAAAAGGCTGACGGGTTACTTACTTACTTACGCCTGTCACCCCTCTCCGGGTATAGGCCGTCGACGAGAGACCTCCAGTGACTCCTGTCCTGTGCTTCTCCTTCGATTTTACTCCAAGTGGTTCCCAGTCTCTTGATGTCTACGTCTGCTTGGAGGTCTCGACGCCAGGTGTTTCTCGGCCTGCCTCTTTTCCTCTTTCCCTGGGGGTTCCATGACAATGCCTGCCTAGTGATACTGGAAGCTGGCTTTCTCAGACTGTGACCAATCCATCCCCATCTTCTTCGCCCAATTTCATTCTCTACTGTTATCTGCTCTGTTCTCTCCCAGAGTCTGACGTTGCTGATCTTCTCTGGCCAGTGGATTTTCAAAGTTCTTCTAAGGCAACTGTTTATGAAGATCTGTACTCTGTTGACTTTGGTTTTTGTCAATCTCCAAGTCTCTGCTCAATATAGGAGAACTGCTTTTACGTTGGAGTTGAAAATCCGGACTTTGGTGTGTTGTGACAGCTCTCTGGAACTCCACACTTTTTTTCAACTGGAGAAAGGCTGCTCTGGCTTTACCGATTCGTGCTCTGACATCTGCATCAGTGCCGCCTTTTTTGTCTATTATGCTCCCGAGATAGATGAAGGACTCCACCTCCTCCAACGGGGTGCCAGCAAGCAAGACTGGTTCTTCCCTGTTTGCGTTCAGCCTCATTGTCTTCGTTTCCTGTTTGTGGATGGTGAGGCCCACTTGGGACGAGACGACGGGTTGCTGTTGTTGAAATAAACACTAAGTTTCCTCAGCAAGATTTCATGATTGATAAGATCGAATGCTTTTTTTTCAAGTCCAAGAGTACTGTGCCAGACATTCTGTTATTGTTGATGTTATCTAGCCATGAATCAATCGTACGTACTAATGCTGAATGGCATGAGTGTTTAGGTCTAAACCCGGACTGGAACTTATTTAACAAGGACCGTTCTTCGAGGTACTGGAGGAGATGCTTTTGAATATGCTTCTCGTGGCTTTGATAAAACAGACAGAAGAGAAATGGGACGAAGGTTATTCAAATCAGTAGTATCTTTGGTCTTGGGTATAGGAACAACTTTTGCCTTTTATAAACGCCACAGGAAAAGTATTGTAGTGTATGGATAAGTTAAAATTGTATGTGAGGGGCTCGGCAATATAAGGCAGTGATATGTGGAGTATATAATAATAATAATAATAATAATAATAATAATAATAATAATAATAATAATAATAATAATAATAATACTAATAATAATAATAATAATAATAATAATAATGGCAACTTATATAGCACTTATCCTCACATAAGCTCTAAGCGCTTTACAAATAAAGATTGGGAGTGGAGGGGGTCATAAAACCAAAGAAACAACGGATTCTACAATACATACTCGCGCGCACGCACGCACGCACACACACACACACACACACACACACACACACACACACACACACACACACACACACACACACACACACACACAGGTGCATAATGACAAAGAACTGAACTACATTGGGGTATCGAACAGGTGGGTCTTAAGGGCAGATTTAAAGGCAGTGAATGAGGAAGAATGTCTGATGTCTATAGGTAGAGAGTTCCAGACAACAGGTCCAACGTGCTCAAAACAACGGTCACCTCTGGTTTTGTATTTGAAGAGCGGGACTCTGAGAAGGCGCGTGTCACTACTTGAACGGAGGGAGCGGGAGGGAGTGTATAGTTGAAGAAGATCCGCGAGATATCTGGGGGTAGAGAAGTTAATAACTTTGTAGAACAGACAGGCGATTTTGTACGAGACTCGTTGTTTGACTGGCAGCCAATGAAGTTGTCTCAGAATAGCAGTGATGAGCTGATGCTGTGAGGCGCGGACGATGAGACGTGCAGCACAATTCTGAACTCGCTGCAGTTTCTGAATGAGAAACTGAGGGAGGCCAGCTAAGAGGGCATTGCAGTAATCAATGCGGGACAAGACTAAGGAGACGACCAGTTTGGTGGTAGCTTCAGTAGTGAGGTAATGACGGATAGAACTGATGCGTCTTAATTCCCGAAAAGCAAGTTTGCAGACATGATTCACATGCTCCTTCATTTGAAGATCTTTATCAAGAAAAACGCCAAGATTGCGAACTGAATCAGAAAATCGAATAGGTGCGTCACAAATGCGCATAGAGTCAGGAGAATTGGGCAGCAGCCGAAAGGCACCGACGAGAAGAGCTTCCGTCTTGCCCTCGTTTAACTGAAGTTTATTTTCACACATCCAGGACTTAACATCTGAGATACAGTTCTGAACATCTAAAATAGCCTGACTGGAGCTGTTTGGAGGTGCAGATTTCCGAAGTTGTGTAGTTCATCCGCATACATGTGATGATCGGTTGAATGCGATGCGATAACCTGAGACAGAGACTGAGTGTACAGTACAGCGTAAAGAGAATGGGGGACCCCAAACTTTAGCGCAGCAGCTTCAGAAAGAACTGTCTATATAAGCTGTCTATATAACCATTTATACTGTCCACACCAGCAGATGTCTTGTTTTTAAGGCACGTTATATAACGCCCGACTTCGTGAACAGCGATAAAGGGGATACCAAACTTATCATCGGACGATAATCGTTCCTGACAAAACATGGACAGTTGATCCGATATTACATATGCTGACGGATCAGGGCTGTTGGAAGTAAGTAGCGTTTTTGGAGCTGTGAGAAAGAAATTGTTTATGCTTTCCGCAGAGAATTCGTGTGGAATGATATGAGTCTGCCTGCGCGTGTTGCTTGTTAGAGTATTCAAAGCAGTCCAAACAGAAGCAGGAGATTTTTCGTTCTCAATTGTTTTTTCAACAAAAGACTTTTGAGCTTCTCGAATTAAATACTTAACTTTGTTACGCAAACGTTTAAACTCAGGGAAGTTCTTTCCTCGTTTAGCGGTGTTTCGTGCCTCCATTGTTTGTTTGATTTCCTCCGTTATCCAGGAGGGAGGCTCGTGAATTTCATTTCGGACGGAATTCAAAGCCAGAAATTAATTGGCCAATATATACGTATATATAAAAGAGAGAGAGAGAGAGAGAGAGAGAGAGAGAGAGAGAGAGAGAGAGAGAGAGAGAGAGAGAGAGAGAGAGAGAGAGAGAGAGAGAGAGAGAGAGAGAGAATGAATGAATGAATGAATGAATGAATGAATGAATGAATGAATGATACTTTAATTCTCAAGGATGGAAACAATAGACGCACAGGCCTCTTTTCATGTTTGTCCTTGCTAAACTACAACAGAGAGAGAGAGAGAGAGAGAGAGAGAGAGAGAGAGAGAGAGAGAGAGAGAGAGAGAGACAGACAGACAGACAGGCAGGCAGGCAGGCAGGCAGGCAGGCAGGCAGGCAGACAGACAGACAGACAGACAGACAGACAGACAGACAATATGGAGATCACAATGTTCTACTTGTAACTGGGATTAAAAACACGGTACAGTAATGTACGAATAGGCTGAACGATGTCTTTTGTTCATGTCGGTATCGCAAAACACATTGTAAAGATAACATACAATTAACTCATTGTGCCCGGGGTACGAAATATCCACATTTTGGAGTTATCCTCTGCTGACTGCATTACAATTCAGGAGACAGATCGACCATGATAGTTCAAGGGTGGTGGCAGAATAGCTTGGCGCCTATAGGCGCCAAGCTATTCCTCCGCCACCCTTGAACTATCATGGTCGAGCCATATCTTGCTGTGGTGTGTCGCGGGCAGAATGAGTTAAGGACTCTTTTCAAAGAAAGACATGCCATAGCCTAGCCTGAATTATTCAGGTGTTTTATCTGTTGTCTGTCGACACCACTTTCTTTGGTAGAATTCCGTGCACACAAACAAACAGATAACAGACAGCAGCAAACATACGAAGAGAATCGCTGCGTTAGTGAAACTGATCAGAGGTCTGCTTGCGGCATTCCTCACGAAAGCGATCACCTGGGGGAAGGACTAAACAGACAAACCTGCTGTCATTTTCTGTCATTATCATTCATGTGTTTATATTAGAATTTACTCAACAACAGGTATGATTATAGAAAGCACCAATGTTTACACGGTGGGACGAACTTGCGCACTGATTCGACAGCCGACACGCAGACGGCTGCCATTATATTACCTGAATAGCCGCAATCAGCCACAAAAAGAAGAACTTGAGGTAAAGGTTTGGACTGGTACTAAATTATGTTGAACCAACTGTTGCTTGATACACTACCGATAACCGACAGATGTGATAACTCGACCAGTTACACAATGTCCAAGCTACGCCCCTCGGACATATTGATTCGGGTCTCGTAATCACATCTGCCCGTCATCGGCTCATATCAAGCCAAATGTCGCTCACTATTTATAATATAATGTCTATCGCGGACCGAAACAGAGAGTGCTATGTGCAGTTAACTCATCGACGACTGTGATATTTCTGTCGTAACAAGGAACAAAGAACAATATTTGGCAATCAACGATGTCTGGAATGGTCGAAATAATACGTGTCGTTTAGAAGCTCTTTGTGCATGCAGCCTCCGGTACTGGAAACATGTTAACTCATTCAGCCCTGACGCACTACAGCAGGAGATGGTTCGAACACGATAATTCAAGGGCAGTGCCAGATTAGCTTGGCGCCTGTCAGCGCCAAGCTAATCTGGCACTGCCCTTGAATTATCATGGTCGATTAATCTCCTGCAACAGGTGCATAGTCGTTAGATGATGCCTCCCAAATTTGGGAAATACGTGCGCCGGGCTGAATGAGTTAAGGTAAAGAGTAGTGGTCGCTGCATGCGCAAGGGATTAACTCAGTCAAGGCGTCACGCATCATTAGCTGCAGAGGTGTCGGCGACCTCAGTGTTACGTGGTGGAGTTGTAGTCGTAGTATGATAAACACACCAGACGCACGCACGTAAGGTTCTTTTTAAATAAACCTCATTCAGCTGCATCGTCACACGTGGCTTAAGGATGTAGACAATACTGGAGTAACAGTTCCAACAATATTTAATTCAGCGATGCGATATCCACACAGTGCAATTCTAAATGCACAAATACTGATACAAAGTCTCTTCTGCAATGTCCACACTGCGACACAAAGTTTCTCATACACAGCGTCTCTCCCAATAAACTGCGTGTCTCTACAACTGACAAAGCAAGACAATGTACGAACACGCTTTCCCAGCGCCCTCCTTATATATACTACCAAATTCCAGAATCGGCTACGGAAATCATACAACGCAACCAATCAGAACGAAACACGCAGCCGAAACTCATAAATATTGACAAAGGAAGAATTCTCTAGAAACACTACAAAAATTCGGCTGCTAACTTCAGCTCTAAATCCTAATGTATAATTAAGTCACATAAAAGTATGGTAACCCCTAACATACTCTTCTAGAAATTTCGCGATCATTCACAAAACAAAAGAAAGGCTGCTCAATTCACGCGCACACAAAATGTAGCGAAATGTTACGAACTGTAGCCAACTACTAGACGTCACACATACGAGGTCACTAGACAGTGCGACCCTTCTAGAACGTTCTGGACTAAACATAACGGCTCTACTCACGAACAAAAGAAAATCATACTAAAAAGGCACGTGAAACGTAACCATGATAGCTAAATAAATATCAGATCGTTTCCTACGATAAACACATGCACGCTCTCACAGGATAACACAACCACAATCGTAACACTCAGCAGCTATTGAATGCGCGGCGCCTTGTATGAGTAAATTCGCATACTTTTGCCAGGGGACAATGTCTCTTAATCCAATGGTAATAACTTTGCCGTTGTAATATAATGTTCATTTATTTATTTCAAAAGCAGACAAGTCTCTCGCTCTACGGCGTTGAACGTCATTTTTAGACACGATTTTAATGATTTCTTTTGTGTCGCATCATTACGCTAAATGACGCGCCTTATGCGACACAAAAGCCCGCATCATTACACTAAATGACGCGCCTTATAATGATGCGGGCTTGACACACCTGTATTTCGTGTTTGTCACAAGGTCGCGACTTTGTCTTTTATTACGTCATTCAGTGACACTTTTGACATTCTCATGCCTCTATTTCAGTTTCACATAAAATATTAATTTGGGTCTAAATTACAGGATATGGTGGCATTGTAATGAGGCCTCATTCAAATTTACAGACGTTGTTAACGGGGGGAAAAAAAAAAAAAATCAACCAAAAGCAAAGCTGCAGATTTTTGTTTTCGCGAAAAGGAAAAGAAATACACCGGCACATAATATATGCGAAAAACGAATAGTACAAGTTTAACCCTTTGCTTGTCGGTAGCGCTTTTTGTCGCGATGATTCGCAACAAAAAGCACAGCGGACAGCCAGAGGTTTAATACGTATTGCACAATAACGTTAGGCGCCAAATTTACTAGTTAAGCACTCAGACGTATAATATAATAGAACGATTGTTCAACAAAAAACTCACGCACGCACGCACGCACACACACAAACACATGAATACACACACACAAACACACACACACACACACACACACACACACGCACACACACACTGACACACACACACACACAAACACACACAAACTACTGTCCCAAGGTTTTTGAGAGTGTGTCCACTTTAAAGGTTTCGTGAAACAAATCAGCTCACTGCGTAATTTAGATTTTCTCAGTCTTGAATACAGTCACACCTGTGAAGCTAACTTTGCCATATCGGAAATTAGGTCTAACACTAGATCTCAGTTTATGTTTAACCCACTTGCGCATGCAGGTACCGGTAATGTTAACAAAACTGGTGATTGCATACGCAATGAGGTTAACCATTCATCCAAGAAAAGAATAGTATCTTGTGTTAGACGTAACACAAGTCGCGCGGAAAGGAAATTACGAATGTCTCCTACATGCTTGACTGATTGACGATTGACGCATGAAATGATCTACAGTCAGGTGGAATTTAAAGTGCCTCTAATGTCAGTTTTTGAAGTAAAATTGTATCGGTAGACTTAAAATCTGATTCCAATGATACAAGTCATTTCGCTCTAAGGTGAACCGATCAGCCGTTATGACTGAAGAAAGGATCAGAGAAGCTCGATTTTCCGATCACGGACGGAAACGCTCCGGAAAGATTCGAGCAATGGCGGCAATCAGCTGGCGGCAGACATCTTTCCAATGTCCCACAACTCGTACTATCAATTTCTGACGTTTCTTCCGTTCTCGGCAGTGGCAGCAAATAGTACACCTATCTATTTGAACCTGAAATTCCGGCTGGTCAGCAAGTAATGCGTGTTGGACAACAGATCGACGAACTTCACAACGTGAAGCTTCTGCAAAGCACATACTGGTAAGTGTGTTGGAGAAGTGTCGCCTTACCGATAGATAGGGAGGTAGACGGGCCGGTCTCTAGATCAGGCGGCATTCGGTAGCATGGCACAGCTACGTCAGGTTGTATCACAAGATTCAAAATAATCGTACAGCAACTGATTTTTCGGAAAAAAAGAGTGTTTCTTATAGATCATGACCTGTACGACAACGTTGATGAACAGCGCTCTTACATTGTCAGTCAACGGCAACGGCCACTTGTTATTATCAGAAGTGTATGTTTTCTGCCAGTGCGGCCACGATCTAATTTTTTTAAAGACTGCTGGAGGCAAATCGTCCAGCACTTTCACTTATAATGAGCACCTTTAGCCCAGACATAGATGAGAAGCCGTAGTAGAAATAATTCATATTCACTTTTCAATGCACAATCGACTTCAAGGCTATGAAATGTCAATGTGTTACAGTGACAACAGCACTGAAATTCCTGGTGATGTCCCCGATTTGTGTGTGGCAACATAAAATGTGATGACGCGGAATGGAATGCTGTTTAGATACAACCCAGCTTCGGACCAGGGTTGAACTGTACCCTGCTCCAACCCAGGTTGTGTCAAGTGTTATACTCCATCTCAGGTTTGGGTACAAGTACAACCCAGGTTGATGTGCAAACAGCCTCAGCATCATATATTTACCAACAAACCTGGCTTGATTATATTTAGATGAGATTTGTTCTTCTAATCACCCAGATTATTTGTCTAAATAAGCATTGATTTGTAAAATCTGGAAAATAAATTGTGATTGTTTTATGTGTGCAGCCTACCATATCTGTGGGCAATAGTAATTTTTTAGACATAACAAATTTTGCTCACGATAGTTATGTATGTATTGAGGACGGATTACACTGATTAAATTTTTTTTAAAAAAGAGCATGTCCCATGACTTCACTGTACATGCAATGTTGAAAGGAAGAAATGCTTTAATTCACTAATTGATGGTGCATTTACATGTACTGTAATGTAAGTTTGCTCAGTCAACAGGGATTTGCTCGCTATACATGTATGTACTGTTGCAAGCTGTTGACCATTGGAAAATTTAACATGATACTATTACTTTACAGGTGTCATGGAAATTGTGTTGTTTGGCGTGTGCTTGAGGGGTGCTGCTGTTGCTTGAGTCACCATCAGTCAGTATGGGTTAAAGTTCTGAGCCGCAGGTATTATTGCTCCCTCTCTCTCTCCCCTATCTCAAACACACACACACACACATTGAAAAAAGTTGAAGAAATGTATGCAGAAAGACATGAAGACTGAGGAGTAAGTATCTTACAGACATGTGTACATGTAGTGTACAGTGAAAAAGTGAAAGTGCTGTTAGTGTTAGGACCACTGAAAATAGTAGTTATTTCTCCAGGCGTCATGGAGTTATATGGCGTCAGCTTAGATTTACCATCAAGAAGTTTTGACATTCCAAATCCAAAATTAATTCCATATTTAAAGGTACAAACATAAATATGACATATCAAATTCTAAATAAGATGCCACATCCTGTGTGTTGATAACACTTTTATTTCTGGTATTGCACTGCACAAACAGCATTGTGTACATAACCATTTACATTGTCACGAAAGTTTACTACACATATTTTCACAGCAATAATGCCAAGAAGATATTACAAAAACCACCGTAACAAGATTGTTCAATAAATTAATTATTATCAGCTAGAGGGAAGCAGTTTTTGAAGCACAAAAAACTGAACATGCTTAGGAGGAAGAAAGTATGTAAACGTGACATTTTTCAATTTTCAAAAGAAATTGATCTCTCAAATAAAGCCTGGGGAAAAAAACGTGGTATATCCTATATCATTTATTATGTCTTTATCCCACTGTCAGGTATTCTGTCATCGTGACATGTATTTTCAGCATCTTTTATAACCATAATACATTTTGTGTTGTCTATGTATAAAATGACATCAGCAGTTCTTTATCATGTACTGCAACCATGCCTTACATTCTAGGAAGGCCTGCCGAACACTGCACACAAGCCAGGGACACACACGATGTAAATTCATGCACCGCACTGAAGCTGAATACAGTAAAGCATTTTTAACCCATATCATACTGAGGCTATAAGCTTCAAATTTATACACTGCCATATGCAAGCTGCATAACAGTACTTACAGATAAGGATATAGACCAATGAAAAGGGTGGTGCCAGAATAGCTTGGCACCTCTATTCTGGCACCACCCTTAATAAACTATTTTAGGCTAACTTATTTTACACACTGGTGTATTCCGAATGATAAGGGTTTGCATAACAGCAAATGGTAATGTTGATGACACAGCTGCAGCACCAGCCCTGAAACTAAAGTGAAAGTCTAAAATTTTGCCCACCAGCCTTTGGCTAGTGCCTTTCGAGTTTTATTAACAAACTGAAAATGTTTTGGATTTAGGTCGGAAAAAGTACAGATTGCAAAACGCACGAGCGCACTCGCATTTGGCGAGTGGACTTTTTTTTAACTAACCAGAAAACAAATCACTCGCCATGGCTAGTGAATTACTCGCCATTGTCAGGGCTGAGCACTGCATGTTAATTGTTATGGAGGCCCATTCAGGGTTATTATAAGAGAAAACAAAGTAAGCAAAACACTGTATATGCTCTATCAATTAAGTCAAATGAGCAAACCAGCATAACATAAAACAGGGATCATACAACAGTGGGATAAATACATTAAACCATGGCTGCTACTGGTTTTGCAAGCCTCGGCATGCTTTTTGGCTCACATGTGAAGTGAAAGTGAGGATGTTCTGGGCAGGTGGTCGTCATCTGTCATCTGTCCTCCAGTGTCCATGGTAAACGTTAACGTTGGCATTTTTCAGAGACTATTCAAGCCACAGTCTTCACGTTTGGTCCAAGGATACTTTGTGGCAAGATCTTTCTAAACATATTAATGTGAGTGACCTCTCACAAAGGTCAAGGGGATCAGGGAATAGGTGAAAAATAGCTGTATTTTGACATAATTTATTTTTCCACAAATGCTATTGACAACTTCAAACCCAAACGTGGCACAAAAATACCTGATGTGAAAACCTTTCTATGCATACTTATTTTGTTGATCCCTTGCAAAAGTAAAGGGTCACAAGAGGTCGGCAAATGTGTGTAAAATGCCAATTAGTGATAGAATTATAGTTATCAACAGTATTGCAAACTTTCTCAATCAAACGTGGCATAGAGGAAGCTGATGATGATAAGACCTTCCTATGTATACTAATTTAGTCAACTCATCACAAAGGTAACGGGTCACGAGGTTTGACACTGACAGATTTGTGAAAACTTATTACATTGTGAGAAAACATGGATTTTGGTGGTGCATAAGCCATCCCTTCACTGATTGTCACAAAGGTCGCACATGTAGATGGAAACATGTCAGCCATAAAGGCTTTGCCTTTCTTGTTACACACAGTACTTGCAGGACCTTGGAGTCAGAGCTTGTGTGTGAACAACATGTTTCAGCTTGTAAATCATCACCACTCATGGTTTAACGTACACATAATGTCCCCACCAGGGATTATTAGTTGTATTGTATTGTATAGCACCTCAATGCATTAACTACAAATTTTAATTGTAATTGAATCCTATTGTATGATAAAACATATTTTAGTTCAAATACATAATATGACATTAGAGCACAATAGCAAACTACATGTATGTACCATTTCTGCACTTTCTAACATCTGTTGTGTATTTTGCACAACATCCTTTCTTCATGTACATGTATTTGTCTTACAGTTATATGTATTTGTCTTACAGTGACACAAACAGATGTTAGTCTTTATTATCCTATATTTTTCTTTCACATATATTGCAGGAATTACAGCCTACGGACTGCTAACTCAGAGGCGCTGTGGAATTCTGGGAAGCTGCATCAGATTTAGAGTGCCTTTGCAATTATGTACACTAAAGGGCATTATTGATAACTAGTGGTCTTATCTAAGCATAGTATGTTACATGCCTTGTATAGCTAGTTGCACAATAAATAAGTTTCACAAAAAGCATGAGAATTTGACTTTTATGGCCCTGACAAAGTATAGATGCCAATGATCACAAAATATAAGGATCAAAGTCTTCCAGCACAGGATTTTTTTAAAAGGTGCATTGGAATGAATCCTCGACCATCTTCAGCCATTCACTGAAAGAAAATAGCACATACACTGCACAAGGAGCGAAAAGATATTGTGAACTTTGTGTCATGTAAGGGTCACAGCATCATGCACATGACATAAAGTGAAGCCTATGATTTTCCTGCTAGTGCTAATTTTATACATCTATTGGTCTTCAGAAGGCTCACTAACTTACATTTTCATATTTTAAATAACGAAATGGACCAGGAAAAGTAAATATTACACGGGTTAGGGTATCACAATGGTGCTCAACATGTGACATATAAGTCAATATAGCCGCACTTACCCACACAAGCGTGCACACATGCACATAACGCACAGAAGTGAATGATGTACTAGGTACTGAGATGTGTTAGGGCCTGAGATCCCTGTCCCCATTGCTCCAGCAACAGGGTACAGAATCGCAGGCCATGGCACAAACGGCATACTGCTTGCATACTGACAAAAGTGCATTAACCTTCCCACACGCATACACAGCACACTGCGACACATTATTTTGGTCTTAACATCGCTCCTGTCAGTGCAGCCACCAGCGCTATGAACAGTACCAGTGGATGTGCGCACATGGGGACCAATAACATCGGTTTCCCTAAGCTGCGAGACAATGGTGCACTGTGTGACACAGCAACAAAGTAGCTGAGCAGCAGGCAGAAAATCACTTGTGTGTTTCCATATAGCGACATGACAGGCAGCATCGCGCCCGTTTTAAAGTTTTTTAGATATGTTACTGGTTGCTCTAGCTTTCTGTTAACGTAAAATTTCCATATTACGATGGACAATTTTTCAGAGGGACGAACGAAATGGGAGGCCGTCTGTTCCTGGGATGAAGAAATCTTGAGAAAAACCCAAATTTATCCCAGCTGTGTTTCAAGTACGCGACCAACTGTAGGATTTTGGCACACATGTGAAGCAAGAGGGAGTCTATGTACTGGGCCAGTGGTCATCTGTCCACAGTTTCTTGTCAGTCCGCAATCGTCCGTGGTAAACTTTAACATTGGCATTTTCTATGAGACTAAGGCCACCGGGAATCAGGAAATAGGTCCAAAATAGCCATAATTTGACAAAATGCAATATTTAAAAAAAAATACTATTCACAACTTCAAACACACACTTTGTACAAAGGTACCTGATGGTAAGACCTTTCTATGAATACTACATTTGTAATATGGTCCCAGTAAAGGTTGAATTGGACGAACCGCCCACCGCTGAAGAGACCCTAACAGCCATCCACCAGCTCAAGAGTGGCAAAGCAGCAGGCATTGATGGAATACCGCCAGAGATCTGGAAACATGGAGGCACAGCACTGCACAACAAGCTCCATGACCTCTTTCTCTGCTGCTGGGAGGAAGGAACACTATCAAAGGATCTTCGTGATGCTGTTGTTATCACCCTGTACAAGAACAAAGGCGAGAAGTCTGACTGTTCCAACTATCGGGGAATTACCCTGCTGTCCATTGCTGGGAAAATTCTTGCAAGGCTGCTCCTGAATCGGCTGGTACCTGCCATCGCTGAAGACCACCTCCCAGAGGGCCAGTGTGGCTTCAGAGCAAACAGGAGCACCACCGATATGGTCTTTGTGCTGAGACAGCTTCAGGAGAAGTGCCGCGAGCAGAACAAAGGGCTGTACGTAACGTTTGTCGACCTAACAAAAGCGTTCGACACTGTGAGCAGGCAAGGCATGTGGCAGATCCTGGAGCGACTTGGCTGTCCCCCAAAGTTCCTCAGCATGATTGTCCAGCTACACGAGGACCAGCAAGGCCAGGTCAGATTCAACAATGTCCTCTCAGAACCATTCCCTATTCTCAATGGCGTAAAGCAGGGCTGCGTGCTGGCACCGACCCTCTTCACCATTCTTTTTAGCATGATGTTGAAGCAGGCCACAGTAGACCTCGATGATGACGACGCAGTGTACATCAGGTATCGTCTCGATGGCAGCCTGTTCAACCTCAGACGACTGCAGGCCCACACGAAAACCCTAGACCAACTGATTTGTGAGCTGCTTTTTGCTGATGATGCTGCCCTCATTGCACACACAGAGAGAGCCCTGCAGCGCATCACGTCCTGCTTCGCAGACGCTGCCCAGCTCTTTGGACTCGAGGTCAGTCTGAAAAAGACAGAGGTCCTCCATCAGCCGGCACCCAAGACAGTGTATCGCCCTCCTCACATCACCATTGGCGAGTCTGAACTAAAGTCAGTGCACCAGTTTACTTACCTTGGCTGCATTATTACGTCGGACGCCAAGCTGGACAAAGAGCTTGACAGCAGGCTGGCAAAAGCGAACAGCGCTTTCGGGCGACTTTTCAAGCGGGTGTGGCACAATCAACAGCTGAAAACAGGCACCAAGATCAGCGTGTACAGAGCTGTGGTCCTCACCACCCTGCTGTATGGTTCCGAGTCCTGGGCCCTCTACCGCAGCCAACTACGACTCCTTGAACGCTTCCACCAGCGCTGCCTGCGCACCATCCTGGGCATTCACTGGAGTGACTATGTCACCAACGTCGAGGTCCTTGAACAGGCTGAAACTGTGAGCATCGAGGCCTTGCTGCTGCGGACACAGCTCCGCTGGGCGGGGCATGTCTCCAGGATGGAGGATCATCGCCTACCAAAGATCACCCTGTTCGGCGAGCTTGCTACTGGACACCGTGACAGAGGGGCACCAAAGAAGAGATACAAAGACTGTCTCAAGAAGTCACTTAGTGCCTGCCAAATCGACCACCACCAGTGGTCCTCGCTTGCTGTGGACCGTGACACCTGGCGCTTCACCATTTACAAGGCAGCTGTCTCCTTTGAGGACTCTCGCAGAGCTAGCCTTAAGGACAAGCAGCTGAGGAGAAAAAACAGAGATGCCGCAACTCAGAACCCTGGCCATACCTCCCCCTGCAGCCACTGCGGTCGAACCTGCCTGTCCCGGATTGGCCTCCGCAGCCACGAACAAGCCTGCAGACGTCGTGGGCAACTCCTATAAAATCTTCGTTCGCGAAGTCAAGCCAGGAAGAATATGGTTGACCCCGCGGAGAGGTCAAGGGTCACAAGAGATCAGTAAATGGGTCAAAAATAGCAAATATATATTGACAAAAGATGTTTATTCTCATACACTATTTTAAACGTCAAACCCAAACGTGGTACAAAGATACCTGATGGCAAGACCTATCTATGCATATTTGGATGATCCCTCGGAAAAGTCAAGGGTCACAAGAGGTTGGCAAATGTGTTATAAAATGCCAATGTTTGGATATAATGGTAGTTATCATCGACATTTCTGTAAACTCTTTCTGGCACAAAGGTAGCTGATGATAAGACCTTCATATGCATACTAATTTAGTCGACTCATCGCAATGGTCATGGGCATGCGGTTTGAATGATGTGTGAGAAATGCTTACATTTTGCGAAAAAATGGATTTTGCTGGTGCAGAAGTGAGGCAGCCCTTATTGTCACAAAAGTCACAGATATGTTGATTGGTCATATGTGAGCTATAACAGCTTTGTCTTTTTTGTTTTGTTATGCTGTTTGTTCGATGACTGACAGTTTTCAAGTAGAAAGCATGTTGCTCAAAGTTATGCACCATTCACAGCAGAATCACTCAATGAGGTGATAAAATGTCAAACTGCTGTCGCATCACACAACTAGAAAACCTCGTATTCTCATATTTTATTGCTATTATGTTCTTGGCTTGGATCAGTTACCTCATTGCGGGAGGTGGGGGGGGGGGGGGGGTGCCGTTTCATGTATTGGACCCACAACCTGACAGGAAAGGCCTTGCGACACCAGACCTTGCGTGGGGGGGGGGGGGGGGGGGGGGACTGACAGATTGCACACTGGCACACACAGATCAAATGACACAAGCTGTATCCGCATACATGGCAAGTCTTGCAAAACAACTATCAAAAATAACAAGAACAGCAAAGCCCTTGGCTTTAGGCTCATGTGTGTGACCAGTCCACATAATTAATCTGATCTTTGAGATCTCGACCTTTCAAGTGTTTAAATTTTCTAAAATAAATAAAGGGTTCGTTTTTGCATCTTCAAAGTCTCAGAATTTGTGCGTTTGCCACACGTTTACTAATCACCCTTGACCATGTGAGTAGTGAAAAGTAGTATGCATAAAAAAAGTCCAATTACTGACCTTTGTGCCCATTTTGGTTGTAAACTTTTGAAATAAAAGGTAATATAACAACTATCACACTACAAAACACTTTTTAAAACTTTCTGATCATTTGTGACCTTTGACAAATCAGAGGCATCACCAAAAACAGCACGCATAAAAAGGTGTTAATCATCAGGCATCTTAGTATCAAGTTTGTAAATAGTATTTTTGAAAACAGGTATAACTAATGGCTTTTTGTGACCTATTTCCTAATAATTCGACTTTTCAAGAGGTCATCCAAATTGGTATGTATAGAAAGATCTAACCATCGGGTATAATTATACAGTCTACTCCCCTTACAACAAGGTCAGATATAACAAAAGCAGATATAGCAGCAATGTTTTAAAGGTCAAACCAGAAGTGGTTCAATGTAAACTACTTTGTTTATAACAAACACCGGATATAACTTACAAGAACAACTGCTGGCGCTTATAATATGAGTTTACTGTACATCTGGGTTTGACGTTGTGAATAGTATTTGAGAAAAACGAATGTTCTCAAAATACAGCTAATTGTAACTTATTTCCTCATCCCCTTTGACTTTCAGGTACGTCACTGAAAATGCCATGTTATGAAAGGTCTTGCCAAAAGGTATCCCTGTGGCTTCTCTGAGAAAGTGCCAACCGTAAAGTTACCATGGACAGACGACCACTTACATATCCGACCTGAGCCAAAAATTGCAGAATTGTCCAAGTCGTATTTGACACTTTCAGCAGAGACTGATTCTGTAGGTCTCTTCCGTCAGATACACTATTTTTGCAGTCTAGGCTATGCTTTAGTGTAACTGGAAACAGTTTGACATGCCAGGAGGGGGCATGGCAGAGATGCAATCACTTAAATCATTCATCTGGGTGGCTTGGCCATAGAGCGTTCGACTTTTGTCCAAAAGGTTGTGGGTTTGAAGCCAGGTGGGGTAAAAATGTGTTCAAACCCTATCCAGTGTCTCATGTTTAAAATCACCTTGTAGTGGACAAAAGAAGTTAAGCCCCAATTGTCATCAGAATAAAAATGATGTGAATATGCACGCAGCCACCAGTACTGTTCACAGTACCGGTGACCTCACAGTACTGGAGATTGCATGTACAGGGAGGCCAATCATATCAGTACATTCATATTCTACCTTAATTTTGTACAGAATGTTTTTCGCTGGGGCTGGGCTTACAAAGATGTAACTGATGACACTTTGTTGATCGATTTGGACACATTGTCTTGTTCTGTTCGATTCTAGAGTGTTTAGTGCTTCTATTTATGTATTTAATTGCATGGCATATGTAACAGTTGATGTGTTCGGCTGCCTTCAAAACGGCACAGTTTGTCAAACCGGCTTACTTTTTTCGGGCCTCTTTCTTGATGGTAAAACAGCTATATGTTTACTCGGCTGTGTTGAAATCGCGAGAAAAAGCTTATCATGGCTTACTGGCAGTAGCATCTGGTGATACATTTAATGATGTAAGGTTCTGTGTGCGTGATATATGGGACAATTACTGATCAGCTGCACCACACCGCTCCTGCCCATAGGAGCATCTTTTACCATTTCGGTAGTGTTTTAAACTTGTAACTGATGACACTTTAAATGTCGACAAAGAAACAATGCAAGTACAGGTTGATTCTAGAGTGTTTGGCGCTTCTATCTATGTCAGTGTACGATTATATTGAAACATTAAGCGTATGTTAAGTAGCGTGGCGATAAAAGTGGACTTGTTTATAGAACTATTAGCGTATTTTGCCGCGCCTCTTTCCTGAGACAAATGCAGCACTTTACTCACAGACTCCATAAGGCATCATTAGCCAGAAACAATAATATCGGGTAATTTGAACGTTCTGGTGATTGTTATAGTGATAAAACGGACTGTGTGTGTGATATGTCAATTCGCTAACTAGCGGCAACGCCGCACAGTTACTGTGCCTCGGGTCGCTGTTTTTCGCTAGGCCTGGGGTTACAAACTTGTAACTGATGACACTTTATTGATCTATTTGGACACATTGTCTTGTACTGTTCGATTCTAGAATGGTAACCGCTTCTATTTATGCATTTGATTATATTCAATAAGTAACATTTGATGAGTTCCGCCGACTTTAAAACCAACGTTTTCCAAACCAGCTTACATTTCCTGAGAGTAAAACAGCTGTCTGTTTACGCAGCTATTCTCAATCGCAATAAACGATTATTATGCCTTTCTGGTAGTAGAATGTGGTGAGATGTGTAGTGATGTAAGGTTCAACGTGCGTGATATATGGGAAAATTCGCGGTCCGCCGCACCGCACCGTTACAGTACGTCAGAGCATCTTTTCCGTGGGGGTAGTGTTATAAACGTGTAACTGATGACACAATGGCGATCGGAACGGACAAAATAGCTTGTACTGATTGATTCCAGAGTGTTTAGAGCTTTTGTTCGTGTGCAGGATTATAATGAAACATGAGTAGGTGTTATGTAGCGTGGCTTTAAAAGTGAACTATTCGCGTATCTTGTTGCGCCTCTTTCCAGAGATAAATGGAGCACTGTATAGACTCCATAAGACATAATTAGTCAGAAACGATAATATCGCGTTGTTAGAACGTTCTGGCGATAGTTATAGTGATAATACGGGCTGTGTGTGTGATATATGCTCAACTGGCCGACTAACGGCACCGCATACGGTTACTCTGGCTCAAGGCGCTGTTTTTCGCTTAGATGTTGGGGTTACAAATTTGTAACTGCTGACATTTTGGTGGCCGATTTGAACACATTGCCTTGCACTGTTCGATTGTAGAGTGTTACGCGCTTTTATTTATGCAATTGATTATATGAAATAAGTAAAGGTTGATGTGTTCCGCCGCCTTCAAAACAGTCAAGTTTGTAAAAATGGTATTCTTTTTCCTTGTCTCTTTCCTGATCGTAAATCAGCTATCTGTTTACTCGGCTATTTTGAAATCGCGAGAAATGATTATCATGACTTTCTGTCAGTAGAATCTGGTGAGATATTTAGTGATGTAAATGTCTATGTGTGTGATATATGGGAAAATTGCAATCAGCCGCACCGCACAGTTACTGTACCTCAGAGCATCGTTTACTGTGGGAGGTAGTGCTAGCATTTTGTAACTGATGACGCGTTAGAGGTCGATAAGGACAACATGACTTGTAATGTTTGATTCTAGAGTATTTGGCGCTTTTATTCATGTGTACGATTATCATAAAACATGCGCGGATGTCAACTAGCGTGGCGTTAAAAGTGGACACGGTCATGGAATTACTTTCGTAGTTGGTCACGCATCTTTCCTGAGACAAATGCAGAACTCTGTAGACTCCATAAAACAAAATTAGTCAGAAACGATAATATCGGTTTATTTCAACGTTCTGGTGATATTTATAGTAATAAATCGTACTTTATGCTTGATGTATGGTCAGTTCACCGACTAACGGCACCGCATAGTTAGGCCTACTGTGACTCATGGCGCTCTTTTTCGCTATGGGTGGGGTTACAAATTTGTAACTGATGACACTCTGGTGATCGATTTGGACCCAATGCATTTTATCATTTGATTTTAGAGTGTTTAGCGCTTCTATTTGTGCGTATGATTATGCGGAATGAGTAACAGTGGATGTGTTCCTCCGCCTTGAAAAAGGACAAGTTTATCCAAGCGGCTGACTTGTTCGGGCGTCTTTCCTGATTGTAAAACAGCTATCTGTTTACTCAGCTATTCTAACATCGCGCAAAAGATTATCATGACTTACTGATGCTTAGTGATGTAAGGTTCTGAGTGCGTGAGATATGGGGAAATTCCCGATCCGCCGCCACGCACAGTTACTGTACGTCAGAGCACCTTCTGTGCGTGTAGTGTAATAAACGTGTAACTGATGACACAACGGAGATCGGTACGGACAAAATAACTGGTAATGATTGATTATAAAGTGTTTGGCACTTCTATTCATGTGTACGATTATAATAAAACTTTAGTAGGTGTTATGTAGCGTGGCGTTAAAAGTGGACACGTTCATAGAACTATTCGCGCATTTGGTCGCGCTTTTTTCCTGAGACAAATGCAGAACTGTATAGACTCCATAAGATATAATTAGTCAGAAACGATAATATCGGGTTGTTAGAACGTATCGGTGTTAGTTATAGTGATAATACAGACTTTGTGTGTGATATATGCTCAATTCGCCGACTAATGGCTCCGTATATTTAATCTTTCTCGGGTCGCTGTTTCTCGCTAAGGGTGGGTTTACAAACTTGTAACTGATGACACTTTAATGATCGGTCAGGTCACATTGCCTTGTACTGTTCGATTCTAGAGTGGCTAGCGCTTCTATTGATGCATCTGATTATATGCAGTAAGTAATAGGTGATGTGTTCCGTCGCCTTCGAAATGGACGTTTGCCAGACTCCCTTACATTTTCGGGCCTCTTTTCTAATTAAAAAAAACAGATAGCTGTTTACTCAGCTATGTTGAAATCGCGAGAAAAGAGTATCATGACTTACTAGCAGTAGAATTTGGTAATATAATATCATATTTAATGATGTCACAGGTTCAGCGTGCGTGATATATGGAAAAAGTCGCGATCAGCCGCACCGCACCGTTACTGTTCCTCCGAGCACCGTTTTCCGTGTCGGTAGTGTTATAAACGTGTAACTGATGACACAATGGAGATCGGTACGGACAAAATAGCTTGTACTGATTGATTCTAAAGTGTTTGGCGTTTCTGTTCATGTATACGATTATAATAAAACTTGAGTAGGTGTTATGTAGCGTGCCGTTAACACGTTTGTAGAACTATTCGCGCATTTGGTCGCGCCTCTTTCCTGAGACAAAGTTTCAAAGGCATTTAAATTATTAAATATTGAGAAAAAGGGTTGGCCAATTTAGAGCACATATAAATTTCCATTCACAGAAACGACACACCCATAAAAGCACCCACACCAAACCATAACATTTGTAACAGTATTTCTGAAAGTGAGTCAATGGCTACACTTTTCAAATACGAAATATTTATTGGGGATCATTTAATAACATAATTTTTATTCGCAGACAAGCTACGCATATAATGACGAGCGAAAAAAAATGAAACATCATTCGAGTCATCGGAAACACTTCGGTGTTTCCGATGACTCGAATCATGTCGCATAGCTTTTGCTCGGCAGTATATCAAAACCTATATAATGAACTTGATGGACAATGTCTTTTGGTAAAATTGACGCTAGAGAAACAAGTCAAATATCGGTTAATATGGTCAGTTCGGAACAGGCAACATTTTAATCCGAGAAAACTAGGAAACACCTTATAAAAGAGCCATCATAATATAATGAAAAAGATGGACGACGTTTACAGGCACAATAAATTAATCAATAGATAAACCAACTACCAAATAAATAAATTAATCATGTAGTCAATGATAGGACGGCCAGTTTGGAACAAATCAGTATCATTAACCCCGTGATTGCCGAGAACAAAAATTAAAAACTACCCACTGCAAGAGGTATAGATCCTCGTGAGCCCCCGCAGTTGCGATAGCTCATGCGGATCTATACCTTTTGCTGAAACCACTGTCCATCAATACTCCTTTAACGGCCGGCGATCTTCGACACTGAATTGACGACGATTTCAAAAATACAACGTTCATCCTCTGGCAGTGAATGGGATTAACAGAAAGGATGCACGGCTAATAAAATGACCCGCCCAGCAGAGTGAAATATGTAGACCTACTTTCAAAATAGGAGTTATTCCTAAATAAGAATTAGGCTAAAGTCAATAAGTTGTGACTCGTTATATTAATGACGTCAACGCAGCACTAAAAAAACAAAACAAAACAACAACAACAACAACAAAACTCCCCGGGTCATTACACTATGGCAGGTGTCCTCGCAACAGTCGTTCTGCTGATACCGGATATGTACTCAAACTGTGAAAGGAAGAGTCAAATTCTTGCGAGCAAGAGGTAAATGTTTTCATAAGTCCCTGCAGATGCAAGGACTCATGAGAATATACGCCTTTTGCAGATGAATGTTTGAAATCCGTACAGATGTTTAGGTACGTCTGAATAACCTATTCTGAGAATAAATAAAAAGTTCCGTCACGAAATAGTCCAGCATACTTTGGTCAGTTTAGAAGACGAAATATTTATTCATAAAAACTTTTATATGAGTGGAAACGTGATAGGCAATGTGTGGAATGCCAATCAGTCATTTAATTCTTTAAATTTACTAGGCGACAGATGGCCATCGAACAGTAGCACGAACAACGATTGTGCCCAAAATAAAATGATTTTCTATCTATATACATCTATATAAATTGCAGAGGCGGATCTGGGTTTGAGGGGGTTTCACGGTTTCCGAACCCCCACAACCCCTCCCCCTCCCCAGGCCAAAAATTCTTTATCAAAGTTTCTTTTGGGGGAGTTTGCCCCCTCCCTTACCACCCTCCCCCCATTACCCTCCCCCCTCCATCCCCCGCCCACGCCCACGCCGACCATAGAACAGGTGGAACATCGACCTTCATATAATTCATAAACTGAACAACCTTTTCAAGTACGAAACAGTCGACGACCTATATACATCATGGGTCTATTACTATCATAGTAATAGACTTATGGATACATTGAATACAATTTTCGTTCACGGAACAATACACCTAATCAAAGAATAAACATCGTATCATCAAATACATTACTGAATTATCAATGACTCCAGCTGCACGTAAAGACCTGCGCAGCCTCATACAGAGCACCCCTGCAGACGACAAAGTCATCATCCTTGGCGACTTCAACGCCAGAGTGGGCCAGGATTTTGAAGCCTGGAAAGGAGTCCTCGGCAAGCATGGCGTTGGGAACTGCAATGACAATGGCCGCCTACTGTTGGAGTTCTGTGCAGAGCAGCAACTAGTCATCACCAACACTACTTTTCAGCAAAAGGATGCATCCTCGCTCCAAACACTGGCACCTTATCGACTATGTCCTACTGCGTCAGAGGGACCGCAGTGATGTCCTCCTCACCAGAGTCATGCCCAGCGCAGAGTGCCACACTGACCACCGCCTTGTCCGCTGCAAACTCAGGCTCCACGTCAAGCCAAAACCCAAGAAATGCCCCCCCCCCCCCCCCCCAAGCAAAAGCTTGATGTTGCCAGCATTGACGACGTGAAAGCTGCCTTTCAGACAGATTTACAGCGCAGGCTCAAAGACACAGCGGACCCAGCAGACTCCTCCCCTGAAACACTCTGGGAACAACTGAAAACTGCTATTGCAAAATCCTCTGCAGCAGTCTTGGTTTTCGCTAGAAAGAAGAACAAAGACTGGTTTGACGAAAACGATGTAGAGATCCAGGAACACCTAGCAAAAGAAAAAGAGCCGCCCATCAGGCCCACCTAGCCCAGCCTTCCTGCCCTGTGAAGAAGTCTGCCTTCCGCCTCGTCTGCAGCAGTCTCCAGCGCAAGCTCAGAGATCTCCAGAATGAGTGGTGGACCAGACTTGCACATAGGACCCAGCTTTGCGCTGACAATGGTGACTACAGGGGCTTCTACGAAGCACTGAAAGCAGTGTATGGCCCAAGGCACCTGAAGTCCCCTGCGAAGCGCGAATGGCCAGGCACTCCTCACAGATAATACCTCCATCTTGAACCGCTGGTCGGAGTACTTTCAGAGCCTCTTCAGCGCTGAGCGCACTGTTCAAGAAGCAGTCGTCCTACAAATCCCACAACTCCCAGTAAAGGTTGAATTGGACGAACCGCCCACCGCTGAAGAGACCCTCGCAGCCATCCACCAGCTCAAGAGTGGCAAAACAGCAGGCATTGATGGAATACCGCCAGAGATCTGGAAACATGGAGGCACAGCACTGCACAACAAGCTCCATGACCTCTTTCTCTGCTGCTGGGAGGAAGGAACACTACCAAAGGATCTTCGTGACGCTGTCGTTATCACCCTGTACAAGAACAAAGGCGAGAAGTCTGACTGTTCCAACTGTCGGGGAATTACCCTGCTGTCCATTGCTGGGAAAATTCTTGCAAGGCTGCTCCTGAATCGGCTGGTACCTGCCATCGCTGAAGACCACCTCCCAGAGGGCCAGTGTGGCTTCAGAGCAAACAGGAGCACCACCGATATGGTCTTTGTGCTGAGACAGCTTCAGGAGAAGTGCCGCGAGCAGAACAAAGGGCTGTACGTAACGTTGTCGACCTAACAAAAGCGTTCGACACTGTGAGCAGGCAAGGCATGTGGCAGATCCTGGAGCGACTTGGCTGTCCCCGAAAGTTCCTCAGCATGATTGTCCAGCTACACGAGGACCAGCAAGGCCAGGTCAGACTCAACAATGACCTCTCAGAACCATTCCCTATTCTCAACGGCGTAAAGCAGGGCTGCGTGCTGGCACCGACCCTCTTCACCATCTTTTTTAGCATGATGTTGAAGCAGGCCACAGTGGACCTCGATGATGACGATGCAGTGTACATCAGGTATCGTCTCGATGGCAGCCTGTTCAACCTCAGACGACTGCAGGCCCACACGAAAACCCTAGACCAACTGATTCGTGAGCTGCTTTTTGCTGATGACGCTGCCCTCGTTGCACACACAGAGAGAGCCCTGCAGCGCATCACGTCCTGCTTCGCAGACGCTGCCCAGCTCTTTGGACTCGACAGTCTGAAAAAACAGAGGTCCTCCATCAGCCGGCACCCAAGACAGTGTATCGCCCTCCTCACATCACCATTGGCGAGTCTGAACTAGAGTCAGTGCACCAGTTTACTTACCTTGGCTGCATTATCACGTCGGACGCCAAGCTGGACAAGGAGCTTGACAGCAGGCTGGCAAAAGCGAACAGCGCTTTCGGGCGACCTTTCAAGCGGGTGTTGCAAAATCAACAGCTGAAAACAGGCACCAAGATCAGCGTGTACAGAGCTGTGGTCCTCACCACCCTGCTGTATGGTTCCGAGTCCTGGGCCCTCTACCGCAGCCAACTACGACTCCTCGAACGCTTCCACCAGCGCTGCCTGCGCACCATCCTGGGCATTCACTGGAGTGACTATGTCACCAACGTCGAGGTCCTTGAACAGGCGGAAACTGTGAGTATCGAGGCTTTGCTGCTGCGGACACAGCTCCGCTGGGCGGGGCATGTCTCCAGAATGGAGGATCATCGCCTACCAAAGATCACCCTGTTCGGCGAGCTTGCTACTGGACACCGTGACAGAGGGGCACCAAAGAAGAGATACAAAGACTGTCTCAAGAAGTCACTTAGTGCCTGCCAAATCGACCACCACCAGTGGTCTTCGCTTGCTGTGGACCGTGACACCTGGCGCTCCACCATTTACAAGGCAGCTGTCTCCTTTGAGGACTCGCGCAGAGCTAGCCTTAAGGACAAGCGGCTCAGGAGAAAAAACAGAGATGCCGCAACTCAGAACCCTGGCCATACCTCCCCCTGCAGCCACTGCGGTCGAACCTGCCTGTCCCGGATTGGTCTCCGCAGCCACGAACAAGCCTGCAGACGTCGTGGGCAACTTGTAACGAACGCCTTTAGTGCGGGGTTCGGTCGGACGATGGTGTGACGTCATTAGCAGTTGGACCGAATGTACACATGCGAATAATGTAGAGATAAGCATTGTTCACGAGCGGTAATGTACAGATAAGCCATGTTCACGTGCGGTAATGTAGGTGAGCGATGTTCACGTGTCACGTGTGGTAGTGACAGTGTAGTATCGGGAATAATTGCCAGTTAGAGATGCTATACCAGTCGAGTCGAGCGGTCGTTTTCGCTAGGGCTCTGAGGAAGAATTCTGGCTAGAGAATTCGATAGCTGTATATTGAATACAGGTATTTATTCTTTTATTACCGGTATTTATAGTGACCTATACCGCTATTCAGATGCAAAAGGAAAGTCTTGTTTTATGAATTATTATTAGAGTGCAGAAGAGCCATGTTTGAAGGAAATGCGATGGCTCGTGTCAATACTTGTTTAGTCATGTAATTATGTGATGTAGTTATAACTAGGATGTCATGTTGTATTCATTCATATGTGAAGATGTGGGACTGAAATAGGAATAGAATTCAGTATATATTTAGGTATACCTAATGATATGTGCAGTAATGTTACGAATTGGAGGTGAGCTGTGATTGTAATATTTGGCTCATAATCCATTGGGTGTAGGTACGTAAAATGTGTGTACAGTGTTAAAGTGGCTATAGGAATTGTGTGCACTGTGTTAAAGTGGCTATAGGAATTGTCATAAGAATTATGACAATAGTGACTGTAGTATGGTGGCATAAAGAAGACATTTTTCAGAGGAAATGATCTAGAGCGCTCTGAATAATAATGTGTCGAAGACACATTCAGACTTTTTGGGTATAAGAGCGAACATTTATGAGTGTATAAATGTTGTGTACAGCGGGGCCGGTACGGAGCGGACACCCTGGTGTAGGGCCGATGAAGCTGTCCTGAAGGCATCACGTACGTGACCGAATGCGGACATCAAGCTTTCATCTCTCCTTCGTCCTACCATCACTGGTGCTACGAGCAGCAACGGTAGCGAAGTAAGCCACAGATTCGTGCTACAGGACCACATGCAGTGTTCCGTCAGTGTAGCTATTGTCGCCTAGCGCCGTTAATTTCACGCCTAGGAATGTTCTAAATCTGTGAGGAGTCATTGAATAGTAATATTCAGTTCGGGAATCTCCGTCAAGTAGTCAATGTGATATTGACTGTGTCGACACTAGTATAAAGAGGAGTCGAGTGACGTCTCTCGAGAGAGACAACGACCTCTACGGTAGCGAGTGAATGTGTGAGCGCTGAAGTTGTGAATAACCTATATGCCACTTGTTAGTTATTTGTGCAGATTGGTTTATATGATGTGAATTGTTATTGGTGTAGATTGGTTTATATGATGTGAATTGTGTGGTTTAATGTATGTTATGAGTGCATGTTAATAGTTAAACAGAGGGCAAAGAGATATAACTGTGTGGCCTTTGTCCTTGTTTGTAAGCGCGTGTGTGGTGGATGAAAGAGTCTAGTAAACAGAGATAGAACACCCACCTTTATACAGATTGGCAGAAAGCCCACGCACACACTCAGTCCATAAACGTTTATATATGTAACAATTTAATTTAGTTCAGTAGTACACTAAAACACCGTCATTACATTTGGTGACCCTAGACTTTCTGTGTTAACATTAGGTCATACATATTCATATTTAGTGAGGGCACCACTAGTTATAGATTTATATCGGTAGACTAGTGGGCTTCTTCTTTTGAAATTTTGTTATAGTGTGACTGGGATGTGGTGTTTTGTGTGATATTTGCCGTCTCCAGTTTAACGGCTGTGTCTGTGTACAGTTTCTGGGCACTAAGGATTTAGCTCTTTTTCTGTCTTGGGGGTTCCTATTCTCTTCTTCGGCTCTATTCTTCTGTTAGGGAATTGTATTTGTTTTACTAGTTCTTTGCTGTTGTAGGGTCCTATCCTTTTATGCGTGTGTTTGGGTGTATGTTCTCTTTGCCCTTATTTTAAGTAGGTTATAGTGTTGGGATTTTAGTTTCATTTGATTTAATTTATTTTGTTTATTGTTTGTGTATTGATTTTGATCTAGTTTTTTTAAATTTATGTATGTGATTATAATTGGTTAGTTTTGTTCAATTGTTTTGATTTGGTTTAGTTGTCCATAGATTGTTTCCCGTGGTTCATTCTTGTTTGAGACTTTGATAATTTGATTGGGGTTCTTTCCCTTTCGCCGTACATTTGGTATTTGGTATTAGCGATTATAGTGTTTGAGGTGTTTGACATACATTTCATTTTATTTTCCTTGAATATATATTTGGATTAAAACTTTGAACTTAGTAACTTCCTTTTTCGCTGTACATTTCTTGTGCTTCTATTAACTAAAGTTGACGTTCTTCAGCATATATTAAGTTAGTGTGTTCTATTTGGTATACAATTGGTCACTTATAGACATGTTGAGTTAATACAATACATACTTTGCTTTGTATACTTGTAAGACTTTACTGTTTTCATTGTAACTCTGAGTGTGCATTGTCCTGTAAATTTAATTTTGGAGAAACTTCATTGTTTCGTAGGGTTTATAGAACAATTTATTGTGATTAATTGCATTTTGCCATTTCATTGTTGACACTTTAGTACTTAACTGTTTCCTCTTTAGACATTTTGATATTTTATAGTAAGTTTTATTTTTTGTTTGTTGATCTACATTGCACTTAGCCATGTCTGACGGTTATGATAAGTTGTTCCAATCTTTTATTGCTCAAGCTACTACTTTGGGTATCCCTGATAAGGAACGTGCAAAATATGTACAGGATTGTTTTGATTGTCTTGAGAGACAAAGATTGAGGGATGAGAAAAAATTAGAAGTTGAGCTAGCAAATAAACAAGCAGAAGTTGAGCTAGCGAATAAACAAGCCGATGTTCAGTTAGCATTAGAGCTGGAAAGAGAGAAAACAAAACAAATGGAACTTGAGTTACGTTCTGAACGTAGACTTGAGGAACAAGATGCTGGTCATGGAAACAGAGGTAGGGATAGTTCTTCTTTTGGTGCTAGACCTGTTTACCCCAAGTTGCCTCTTTTCAAAGAAAGACAAGATGATATTGATTCATACCTTTTTCGTTTTGAGACTCGTGCTACAGCCCTTGGCTGGGATCAAAGCAAATGGGTTACCTTTCTTTCTGCTTTGTTAGAAGGTAACGCATTGAACTTGTACCACAGTCTTGCTGCTCATGGTCCTGTAGATTATCAGACATTGAAGGACAATTTGCTTAAGAAGTTCCAGTGTACTGCAGAAGGTTTTCGCAAGAAGTTCCGTGAAATCCGACCAGACTCGAACGAACCTTTCCAAACTTTTGGTATTGAGCTAAACAGATTGTTTGATCGATGGATAGCTTTGTCCGGTGTTCCTAGAGACATGCAGGGAATTATGAATCTTGTGTTAGGTGAGCAGTTTCTAGAATGTGTGTCACAGGATCTTGCTACTTTCATTCGCGAGCGTGGACTTGTCGCATTAGATGATATGGTTAAAACCGCTGAAAGTTATCGTCTTGCTCGTCCCGGAAAGAACTTGGCACGCAGATCGGCTAATACGGTTTTCGGCTCAGTAGGATCAGTTGATTTAGCTGAAGAGTCACAAGCTGTTCCTGGCTCTGCAGATTCGCGCGGTGGTTACTCTAACTATCGAGGTCGCGGCTATTGGAGGAATCGTGGTGGTTTTCAAAAGAATGACCAAACACCCTCAGTTTCGACCCAACAGGTCGAAGGTCGTTTTGATCAAACTCAGACCTTTCAAACGTGGACGTGGAGGTGGTTCATTTTACACCAATTTTGATAATTGCCCTCTTTGTGATGGTAAAGGTCATGGTCCCAGGCAATGTCCTCTTCGAAACAGTCCAAACCCGTGCTCTGTTTGCAACATTGGTGGTCATACTCGAAAAACTTGTCCCTTTGTTGTGAAAAAAACCATAGCTTCAGATGATACGAATCACTCCAGCTCAAGTTGTGCAGTTGTCCCTGTAGACTCTGAAGTTGTTTGCTCTATTTTTGATCAGTCAGCTGGGTACTTGCATTTAGAAGTTGGTTCTGTCAATTCTACTGCTTGCTCAGTTCTGCGAGACACAGGTGCTACCATTTGTGGTGTTCGAAAACGTTTGGTTTCTGATGAACAGTATGTACCAGGTACTGTCCGTTGTAAAACATTTGGTGGAGAAGTCAACATTTACCAGCAGGCTAAAGTTGTTGTTTCTTGTCCATATTTTGCTGGAGAGTTGGTTTGTTGTGTTCTTGAGGATCCAGTTGCTGACTTGATTGTGGGTAATATTCCAGGTTTGGTTGTCCAGCGGGCCCAAGATACCAAAGTTGCTGCTGCTGCTGATGTGATCCCTGTTGCTGCTGCCACTACTCGTGCTCAGGCTAGAAAACAAGGTCTCCCGCACAAACCTCTTGTCACTGTGTGCGTTGATTTGAAGGTCACTCGTGCTGAACTCGTTCAGTTGCAGAAAGGTGATGCTACTCTGCAAGGTTGTTTCAATTTAGCTGCCTCAGGTGAAGAAAAGATTGTTGGCTCTGCTACTTATTCTTTCTATTTTCAAGATATGTTGTACAGGAGGTATCGGAAATCCAAGGATATTTTGCATCAGGTAGTTGTTCCAGAGAAACTTCGTACTTCAGTCATGATTGCTGCGCATGATCAACTTTTGGCTGGTCATTGTGGAGTTCGTAGAACTCTGACTCGGATTTTGTCCCAATTCTTTTGGCCTGGTGTTTCTGCTGATGTGCGTACTTTTGTTCACACTTGTGACATTTGCCAGAAGTCAGTTTCAAATGGCAAAGTTTCCCCTGTTCCTTTGGCGACTGTGCCTCTTATCTCGACTCCGTTCGAGGGGGTCGCTATTGATATCGTTGGGCCTTTTCTTTTTTGCTTCCAGATGTCGAGGGTGTGGAGCCTCAGTGTGCTGTTCCTAATGTGGACGGTTCAGATTGTCATACTGTCCCCTCAGTGGCTATTGGTGTTGTCCCAGATGTTGATGTTGGTGGTCTTCCCACTATTCCTCATGTTGTTTGGCTATTGTTTGGGCCATTTCGAAATTTTCCAACTTTCTTTGGGGGGTCGATTTCATTCTCCAGACTGACCACAGACCGCTGACGTACTTGCATACAAGTCGCTTTAAGTATTCTCGCATCATGCGTTGGTCCTTGTCCTCACAAGAGTTTAGATTCAATCTCGAACCACTTTCAGGTACGCAGAATGTGTTCGCGGATCTGTCGCGTGCTGATCGTGATCAGTCGGTTCCATAGATCAAGGTTTCATCTTCGTTACTGTATTTTAACATTATTCTCCGAACTTGTAAAAAAGACCCTCGGTCGGTTCTTTTTTTCGTTGAGAGGGGGGTAGTGTAACGAACGCCTTTAGTGCGGGGTTCGGTCGGACGATGGTGTGACGTCATTAGCAGTTGGACCGAATGTACACATGCGAATAATGTAGAGATAAGCATTGTTCACGAGCGGTAATGTACAGATAAGCCATGTTCACGTGCGGTAATGTAGGTGAGCGATGTTCACGACAGTGTAGTATCAGGAATAATTGCCAGTTAGAGATGCTATACCAGTCGAGTCGAGCGGTCGTTTTCGCTAGGGCTCTGAGGAAGAATTCTGGCTAGATAATTCGATAGCTGTATATTGAATACAGGTATTTATTCTTTTATTACCGGTATTTATAGTGACCTATACCGCTATTCAGATGCAAAAGGAAAGTCTTGTTTTATGAATTATTATTAGAGTGCAGAAGAGCCATGTTTGAAGGAAATGCGATGGCTCGTGTCAATACTTGTTTAGTCATGTAATTATGTGATGTAGTTATAACTAGGATGTCATGTTGTATTCATTCATATGTGAAGATGTGGGACTGAAATAGGAATAGAATTCAGTATATATTTAGGTATACCTAATGATATGTGCAGTAATGTTACGAATTGGAGGTGAGCTGTGATTGTAATATTTGGCTCATAATCCATTGGGTGTAGGTACGTAAAATGTGTGTACAGTGTTAAAGTGGCTATAGGAATTGTGTGCACTGTGTTAAAGTGGCTATAGGAATTGTCATAAGAATTATGACAATAGTGACTGTAGTATGGTGGCATAAAGAAGACATTTTTCAGAGGAAATGATCTAGAGCGCTCTGAATAATAATGTGTCGAAGACACATTCAGACTTTTTGGGTATAAGAGCGAACATTTATGAGTGTATAAATGTTGTGTACAGCGGGGCCGGTACGGAGCGGACACCCTGGTGTAGGGCCGATGAAGCTGTCCTGAAGGCATCACGTACGTGACCGAATGCGGACATCAAGCTTTCATCTCTCCTTCGTCCTACCATCACTGGTGCTACGAGCAGCAACGGTAGCGAAGTAAGCCACAGATTCGTGCTACAGGACCACATGCAGTGTTCCGTCAGTGTAGCTATTGTCGCCTAGCGCCGTTAATTTCACGCCTAGGAATGTTCTAAATCTGTGAGGAGTCATTGAATAGTAATATTCAGTTCGGGAATCTCCGTCAAGTAGTCAATGTGATATTGACTGTGTCGACACTAGTATAAAGAGGAGTCGAGTGACGTCTCTCGAGAGAGACAACGACCTCTACGGTAGCGAGTGAATGTGTGAGCGCTGAAGTTGTGAATAACCTATATGCCACTTGTTAGTTATTTGTGCAGATTGGTTTATATGATGTGAATTGTTATTGGTGTAGATTGGTTTATATGATGTGAATTGTGTGGTTTAATGTATGTTATGAGTGCATGTTAATAGTTAAACAGAGGGCAAAGAGATATAACTGTGTGGCCTTTGTCCTTGTTTGTAAGCGCGTGTGTGGTGGATGAAAGAGTCTAGTAAACAGAGATAGAACACCCACCTTTATACAGATTGGCAGAAAGCCCACGCACACACTCAGTCCATAAACGTTTATATATGTAACAATTTAATTTAGTTCAGTAGTACACTAAAACACCGTCGTTACATTCAGTTCGGGAATCTCCGTCAAGTAGTCAATGCAGCCACTGCGGTCGAACCTGCCTGTCCCGGATTGGCCTCCGCAGCCACGAACAAGCCTGCAGACGTCGTGGGCAACTCCTATAAAATCTTCGTTCGCGAAGTCAAGCCAAGAGAGAGATTACTAGTATTATTATTGTTATTATTATTATTATTATTATCTTCAAAAAGATCTTCAAACTCAAGAAGGTAGAGATTATCAAAGATATATTACCTTAAGAAACGACTGTAATAAACTAATAAAGCGTAATAAAAATTACATGAAAGAAATATTGCAGATAAATGTAAAATGAACCCCAAAATGTTTTGGAAGTACGTACAGGAACAAACTAAACATAATTCTGGAAAATGAAGATGGCACACTTGCTGTAGCAGATCATGAAAAGGCAGCAACATTGAATAAATTTTTCTCAAGTGCTTTAGGAAGGTCACAGAGCAAAGTAGGTAAGAGCACTGTCAGGGGAGAGAAGTGTGCACGATCGACCAGTGATCATAGATCTACTGTGGCCAAAGCACAAAAAAAAAAAGATAGGAAAGAGGGTGGTGAGCCAAGAAAGTGACTGGAAGCAATGTAATTGGAAGCCCCCCCCCCCCACCCCGAAGGGGGGCGTATCACATATCCCACTGCTCCAGCCACTCAGTGCATGGAAATTTAAATCTAGGTCCCCCAAGGGGGGGGGGGGGGGTCTAGACATTTAGCCGGTGTGGACAGCTGTTTCGGTCTTGGCGACCTCTTCAGCACACCATCGGCAACACTGGAGGAGGCAGGAATAAATCTAGTAAAATGTGGCTGTCATTGCAGGTGGGCAGAAATTCCTGCCTCCTCAAGTGTTGCCGATGGTGTGGTATCTTATGAGGAGGAAAAAGACTTGGGTGTTGTTTTCGACAAAGTTCTATCTTTTGACCCCCATATTCAGAACTGTATCAATAAGGCCAACAAAATGGTTGGAGTAGTTAAGAGAGCTTTTAATTATTTGGACATGGACATTTTTAGTAAACTGTATAAATCACTGGTCAGACCACATTTAGAATATGCAAACACTGTATGGTACCCAGGTTTAAAGAGACAATCAGTTCCACTCGAAAGGGTACAGAGACGAGCAACAAAGCTGATAAAAGAATGTAGAAATATGACTTATTTAGACAGACTCAAATACTTTGGATTACACTCCTTACGTGGACGTAGAATACGTGGAGACTTAATCCAAGTTTTAAAATTTATAATGGCATCGACGACCTAAATTGGAAAGACTTTTTTGCAGCACCATTTTGTGACAGAACCCGGAACTCTGAAGGGAAAATCTATGTACAGCACTGCAACACTAACCTGCGGAAGTTTTTTGTTTTACTAAAAGAGTTGCCATTGTCTGGAATGACTTACCAGTTTTATTATAAAAAAAACACCTAATATAAATTCTTTTAAAAACCAGCTGAACGAATTACAAAAAATTTAAGAGATTTTCTATTCCTATGATGAATGATTTATAGGAAAATTGCATGCATAGCAGACCCATAAAGTAACAAAAGAAAGAAAGGACATTTGCAAAGACCTCACGGCCTATTTTGTCCTCACAATACTATTATTATTGTTCTTCTTCTTCTTCTTCTATCGTTAAGTGAACGAGCCAGCGCAATCTCGCCGTGCTGTTTCACACTCGCTCGGGCCACCCGGTCAGCTGATCGTCTTACAGAAACGCGCCTTATCATCCCGCACGCGCTTAGCACGAGCAAATGTAAATACATCTTCCGCTGATCAGCTAAATAGATGACAACCCCGTCACGCCTCACAGCCAAGCTGGGATGTGATTTTGGGATGCAAATCTGCGCCTCATCACCCTGTTGTGCGCTGGACTGTGATTTTGGACCTTACGGCGCTAGCGCCGTAGGGTCCAAAATCACATACCAGCCCATGCATAGTTTTTTTTTCATTCTCTACAGTCTCTAAGATTGTTAGACATAGCACCGCGCACAAGGCGAAGGAGAGGGATCAACCAAGACAGTCGAAGGACAGCAGCCTGATTCAATCAGTTAAACAAGCACTCCGTTTGAGCTGTCATGAGCTTTATCACACACTGATTGCCTCCCTTGATTCGCCGCCCACTTCAGTCGAAGGCGACAGTGGTTCCGACCGTATTTTCTGACAAATCACCAAGCAGACCGTGCTACACAGCACAGGAGATTACAGCGACAGCATAATCGATCCCTGCTCCTAATTAGCTAATCAGGCAGTGCCCTTGAGTTACAGCGACCGATCCATCTCCATCACTTGGCGGTGGAAGCGATGAAAGCAGTGGTCAGTCTGAATTCCAGTGTACAGTAGCCATATCGGGTTTCCGCCGCATAAATGATTGAAAATAGCCATCACTTTGCAGAGGTTGACGGCTATGGGGCGCTGAATGCTCATACATAATATCCACCATGGAAACATGCCGCTTAGCACACGGCATATGCACATACATGCGGCATATACAATTAGCATTCTATGATATGCCGCGTTTCTCGAAAGCTTGTTTCAATACATGTTCATGTTTATGTTTATGTTTTATCTCCAGCACATTTATTAATTCTGGAACATTTGTTCTTTCACATATCGCATTAACACTTTAACTGTCAGGAAAAACCGACTGAAAACCACCAAAGTGCAGGAGGCACAAAACTCCTAAGCTCCCGCACTGTGCACTACTAATAACTACTAGTAATCAATAGAGAGTCTCACACACTCACGATATCGGTACTATCTGTTGTAAACAATATTAACACCCTTTCCTGTCATTTTGTGTCTGAAATCTGTGTTCACTGAACGACCAAAAGCCACAACACTCCAAAGACCACCGACGCAAAGCGGTCTGAGCAAAAGGCATAGATCCTCATGAGCCCCCGCAATCGCGGGGGCTCATGAGTAGCTACGCCTCTTGCATTTAGATCGCGTTCGCTCCTTTTCTCGGCAGTGAAAGGTTTAACTCAGTGGAAAAAAAAAAAAAAAAAAAAAAAAAAAAAAAAAAAAAAAATAGTAATAACGGCAATAAAACGTCACAATGTGTGCATGTGGCGACCCGGAGATTGTCGCTGGAGCCTTTCCGGTCATTTTGAGGCTCTCCCAAATTCAGCATCGGCAGGAATCCATCACGGGACGCTGTGAAAACACTCCGTTGCTACTAGTTACCAAAAATGCGCGGTTCACGGCTTCCGGGTCACAGCTGGAAGTCAAATTGTTGTTCAGGATGTTGATATTAGCCCGTGAGCCAAGGCTCCAAAATTGGCCAACCAGTACCATTCAGGCGGGCGAATTCTCATATAGATTTTTGGTATGCTCAATGTCCCTAGGGAAAGAAAAACCACGGGAGACTTCTGGATCGAGTAGCTTTTAGTCTGTTCACACATGATCTTTAACCCCACCCTCCGCAGCAGAAACGCCGATTTCAAGTCCACCATCTTCTTTCATCATTGACAATGATACAAATATAATGATGCCAGTGCACATTTCCCATTGAAACGACATTTATAGGTATTGCTGTATCTAAAAATATGATTAAGTCTGTGTTTAGTTCTATATCATGCCAGTGAACTCCCACCCCCTCCCCCACCCCCCAAAATGCTGAAACTCGTCACAAAATCTATCATTATTTTCATCACTGAGCATACCCTTTTGCTTTGTTTTAATTTTGGGGGGTTTAATATGTGGTGTCACAGTACATCTAAGTAAAACGTAATGTGTTGTTTGTCTGTCAGTCTGTCTGTCTGTCTGTCTGTCCAATTGTGCGTCACTCCTTGTCATTCTGCTATGTTGTTATATTAAATATATAAAATAATATTTTTTTCGAAACTGTGCATTCCAATAACGTCAAACTTGGCATATGGGTAGCTGACTGTAGTGCAATTTACACAAATATTTTTCGATGACCTTGTGTGAAGGTCAAGGTCACATAGGTTAATTAAGGAGGGGAAAAAGTTATTTTATGGTAAAATAAGCACCCTCTCGCACAGTATGACAAGATTTGAGCAGACATTTTTGCACATTTGTATCTTACACTTTCTCCTTTGCATTTGTGTGTTGTTATATATATATATATATATATATATATATATATATATATATATATATATATATATATATATATATATATATATATATATATATATATATATATATATATATATATATATATATATATATATATATATATATATATATAAAGCACATTAAATGGGCACTTTGGAGCAGATTGAAAATATGTATGCAAAGAATAAACAGTTAAAATTCAACCAAACGTACATCTGTCTTTCTTTTCTTATCAATTGACCTCTCATTCTACTTTGAAGTTACATAAACTATTGTTGAGATAAAGTGTGCAAACATAAGGTAGATTATTAATTTTAAATAGACGACAGTCAACAGACAGAAACAATTTAACAAATAATAGAAATCATTAAAAGCCTGGGCTTGGGGGTCGGGCGTTGGAATGGGCGGGGTGGGTGGCGATGTTGGGGTGGCCTGCGAAGGTGGGTTGGCGGCGTGGGGAGTAGTGCCGGTCGTCGGTTCCGGAAGCGCTTGGGTGGTCGATGGCGCTGCCGTTGGCCGGTGATTAGTTTGTTGGCTGGTGGGCGTGATGTGGTGTCGGCCTCTTGCGGTGCCGGGTCGGTCACTGTGCTTTTTGTCTCCCTGGTCGGGACTGGGGGTGCCTCTGTGCCGGTTTCTTGGGTGGGCGGGGCGGTGCTGCCGCACCCTCTATGTTTGGTGGTGGTGGGTATGGTGCCGGTTTTCTTCGTCGCTGTCAGTGGGGCGGCTGTTGTCCCTGTTGAGCGTTGTCGGGCGCTGCTTGACCTTCGTTGTCTTTCATCTCGGTTGTGGCTTGGCTGGCCGTGTTTTCCGTTGTTGGGGGATTGAGGTCTTTGAGTGCTCCTGTGTGCACCAGCCACCGGGCGGTGACTAGTGCTCGGTGGTAGGTATCTCCGTCGATCGTTAGTATCGCCGGAATGGCGTCCTGAAGTAGGAGCATCAGGTCGTCAAAATCCATTCCCCGAAGCCGAGTCCCCTCCTCCCCCGTCGATGCCGGCCGTTCCCGAGTTAGTGATTCGGGAATGGTGACCGGCGGTCGGGAGGGCGGGAAGTCCGGCTCCGACGACGGCTCTGTCGAGTCCTCGGGCTCCTCATCTTGTGGGGGAGGTGACTGGGGGCTGGCGGGTGCCGTTTCTTCTTCTTGGTAGACTTGCGCTGTTTTAGCGGAGCTTGGAGGGCTATAGGTTAGAAGAAAGGCGTCTAGTTTTGGGAACATTCCTCTCGGTGGGGTAGATATCGGGAACCTTCTTAGCATTTCTTGCAGATCGTAATCTGCTGCGGGCGCCCAGGGAGTCTCCGGCTGCGCCGTTGGGGGAGGGATGACCGGTGGCGACATCGGTCGATGTTGTCGTCTGGTCTCTTTTGGCGGCCTCGGCGTGGTTTGAGGCCGTAGTTGTGGGTGGTGGGTCAGGTACTCGTCAGCCTGCTGTTGGTTAGTTTGGCGACGGGTTTTGTTCGCCCTTAGAAGGGCGGCGTTCTGCTTCTTGCTAGCCATGTGCGCCGAGCGGTTGACCGTCCCGGAGCGTTGAGGCGTGAAGCTGGCTTGCTTGCTTGCTTGTCTTGCTTGCTTGGCGAAGAGCGAAGAGCGGAGGACCGTCCTCTTCGTCTGATTGTTGTCTTGTGATATTGATGTGGTATTAATGGACCCTGTGTATACTCGAACGCAGAAATAAAAACACTGGCACGACCCCCGATCCGTTCAGGCAACAGCAAGGATGTTCTTTTTATCTTTTGTTTCCATCCTCCATCTATGCTGGTATTATCCGGAGCTTCGGGGACATTTCCAGGCTTCAACTCCAAAGTGCTGCGTGATAGTTGGCTCTTTGAGCACGTTTCAGGAGGAAATCTGGACAGGGTGGAAACAGAAGTGATTCCACTTCTCCGTTCTTGGCACACAAGAAAAAACAACCTTCCACGGAGACCATTTTACGGGCGCCATCTTGTTTGCGCGACCACCACGTGTTTCTGTGCTCCCTGAGTGTTTTAGTGCTTTTCGTTGGATGTAATGTGTTTATGTGTGCTGAAAGTCTGCAGAGTATCGCATAAGAGTGTGCTGATGAGGATTGTATGCTTGTTTCTCGTCGGATCTGCTTGCTGCTGACTTGGTATCGTATTGAATAGTGTCTATCGTTTGAACTTTGTTTACGTCGCCATTTTTCCTCCCCCGCAGCGTGGCCCGTTGCGGGCCTTTTCCGCTGCCCCGTTTTTACGTGCTATGCGCTAGTGTGCTAAGTGTTCACTGTGTGAGTCTGTTCGCTACCCGCATCTGTTGCTGGCTGTTTTCGTGTTCCTACCGTCCCATAGGTTTTACGTGTGCTGCCCTAAATTTGTTATTTCCCGTCGACATCTCGCCCTCCCCACTTGTGATCTCGCCGCTGACCGACCGTGTTTGTTCGCTTGTAATTTTCTTCCCCTGTATCCCTTCTGCCCTTTCAGTGTTGCTTTTGCGTACTATCAGCGTCGCTCCCCTACCACACTCACACACACACACACACACACACACACACAGACACACACACACACACACACACACGCACACACGCACACACACACCTACTGTACTTTTTTCTCCCTTGCGTATTATCAGGTCGCTCCCATACCACACCGCTCACACACACACTCACACACACACACACACACACACCCACCCACCCCCCCCCCACACACACACACATGGGGACGAAAGCGTCAGAGTGGGTTACCTACCATTTTATGTCAAAATGGGTTCCCATATTTCTATTTATTCTAGGGCTCTGGAATTGATGCGAATGTTTAGAACTCACCTTATAACTAAGCTCTATAACTTAAAATAAAATAGACATTTTCTAGAAACAGAGCCACTAGATGGAAAAAAATGGGTTTCTACCAATAATGTGGGTGCCTCTCACACACCAAAACTGGCATTACAGTCAAAATGGGTGTCTTCACAACAGTAGGCGTCTGTAATAAGGTCAAGTTCATGGAATACTTCTTTTTCACATTAATTTTTTTTTCCAACTTAATGTGTATGTGTGCTTTAACATTTTTAACATTGTATGGTGCAAAATTCAATAAACACTGGCCCGTAACCTTTCGATTATGATTTTTACAGAAGAAATCTTTTAAACATTGCTGCGTTTTGTCCTTCTGAAGCAAAACAGTTTATCATGGCATTTATGTGAGAATCAACATAATGTATTCTGGAAATTAAAGGACTTTTTTTTGGTTTTGGGTACTATGGAGTTTCAGACAAACAGCAACAGAGCAATTTGAATATTAACCCTTATCATTCGGAATACACCAGTGTGTGCAACAAGTGTGACTGAAATAGTTCAAGGGTTAGTGCCAGAATAGCTTGGTGCCTCTAGGCGCCAAGCTATTGTGGCACCACCCTTGAACTAAAGCCATTGGTCTATGTCCTCATCTGTAAGCACTGTAATGTAGCTTGCATAGAATTATGGCAGTGAACAAATTTGAAGCTTTTAGCCTCAGTATGATGCGGGTCAAAAAGTGTGGAAAAATATGAAAGACAGAAAAAGACTCAGATGAAGAAACTAACACTTAACTTATTCTACCCCAGACACACCAAAGCAAAGTAAAGATCCACCATGATAGTTCAAGGGTGATGCCAGAATAGCTTGGCGCCTATGGGCGCCAAGCTATTCTGGCATCACCCTTTAACTATCATGGTGGATACGGTCCTGCACTGCAACGCAGTCTTCTGAAGACGACTTCAACATTTGGGGATTCCTGTCTTGGGGTAGAATGAGTTAAAATGACAGAACAGAACACTGAAGAAACTAACACTTAACTTATTCTACCCCAGACACACCACAGCAAAATAAAGATCCACCATGATAGTTCAAGGGTGATGCCAGAATAGCTTGGCGCCTATGGGCGCCAAGCTATTCTGGCATCACCCTTGAACTATCATGGTGGATCTGTGTCCTGCACTGCAATGCAGTCTTCTGAAGACAACTTCAATATATGGGGATTCCGGTCTTGGGGTAGAAAGTTAAAATGACAGAACAGAACACTGAAGAAACTAACACTTAACTTATTCTACCCCAGACACACCACAGCAAAATAAAGATCCACCATGATAGTTCAAAAGGTGATGCCAGAATAGCTTGGCGCCCATAGGGCGCCAAGCTATTCTGGCATCACCCTTGAACTATTATGGTGGATCTGTGTCCTGCACTGCAACGCAGTCTTCTGAAGACGACTTCTACATTTGGGGATTCCGGTCTTGGGGTAGAATGAGTTAAAATGACAGAACACTGACATTAACTAATTAACTGACAACATAAGAAATCACTTGAAACTTCAGCCTTTATTATTGTCTTTCGTCCCCCAACCAACCATTCTTTTTCCGTTTGCAGATTTTTAAATGGATGGAATGCAGTATACAAAAATGATCCAGGCAGAGCACCCCCCCCCCCCCAGACCACCCCACCCCCATAATAACACTCTTGTAATAAATCTTTACGTTGTCAATGGTTTTCTTATCTTATTATTGTCTTTTGTCCCCAGCCGGCTGTTTCGTTTTGCAAATCGAAAGGTTATACAGTATACAAAATGATCCAGGCGTCCATCAGATAAAAAAGTAGGCTATACATGCTGAAACCACCCCAATAATAACACTCTTGTAATAGATCTGTATGAAACCGAAAATGCCGCGAGTGGCGGGGAACCTCAATTCATTTCTTTTGTAACTTTTTCAGTCTGTTGCGGACGTAATCCTTAATGTTTGTCCAGCTCCTATGTCTAAGTGCAGGCTCGTCGGCCATTGCGTGCTGTATCTCGGCCTTTCCAGGAAGTTTGTTCATGACGAGGTGTGTCTTGAAACGAGTTTGAACGGCTTTCTCTTCAGCTTCCCCCCATGGTTTCCTTGTAAATCTAGCTTTCTTTCGAACAGGAGCTGACGCAGTACTGTCATCATCAAAACTATCTAGATTGTCATCAGGCCCTGGATGTCTTTTCTCCGTCATGCTCATTGATTCCTGTGACTTGCTACTTGCTTCATTCACAGGTGCTGTTTCCCCCGAGACCTCTCTGCCAGTTTCTGATGTGTCTTCATTATCAAAGTCAATCTCTTCATCATCGCCCAGCTCAGCTCTAATGCAACTCTCAAAATCTGTCATCCCATTGTTAACTGACAGAAGAGTCTTTGCCAATTTTGCCTTTTGAATGACGTCTTGAGGTTGGCGGTAGATATGGCGATGTATCCGAATATCATGACCATGGAAATCTGCCAGCTGATCCTGGTCTAACTCCGAGATGGCCATTGACTGAGCCAAAGTTGCAACCTGCTTCCGTAACTGAGTAAATGTGAACATGGCTGGGTATGACACCCGTGCTTCTAGGGCATGGGCCTTCAGAAGATCATGGCCTCTGTAAGGCCTCTGACCAGAAGGTGTGGCAAAGATGTACTGGGAATCAGCGAGAGCTGGCACTGATTGCCTCATTTGAAGGATTCTGTCCACAGCTGTCATTATCTTCTTCGTCAGCAAAACGGGAACACTCCTATTAAACTTGCCTCAATTTTCCACTCGCTGAAAATGATTCACCATTTTCTTCTCAACCTCTGTGAGACCTTTCAAGATATCTTGATTGGTGATCGATCCAATCTTAGCATTCTGGAAGTCTGACACCTTCATTCTCTGAACTTCTCCCCCTCGTTTTCGGTTGAAAAGTGATACAGCACAAAGAGTTGCTTTAACCACTGTCGGATAATCTTCCGAAACCATCCTTGTCTCAAGAAGCTGTTGGACCTTCCTCACATCTTCACATGATGGGATCAGCTTGGGTTTGTTCATGGTCATTTTCCCGACCGACTGGGCTGTTGTAGCGGACACACAATCATACCAGTCCCCGTTGAAGACAGAGTCAAATCGCTGCGCCTCAGAGAGCTCCTGTCGCCACCTGTCGTCTGAACCCTGCCCAAGCTGTTTGGATGCCTGTGACTGTTTGGTCTGTGAACACTTTTTTTCAAAGCATGACCTATGCGCATTGCGAGATTGCCTTTTTTGAACTGATGTGTGTCCTCATCAAAATCTGCTAGCTCTTTTACAGCCAGGACAACATCATCAAAGCTAGCTGAATTGATCACAGCATTTAAACTTGCGATTTTCATTTCTCACCTCACTCTGATAATCTTTAATAGTCTCCCTAACTCCCGCATCCTGGAGCTGATTTGTCCAGCCGTGTGTTCTTCAATGTCCCTGCGGTCAAATAATCTCTTTCCATACTCAAGAAGCAAGGGGTCAGTTCTGATGAGACGGCTTTTCTCATCATCTCTCTGGCTGGCCAAGACCTTGTGATAGAAGGGAAATTCAACGTCTAAGGGTATTGGAAGCATTAGGCGACCACGGCGCGCCGCCTCCCCTCTGAGTGATCTGAAACCCTCCTGGTTTCTGACAGCAACGTTTTGAGTGTACAGAGATCAGCTTTTTTTGATAGAGCCCTTTGCAATGGCTACAGGCGAGACGGTCGTCTACCTTACTAGTTTTGGTGCGATACTTAGGAATCAAACATCCGGATTTGTTTTCAAGAACAGCAACGTTATGCATGTAATCACCCTCATCTTGTAGTCTGATCCATGCTCGACGTCTCTGCTTGGTCCCTTTTTTCATCAACAAAATTTTAGCATCGTCTGCCTCATCTGCATGGACATCTTGTAAGTGCGTGCTCATTTTCAAGACAAGCTTGCCACACAATTTGCATGCATGTTTCTTGTCCCATTTGTACTTTCCTTTCTCCCTCTGCGACACGTGCACACCTGTTTCTTCTGTAAGTGCTCTTTCCCCACCCCCAGCATCATGTTCCTTCTGCCTATCCACATTCTCATTGCCACCCCCTAACGCACACTGCATCTTGCTGGTACTAGCGTCACCGACACCTGGCCACCCCGAAACTGCCACTTTGATGAAATCTAACATAGTCGATACAATACTGTCTATGTCAGAGATCCCAGCAATTGATGCCGACACACCCTCTGAATCCGGTGAGCTCGAGCCAGGAACAAACTCCTCGTCATCACTGCCCTCGTATTGCGATGCGCTTGCACTACTCTCAGTCTCAGGTCCATCCCAGGCTCCATTTGCCAACTGGAGAAAGAAAGAAAGAAAGAAAGAAAGAAAGATTGAAACCAAAGCTGCATTAGGACAGAAACAGCCCAATTTTGGTTTAAGGGGCCTTGCACAAGAATAAAAAGAGTAATCCCGTGTATGACCGATTTACATATGTGTGACCTCGGTGACGAGGGCTGGCTTCTGCAGCAGCAGCAAAATCCACGTTTTCTGAAAATGCAAGAAGTTTTTACACATTCGTGAAAGAGGTCACTCAAATTGGCATGTTTAAAAAGGTCTTGCCACAAAGTATCCTTAGGCCAAGCTTGAAGAATGTGGCTTGAATAGTCTCCGAGAAAATGCCACCGTTAACTCATTCTGCCCCAGACACACCACAGCAGGATAAGGATCGACCATGTTAGTTCAAAGGTGATGCCAGAATAGCTTGGCGCCTACGGGCGCCAAGCTATTCCGCATCACCCTTGAACTATCATGGTCGATCTGTGTCCTGCGCTGCAATGCGGTCTTGAGAGGACAGGGGCAAAATTTAAGGATTTTGGTGTTGGGGTAGAATGAGCTAAAGTTTACCATGGACGACGGACGGACGACCAGTGGCCCAGAACATAAACTCACTTTTGCTTCGCACGCCAGCCAATAAAATGAAGATGATCATAGAATCACTTTACTTACCAGTTTGTAATTGGGAGCATTCCGCTGCCGTCCATGCACCCTCCTACCAGACGCAGAGGCTGGGGAGCTATGATGCTGCAGCTGACTAATTTGCCATGGGCCTTGGTCATGTGCCAGGAAGGGGCGTGCTTGTCCACTTCCATAGATCCCGATGGGTTTGGACATCCTGCTGCCATCCGGCGCTGGGTGTGTGCAGAAAGTCCTGAGCTGGTGTGACCAAAACGGTGTTGCTGCAAACATGTCCAATACAACCATGTAAACCAATTGACATTTTGAATCAGATTAATTGTACATTACTTAACGTCCCGACAGCAACAAGGCTTTCTCAGGACGTGCCTGCACTGCTTGTGAAAAAACCACCTAAACAGAACATTGAATGTATGTCGCCAGCCGGTCAAATACGTTAAATAAACCTAACACATGGGGCCTAAATAAAGCTAAGACCATTTAGCAACACACATCCAATACCAAGAGCTACAGGCAGTGCAGACAGTAGGGAGAGTTTTAAAAAGGCAAATACAGGTGAATGGACAAAGGGTAGACATGCCCCAGAATAGAGAGAAAACCCCACCCTGTGGAGCTGACCAGGGTGACCCTGGTAACTAAAAACTGGTAACACAGTAAAAAGCGACACTTCAGTTGCACAATCCGAAAGACCTGTTTGTGGACGTTTGTTCTTCGAATCGCGAGGCAGTTTTGCGAACGAGGATTGAAATCTGGCGCCATTTATTTTTAAAAAAGTCAACTCATACTGTGCATGCATGTGTCAAGTTACTTTTCGATCACTGACAATCACACATGTCAGAAAAAAAGAAAAAAAATCGCGTGGCAGATTGACCTTGTAATGGTGTTATTGAACGAATTCCTTTCATTGAAGAAGAAAGCTTTTGTTAAAATCGTGGGGTTCTATGATCATTTACTACAAGACTCAACGGTCAGAGAGGCAGACACGGACCGAGCCACGGCCGAAGCAGACGCCTTATTTTTCTGGGCCAAACGGGTATCGGGCATTGGAGGCATCTCTCAGTTAAATAACTGCACTGAACAAGTACATTTGGGCGTGCTCTTAACTAAGAAATATTGCATAAAGTACCCCTGCAAACGTGAAGAACGGCCAGGCAGGGGACGAAAGACGTTTTAGGAAGGGCAAGGGAAACAACTCCGTTCATCGGTGTTGGGCTAACCAATCAGCGATCATCAAGTTGATCTGAAAACACTCGCTTTCGTGTCAACACACAGGCCCAGCGCATCGCAAAAACACATGAAGTAAATCTGGGGAAATGGGGACATGGTATTTTGATATTTTTTTCTGACTTTTGAATGAAAGATAATGCAGAAACAACCCTCAGAAAAAACTGGGTGCCTGACTTGGTCACCCAGAATTTTACACACCCCATTTTGCATACCACGCGCACACGCGCACACGCGCACACACACACACACGCGCACACACACGCACACACACACACACGCGCACGCGCGCACACGCGCGCGCGCACACGCACACGCGCGCGCACGCGCCGCGCACACACGCGCGCACGCACACGCACGCACACGCACGCGCACGCACGCACGCGCACGCACACGCGCACGCACACGCGCGCGCACACGCGCGCGCGCACGCACGCGCACGCGCGCACGCGCGCACACACGCGCGCACACGCGCACGCACACGCACACGCACACGCACACACACACGCACACGCACACACACACACACACACACACACACACACACTTCACAGATTTTACTCTGTAAATGACGATATGCACGTAGTACGCACACACGCATGCGCGCGCGCGAGCATGCGTAAGCACATACAAATACACAAGCACACTCACATATATCCTCGCGCTGGGACCATATGGCGTTGAGGCGCGTCCCCTGGGTGGTGGATAGGGGGTCCCTCGCAAGAGGGGTGCACCGAATGAAATAAGGTGCCGTGAACCAACATGGTCTAAGGGAAGGTGACCCCGACAGAAAACCCCTGGTCCTCCTAGTAAGGGGGTTGGGCGTGGGGGTAGTTTCCCCACCCTGCAAAAAAGGAAATAGCTACAAAAACGCCGACGAAAAGACAAACAGTAATTCCTTTCCTGGAGGAGGAAGGTTCTTCTATCAGAAGATTTATGTCGTCCTGTGGTGAAAGTCTTCGGAAGCCACAGGACCGAGCCGCCTCTCTCTATCCAGAGACACAGACATGGGCACATGGAACGTCAAGACCATGTACCAGAGCGGCAAGGCCGCCCAGATAGCAGCGGAAATGCAAAAGTACAACCTTTCCCTGCTAGGTATCAGTGAAGCCAGATGGACGCAGTCTGGCCAGAAAAGGCTGTTAAGTGGGGTGATGATTCTGTATTCAGGTCATGAAGAGGAGAACGCCCCCCATAAAGAAGGAGTAGCATTCATGCTGTCACCAATGGCTCAGAGAGCGCTGATGGGCTGGGAACCTCTTGGGCCAAGAATTATCACAGCAGCCTTTAGAACCAAGAAAAAGGTCAAGCTGAACGTCATCCAGTGTTATGCGCCCACTAATGACAGTGACGAGGAAGAGAAACAAGAGTTCTACGACCGACTCCAGAGTGCCGTGGACAAATGTGCGGAGCGAGACATCACCATCGTCATGGGCGACTTTAATGCCAAAATAAGGGGAGGACAACACAGGATACAAAGAGGTGATGGGGAGACAGGGACTAGGCTCGGAGATGAGTGAGAACGGGGAGAGGTTTGTAGACTTCTGTGCTCTAAACAGACTTGTCATTGGAGGCAGCATCTTCCCACACAGAAGAATACACAAAGCAACTTGGGTCTCACCTGACCATACAACAGAGAACCAAATAGACCATATCTGCATTAGCAAGAAATTTAGAAGATCCCTTCAAGATGTTCCAGTGAGGAGGGGAGCAGATGTCGCATCAGACCACCATCTGCTTACCTTAAGAATAAAGCTGAAGTTAAAAAAAAGCCGCACAGAGACAACAAGAAGACAGCGCTATAACGTAGGCCTCCTGAGAGAGACTGGAATGAGAGAAGAGTTCAAACTGGTGCTGTCCTACCGGTTTCAAGCGCTACAGGAGCTAGTAAATGAAGAGGAGGCGGTCACCACAGAGCAGCAGTGGAAGGCAGTTAGAGAGGCGCTGAACTCAACCTGCAAAGACACTGTAGGGTTCAGGAAACACCATCACAAGGACTGGCTGTCGGCACAGACCTTGAAGAAGATAGAAGTGAGGAAGCAGAAGAAAGCAGTTGTCAACAACAGTCGCACGAGAGCAGTCAAAGCAAAGGCACAGGAGCAATACTCGGAAGCCAACCGCGAGGTGAAGAGGAGTATCAGGGTAGACAAGAGGGCCTACACAGACAGCCTGGCAGCAGAGGCAGAAAAGGCAGCAGGCAGCGGCAACATGAAACAGCTCTACGACATTACCAGAAGATTGTCGGGCAAGTATGGCCATACAGAAAGACCAGTAAAAGACAAAGAAGGCAAGCCTATTGCAGACAGAGCAGACCAACTCGACAGATGGGCCGAGTATTTTGAAGAGTTACTGAACAGACCCAGCCCACCCGACCCCCCAGACATCCAGCCAGCAGAGACCGACCTACCCATCAGCTGTGACAGACCCAGCCGAGAAGAGATCAGAAGAGCAGTGGCATTTTTGAAGAACGGGAAAGCAGCAGGGCCAGATGGCATCCCAGCGGAGTCTCTGAAAGCAGACCTAGAGACAACAGTGGATTGATTGATTGTACATTGCTTAACGTCCCGACAGCAACAAGGCTTTCTCAGGACGTGCCTGCACTGCTTGTGAAAAAAAACTAAACAGAAAATTGAAGGTATGTCGCCAGCCGGTCAAATACGTTAAATAAACTTACAACATGGGGCCTAAAGAAAGCTAAGACCATTTAGCAACACACATCCAATATCAAGAGCTACAGGCAGTGCAGACAGTAGGGAGAGTTTTAAAAAGGCAAATACAGGTGAATGGACAAAGGGTAGACAGAAACACATGCCCCAGAATAGAGAGAAAACCCCACCCTGTGGGGCTGACCAGGGTGACCCTGGGAACTAAAAAATGCCTAACCCCACCCAAGTCCCCCAGGGCAGACCCGGGTGGGGTGACAACAGTGGAGATGCTGTACCCACTGTTTGGAAAGATCTGGGAAGAGGAGGTGATGCCGGCTGACTGGAAGGAGGGGTACCTAATCAAGCTTCCCAAGAAAGGCGACCTCAGCAAGTGTTCCAACTACAGAGGAATCACCTTACTGTCAGTACCAGGAAAGATCTTCAACAGGATCATCCTGGAGAGATTGAAGAGCTCCGTTGACCCCCAGCTGAGATGCCAGCAAGCAGGATTCAGGAAAAACCGATCATGTACAGACCAGATCGCCACTCTCCGCATCATCGTGGAACAGTCTCTGGAGTGGAGCTCCCCGCTGTACGTCAACTTTGTGAATTACGAGAAAGCATTTGACAGCGTGGACCGAGAGACTCTGTGGAAACTCCTACGACACTACGGTGTACCCACAAAGCTCGTCCGCCTGATCAAGAGCAGCTACGATGGCATGACATGTCGCGTGATCCACGAAGGGCAGTTCACCAGGGAGCTCCAGGTCAGAACCGGTGTCAGGCAGGGGTGTCTGCTGTCTCTGTTCCTCTTCCTGCTGGCCATAGACTGGGTCATGAATAGGTCCACAGAGCACATACGAAGTGGAATACAGTGGACACTGTGGACACAGCTTGACGACCTCGATTGTGCAGACGACTTGGCATTACTGTCCCACACTCATCAACAAATGCAGGACAAGACCACGAGGCTTGCTGACATCTCGTCCCAAGTGGGCCTCACCATTCACAAACAGAAAACAAAGACAATGAGACTGAACGCAACCAGGGAAGAACCAGTCTTGCTTGCTGGCACCCCGTTGGAGGAGGTGGAGTCCTTCACCTATCTCGGGAGCATCATAGACAAAAAAGGCGGCACTGATGCAGATGTCAGAGCACGAATCGGTAAAGCCAGAGGAGCCTTTCTCCAGTTGAAAAAAGTGTGGAGTTCCAGAGAGCTGTCACAACACACCAAAGTCCGGATTTTCAACTCCAACGTAAAAGCAGTTCTCCTATATGGAGCAGAGACTTGGAGATTGACAAAAACCACAGTCAACAGAGTACAGACCTTCATAAACAGTTGCCTTAGAAGAATTTTGAAAATCCACTGGCCAGAGAAGATCAGCAACGTCAGACTCTGGGAGAGAACAGAGCAGATAACAGCAGAGAATGAAATTGGGCGAAGAAGATGGGGATGGATTGGTCACAGTCTGAGAAAGCCAGCTTCCAGTATCACTAGGCAGGCACGGTCATGGAACCCCCAGGGATTGATTGATTGATTGTACATTGCTTAACGTCCCGACAGCAACAAGGCTTTCTCAGGACGTGCCTGCACTGCTTGTGAAAAAAAACAACCAACTAAACAGAACATTGAATGTATGTCGCCAGCCGGTCAAACACATTAAATAAACCTAACACATGGGGCCTAAATAAAGCTAAGACCATTTAGCAACACACATCCAATATCAAGAGCTACAGGCAGTGCAGACAGTAGGGAGAGTTTAAAAAAGGCAAATACAGGTGAATGGACCTCGGGTAGACAGAAACACATGCCCCAGAATAGAGAGAAAACCCCACCTTGTGGGGCTGACCAGGGTGACCCTGGGAACTAAAAAATACCTAACCCCACCCAAGTCCCCCAGGGCAGACCCGGGTGGGGTGGAACCCCCAGGGAAAGAGGAAAAGAGGTAGGCCGAGAAACTCCTGGCGTCGAGACCTCCAAGCAGACATCAAGAGACATTTACCACCTGGAGTAAAATCGAAGGAGAAGCACAGGACAGGAGTCGCTGGAGGTCTCTCGTCGACGGCCTATACCCGGGTAGGGGTGACAGGCGTAAGTAAGTAAGTACTCACATATATATATATATGCAAAAACGTGTGACACATCCATGAGAACCCATACATGTTTGAGTCCACACACACACAGTCACACACACACACACACAGTCACACACACACACACACACACACACACACAGTCACTCACACAGTCACACTCACACAGTCACACTCACACAGTCACACTCACACAGTCACACACAGTCACACTCACACAGTCACAGTCACACAGTCACAGTCACACAGTCACAGACACACACACACAGACACACACACACAGACACACACACACAGACACACACACACAGACACACACACAGACACACACACAGACACACACACACACAGACACACACACACAGACACACACACACACACACAGACACACAGACACACACAGACACACACACACAGACACACACAGACACACAGACACACACAGACACACACACACAGACACACACACACACACGCAGACACACACACACACACACAGACACACAGACACACACACACACACAGACACACACACACACAGACACACACACAGACACACACACAGACACACACACACACACAGACACACACAGACACACACGCACACACACACACAGACACACACACACACACACAGACACAGACACAGACACAGACACAGACACACACACACAGACACACACAGACACACACACAGACACACACACAGACACAGACACACACACAGACACAGACACACACACAGACACAGACACACACACAGACACAGACACACACACACAGACACACACAGACACACAGACACACAGACACACAGACAGACACACACACACACAATATGCTCCAGTTTCTTGCAATTTTTTAAACAAATATTCAATGTTTCTCTGATTTATTGTTAAAAAAGAAAGCAAAACAGTGATCTCAATAGCCACTGTAAATCACATCCCCTCCTCTGCGACAGGTGAAAACGTGATTTTCAAACCGTGCATGACTTCCACAGCATTCTAGTGATGACACAATGCCATTCTGTGAACAAGTATAGTGCTACCCTAACTTTAATTTTGTGTGTGTCAAACCTTCCCCTACAATACAGAAAGGCACAGAGCAGTAGTATTTCAAGATAAAGCCATACACTTTTGGGAGTATATTTTACACCATCAGTCAAACCCTTATCAGTCACATAAATGTTTTGTATGGTTGATCACTCTTCATGTGATATAAGGGAAACCTGTAATCTCTGGAGACACAATGTTTCATCATTCTGCAGCTTGTAGCAATACCATGCAAGTCATTTTTAAGCAGAGAGGCTACAACAGCCACTGGAGAGACACTGTCGCAGTTTTACGTCCTGTCATGGCATCCAGTCCCAAACGTATCTCTGCTCTTTGAGTTCTTGTCAGCCTCAGCGCTCTTTGGAGTCTGAGAGAATGAAGCATAATAGTGAGTAACTGGTCATGGGGGATTATGTCCTGATTTGTATAATCGCTCTTACAAACTGCGAAAGGGAAACAGCTTGGAAGAGTACAGTGCAAGACAGTGTCATTAATGAGGCAAGGTGCTGCATACGTCGCAAATTCACATGCACCTGCAACTGTAAATTATAAAGTAATGCCGCATAAACATAAATGGGATTGATAATATCATAATGACATTATGCACGGTACACTCTAGATTTAAAGTACAACACATGGGGTGTGTGTGTGTGTGCGTGTGTGTGTGTGTGTGTGTGTGTGTGTGTGTGTGTGTGTGTGTGTGTGTGTGTGTGTGTGTGTGTGTGTGTGTGTGTGTGTGTGTGTGTGTGTGCTACAAAAATTGAACACACACACACAGACACACACACTTTGATACAGACAAAGCAACTAGCAAGTGCACACAGGTACAGACTGTATGCACATAAACTTCAACATTACCAAAGCCAAGAACAAAAGGTGAGATCAGGTTACATCAAGTCAATTGTACAACCTGTCATGTGCACTTCTAATTTGGCTTGTTTAGTTGAAATTGACGCAGATGCATAGTATACAGTGGCAGTATTCAGTGACAACCAAATGTGTAAGCTAACTGCGCCTCGTGTACCATTTCGGGTACTCTGTGCAGAACATCCTACACATTAAAAATCAAAAGACAGGCAAAAACATTACTGTCTTATAATTCAGAATCACTGTTACTACAGAAATTATACATCTCATCCAACTACAATTTTTAAAAAGTCTGTCATGCACAACTGTCAGTATCATATGAAAATGGATTCCTCAGCGGCAGGTATGACAATAGATTCATGGCACATATGTAACATTTACACACATTAAACACATTAGTGAAAGGGAGTACTAACCTGACAGGTATTGAGTCTTGGCAGACTGATTTCTGTGGGGTTATTGGCGAAATATATCTGAAATAATATCATGTGACATTGTCAGCTGTACACATCCAGACCGACAACTACACACACACACACACACACACACACACACACACACACACGCACACGCACACGCACACGCACACACACACACAAACACAAAACCCTCAGAGTGGGTTACCTACCATTTTATGTGAAAATGGGTTCCCATATTTCTATTTATTCTAGGGCTCTGGAGTTGATGCGAATGTTTAGAACTCACCTTATAACTAAGCTCTACAACTTAAAATAAAATAGACATTTTCTAGAAACAGAGCCACTGGATGGAAAAAAATGGGTTTTTACCCAAAAAGTGGGTGCCTCTCACACAAAACTGGGATTACAGTGAAAATACCTCACTAAAGATACCTTTGGTTGATTTTACTATTATGATTGTTTGAGTGGGGTTGTAAGGGGGTTGGGGGAGGGGGGGGGGAGAAGTGTGTGTGTGTGGGGGGTATCACTTTTGGTTTATAGAGCTGCTCAATGCGCTCTTATGAATGAAAGATTTTCATTAGTAGGTCATTTCAGAGGCGCACACTGAGTTGCACGTCGAACCACTCACAAATACTCATTTGGAGTGCACCAGATGGATCCAGTTGGCAAAGTCCCACATTCCACACTATAGGACAGCTAAGACTGAAAAGCAATCGCGGCGTTTATGGCGCGGTACAAGGTTTAAAACTAAGAAAATGTTGTTTTTAGAAGCGTGTCGGGCAAAGGTTTTTATGAAAACTGTTTTAAAACCTCTTTTAACTCAACTTTTCTTAATGTTAAAAGTGTTTTATTGTACATTACTTAACGTCCCGACAGCAACAAGGCTTTCTCAGGACGTGCCTGCACTGCTTGTGAAAAAACAACAACTAAACAGAACATTGAATGTATGTCGCCAGCCGGTCAAATACATTAAATAAACCTAACACATGGGGCCTACATAAAGCTAAGACCATTTAGCAACACACATCCAATATCAAGAGCTACAGGCAGTGCAGACAGTAGGGAGAGTTTTATAAAGGAAAATACAGGTGAATGGACAAAGGGCCGACAGAGACACATGCCCCAGAATAGAGAGAAAAACCCACCCTGTGGGGCGCTGACCAGGGTGCCCCTGGGAAATAAAAAGTAGTTAACCCCACCCAAGTCCCCCAGGGCAGACCCGGGTGGGGTTAAAAGTGTTTTAATTTACAAGCGTGTCGTAACTGATATGCATCTATTCCAACGTATAGTGCTGGATATTTTTCCCATCCTCGCCTTCTCTTTTCGCTTAACACTCGACTTTCCAGTCCTTCCCTGAAACACCCCCAACCGGTCTGCCCTCAACACTCGACTTTCCAGTCCTTCCTTCAAACACCCCCAACCGGGTCTGCCCTGGGGGACTTTTTAGTTCCCAGGGGCACCCTGGTCAGCCCCACAGGGTGGGTTTTTCTCTATATTCCGGGGGCATGTGTTTCTGTCTACCCTTGGTCCATTCACCTGCAGTTTCCTTTTTTAAACTCTCCCTACTGTCTGCGCTGCCTGTGGCTCTTGATATTCGATGTGTGTTGCTAAATGGTCTTAGCTTTATTTAGGCCCCATGTCGTAGGTTTTATTTAACGTATTGGACCGGCTGGCGACATACATTCAATATTCTGTTGAGTTTTTGTCACTAGCAGTACAGGCACGTCCTGAGAAAGTCTTGTTGCTGTCGGGACGTTAAGCAATGTACAATCAATCAACCTTCCTTCAAACGGACAGCATTCACACAAATAATACTTTACTATTACATCAGAAAATGGCCCATCCAAGCCTGCACTCTTTTAACTGCACTAAACGACTGACTGTAGCAGACGACGCATGAAACGACGCTGACTCTGTGACGTCATTTCCATTCAATCAATTTGTGCATACAATCCAAAAGGAGATGCGGCATTGATAACATCGACAAACCTACAAAATAAAGCAACAGGTTCAACCAAAAGGTCGGGCAGGACAAAAGACAGCAGCCTCACCCAAAGTCTAAACGTCCTCTCTTACAATGCGCACTCATACAATCACTTCACTTCTTAGCAACCGGCGCACAAATATAATTATAGGCTAAGTCAAACTAAAACAGAAGATAGTGGCGGAAAACCCTTTAAAATAGAAACAAAGAACGACGTTTCAGATCAAATATTCTTCATCTGACATGGAAACAAACGTAGAAAACGTATAGGCTAAGTCCCTGGTGAACGTATACATGAATGTCAAATTTGTCACTAGACATCACCTTTCTCCACATCACCCCGGAAGTACATTACAACTCAACACTTTTTTTTTAACAAAACAACCACACCCTCAAATAACAAACCTAATTTTGTAGAAACATAAACAATTTACTCCCTGAAACAACAAAATATCCCCCCTGACCCATATCAGCTATGAAGTTGTTTATAGCTGAGAAGGGTGATATAATACATACACGCTCATTTTCAGGGTTCTGTGCGCACAACACACACACACATTGCTGGGAGGGACAAGTTTTCAAACACACTACAGGCGTGTCTGTTAAACACAAAAGTGCATGTTTTAACTCCAAAACGAGAAAAACTGATCTTTTTATTTTTTATGAATCAGTTTACCCCAAGACAATGCAGAAACAACCCTCAGAAAAAATGGGTTTCTGACTTGGTCACCCAGATTTTAACACCCCCCCCCCCCCCCCCAGTTTTCATAAGGATGGTAAAAGACAGTAACCCATTTGAGCCCTTCCGTGCGCGCGCACACACACGCACACACACACACACACACACACACACACACACACACACACACACACGCACACACACGCACACACACGCACACACACGCACGCACGCACGCACGCACGCACGCACGCACGCACGCACGCAGGTGTGTGTGTGTGTGTGTGTGTGTGTGTGTGTGTGTGTGTGTGTGTGTGTGTGCGTGTGTGTGCGCGCGCACGGAAGGGCTCAAATGGGTTACTGTCTTTACCATCCTTATGCCCCCACCTATCAGGCACCCAATCGTGGGGGCAGGGGATCTAACTGTTTGTCTGTCCAGCGCTGAGTCGTTCCTCTTGGTATGCATACAATTCTGCCAGCGCTAGCCTCACCTATTCTGGTTTGTGAGTATAGTATCTATAACTCGAGGCAAATTTGTATCGTTACATTGTTGTGTAATGTTCTGTGCATCTACTGTGGGAAATCAGGGTATTTACCCGACCACATATAGTAGTGCACCTTCGTGTTTGTGTATGTATGTTTCTCCTGCCTACTCCCTAAGTTCCGGAGAAAGACATGGGTTATATTAGAGACCTGATGCATCTTTTTAGAAGATGCAGATGATCGTCTTGTCTTATACCTGCGTATTTCTCTGTGGGATGGCGATTGGGTGCCTGATAGGTGGGGGCAGGGGATCTAACTTTGTCTGTCCAGCGCTGAGTCGTTCCCCTTGGTATGCATACAATTCTGCCAGCGCTAGCCTCACCTATTCTGGTTTGTGAGTATATGCAGCCTTGCTTTTCATCTCTGCGTCGATCTCACTCTCACCGGCGAGGAACGTGATTTTTCTCCTCTCCTCGAATCGGTCTTGCTCCTGACTCGGCGGCATCTCGCACCAGCCCCGTCATGATCTGGCGCAGTATTTCAAATCTCTGACGCTACTAATAACTTCCGTTTGCTAGGCTCTGTATCATCAGTCACCAAGCTGATTCCTTGCAAGGAATGTCATTCTAGTTGTACAATCACTTTTGAAGGCACACCGCCAAAGAAGCGTCTGCTTGACAGAATCACTGTGATGCCATATTCGTATTCAATGCGCATGTCTGTAGCAGTCGAAACTATCACAGTATGTGTGTCGTCTGCTGATAATCTATTTTTAGACGAGGATGATTACGCGTCGAGACGATTTAGGTTTTTGTAATGTGTTCAGATGTCACGTTGTCTGGAGGGAAATGAGTACCCGTGTAGTGTTCAAATGGACTTAGGCTGTAATGAAAAACGACAATACATGGTTGTTTCAAGCCAGTTCCCGGCAGAAGTATAGAGCCTTTAAGCTGCGCAATCGGTTAGGCCCAGCGTACCGTAGCACTTATTTTCAGAGCGTGTCTCTGAATTTTCTAGATTTGGCCATCAGTTTCGAGCCCACTACCCACATATTGACATTTTTAAAACTAGTCTGTGGAATTCTCTACCAAATTGAAATGAAGAATGCTAATACGCTGTCATTTTTTCAAGCTTAGCCTCTTCAAGTACTTCAAATCGAGCTTGTAGTCCATAAGCTAGGAAGGTCCACCGTGCACCCCCCCCCCCCCCAGTACTCAATAAGATGGGTTTCAAAGTGTTCCTTAGTATGTCTTGAGATGTTTAAGCCATGTTCCCCGAAAATCCTTAGGAACACACCAGAGATATAGCCGATGGCACAAGGGTACCCCCATTCACGCTCTTCGCAAGTGCTAAAATGAGGTTGAGAAACATTTCCTCTAAATATATCAGAATTCATTCCAGAAGCCCAAATCAGGCAATATTATGTCAAGGCACACCTTCTGCAGCCTCTGCAAAAAACAGAATGAAAAAATATTGAATCTCTGGCTCACAGTGAAGGTATTTGTGCACCCAGTAAACGCCCATTTCCGCAAAATCACAAAAAAAAGACAAAAATAATGTGTCAGATGCCTTCAGACATTTTCTATAGCACCGACAGTCCATTTTCAGGTTTACATCATTAAAACAGGATGTCACAATTATTATAAACTTAACTAGGTGATGCTGTGATCCTTGTGAGTGCCACAGTGGTTGATTTTGTATCCCTAGCCCCAAGTTGTAAAAATACACAAAATTAATTAGAAAAAATTACTTTAGTTATTCCATTTTATTTTGACCTCCCTTTACCTATTAAGTTTCAATAACGTGAGCATAAAGTGCAAGAAAATAAGGAAAGTCGGCATCCTTTACTGTATGTTCGTGGTGAATTATAGCTTTTTCCCATTTAAAATTGCCAAATTGGGAAATGTACGTTGTTTCTGATGCCCTCAGAAATTTTGTATACAACTGATAGGTCTTTTTTTTAGGTTTTATTGGTTAGGATAAAGAACCACAGTTACTCCCAACCTGATTTTATGATGCTGTGATGCATTTAGGGGCCACAGTGGCTGAATCTGCTGCCCTACCCCCATTTTACTAGTATGCAAAGGAACGAAAAATGATCACAACAATTGCTCCTCGCTTTAAATATTTTTGTTGCCAGTTTTCTTAACAAAATATGCATATTGAGCATAAACATTTGTGATCATTTCATTAATTTCAATGCGACCCATCAATTTAATTGTAATTCTTTTTATTTAAGGCATGCTTAACAGGGGCTGCCGCTGAAGCTTCTACCGTCGGCACATTCAGCAGTCTTGTCAAACTCGGGGAAGGTGTACCTCAGGGAGATGTTGTGTCTGATGCTGTTTTTGGTCTACATTAATGACATCAGTACAACAGTACCAAGGTTCGTCTCGAACATCCTCCATGTGGATGACTTTGCAGTGTGGAGCGCAGCAGAACATCAAAAAATAGCATCCTCCAGAATCCAGGATGCTGCCAATAGAGTCAGCAGCTGGACTGAAAGAGGCCACTCAAACTGAGCTAGACCATCTATTTCAATCAGACGGAAGAGGTCACCTCAAAACTGGAGACCTTCCAGTATCAAAAACAGACAGGCCAACTTTACTGGCAACAAATAAATTACTGGATTCACGTGGAGGTGAGGCATCGAAGCCACGGAAGCTAGAGCTGCAAAAAAAAAGTCTCTGATGAAGAAACTGGTGGGGACCACATTGGCACAAATTACAGCATCCTGGCACAAGCAAATACCTGCTCGGTCAGACCAGTTGTGCGGTACCAAGATACATCGACAACATGAAACACTGCCTGCAAAACCCAAAAAGCCAGGCTTGACAAAATGCAGAACATGGGTCATTCTCATGATACAGTGACATTCTTAGAGCCATCTGGAGCACCCCAATTTATGAAATGGAGGACATTGGAGCCACTGGAATGCAGAACAGCACACACGATGAAGAGACTTACTAAACACCAACAGCATGGGAGACTACAGGAGCAGACCAAGAACCGTCAGAAACGCCCAAGTCTGAACCGCCAACTTAAGGTCCTGCAAAGGGCTAACACTGACGTCCTGGAACCAAGCCCAAAGATGTGTGAACAGCTCCCTTCAGATACCTGGATATCTCGAAAGAGCCTTCAAGACAACATAAACAATGTTCCAGGACTCTTTGCCAAAGGTTGCGGCACTGCACAAAGCCATCGTGCTGGAGGTTGTGCACAAGCGCTACCCTCACAGCAGCTGTGATTCCACACAAGATGCCGTGCGGAATGAAGGAAGTGGCGTGTACATCTGTTGTGCTGACCGCACTACTATCTCCCTCTCCTTACCAGCTGGCGGCAGCAGCTCCAACTATCATACAGATCTGCAGGTGCTCAACACAGCAGCAGAGCACTAGCTAGGGAAAGGCAGCAGCTTGATCCACTGATCTCACCAGGAAGCTTCAAGATAGACTGGATACCCTGTCCACAAAATAGTGCTGCAGTGGATTCCAGTGCATTCTGGACTAGCTGGGAATGAAGACACTACAACAACAAAGTGATTGACAACAGCAGAATGGCGGCTGCAGCCCTGGGCAGATGACATCAACAAGCTGAACAGGGAGAGCCAGGCCACCATCTTTCATCTACGCACTGATTACTCTGGACTGGGTCCATACAGAAAAGCAGGAACGTTTCACAAACCCAAACTGAAGCCTGAAGGTTTAGACACTTTTATCAGATCATTCTGTATCAGCAATTATTTGAATATTCCTTGCCTAATGTGTCACGACACGCCTGACAGGGTCAGGGTATCGTGGACAATATGGGTGCTGACACTCGAGAAAACCCACCCACTCTAAATAAATCACACAACACCAGTGATAAACAACAATCAACTCTTTTATTACCTACACTTACCCTAACCCCACCCCAACCCACTAATGCCTCACACCCTCACACATACACACACATAACATATTAACACATGAAACTGATAAATGGACAGATGAATATTGACTATGGCTATACAAGGCGGGTACTCGCTTCTGTACAGTGTCCTCTCTGTCCCACACTAGACAGGGTGGCTCATACTGTAATGTCACTACCAACACTCCGAAGAGCACTGTTGCCGCGCTTGCCCACTCCGCACCGGTACAGGAGCGGTGGAGCTTGACTCGGGATTCCGGAGTACTTGGTCTGGCGATACTGCTGCTGTCACCCCTCGAACATCTGCGACCGACGCGCAGAACGTTGAACCAGCCTGCTGTAGCCCAACGTCAAAGCACTTGCCAAACAGGACTGGTTAGCGAAGGCATCCCAGCTTCTGACAAAGGCCACCGCGCAGACGACGGTACAGCTCCTGATGATGCGTCGCCGTTGATGATCATGGAAGATGAAGAAATCGAAGAAGATGAAGTCCGAGAAATCTGGGAAGTGCACTGAAAAAGGCGCACTGCCAGTCAAAGTGCCAATACACAGTTAATTCTAAAGTAACACGCGTTTCCTGCATTTATTCACAACCCATGTGAGTTGTGTCTCTCACCTCACCCTGTAGAGGTTATCCTCTTGCTGGTACACTAATACCCGCCTTGGCCGTACTAAATAATATAACATCACGACAAAATGATTTCTATGTACCTTTAATATTCTCCCTGTTTACATTATTTCATTATACTAACATTAATCTAACACAACTGCTTTTGTATAATAAAATTACCACTGCACCAAAAAAACCAACATTACCAAAATATTCACATGTACATATAAATATAGGAAATGATCGCCAATAAACACCCCACATGACAATGTTATTAAACTACATCTAGGACCCAATACAAATATATAAATCCGAACCTCACTGCATCACAACCTAACCCAAAACCATGGTTAAAAACTTGATTAAAGCATTACTACAAAAATGACTAAACACACTCTTCCACCCTTATGTACACATTTACACCCCCGAGAGTACAGCAGCTCACTGAGAAAATAGCGTGAATCGTTACCTTTCACTTGTGAGTCCTCCGGCAAGACGAGACAAACAAGACGAACACGAACCGGAGGGGTCTTCTGTCGAGCAGCAGCCGTCGTCACTCGGTCTCTCGGACACCCAAAACCAGGGACATTGGCAGTGGTATTGCAGGGAGGGTAACACAACCCTCACACACTCACAAACCAGATAGGTGAGGCTTGCGCTGGCAGAATTGTTCAACAAACCAAGGGGAATCACTCATGAGTGATTCCCCTTGGTTTGTTGAACAATTCTGCCAGCGCAAGCCTCACCTATCTGGTTTGTGAGTATCTCAGTATAACTCGAGGCAAATTTGTATCGTTACATTGTTGCGTAATGTTCTGTGCATCTACTGTGGGCATTCAGGGTATTTACCCGACCACATATAGTAATGCACCTTCGTGTTTGTGTATGCATGTTTCTCCTGCCTACTTCCTAAGTTCCAGAGAAAGACATGGGTTATATAAGAGACCTGATGCATCCTTTTTAGGGATGTAGATGATCGTCTTGTTCTATACCTGCGTATTTCTCTGTGGGCTGGCGAATGGGTGCCTGATAGGCGGGGGCAGGGGATCTAACTGTTCGTCTGTCCAGCGCTGAGTGATTCCCCTTGGTTTGTTGAACAACCCTCACACAGCTTGTCAAGGGCTCCAAACAAGGCCGCACCCTGACCCAGACCCTCACTGCGCTCGCTAACTCGACTGACTGACACGTAACACCTTCTGCTACCTTGCAGTTTAAAGCTGAGAAACAGTCACAAAACTCCGCCCCGCACGTGTTTTAAAAAAACTTTGCAGGACCCAGCGAGGGCCCTGTCTTCGTGAACGTTCGGCTAACTTCGGCAAACCGGTTTGCAACCCAGTTGACTGAGTTTTCAACTGCGTTTGTCGTGCTGGCAAAACTCCCGTGAAAAAGACAGGCCACTTCCTGTTTGCAGCGAGTGCGCACCGCGATCACTGATCTAAACCAGCGATATTTTTACTGACATCAACAGTAGCAGACGACACTCGACCACCCGACGGACAGAGCAGGCCATTTGTGTCTTGCCTGGACGCATACTGGATATGGACCAGGCCGAGCTATCCGTAAGTTACACAGTACAGCCTGAAGCTTTATTTGATATCGGAAGGGCGAGGAAGTTGTCGTTTTGTGTTTGTTGTTATAATCTCTCTCTCTCTCTCTCTCTCTCTCTCTCTCTCTCTCTCTCTCTCTCTCTCTCTCTCTCTCTCTCTCTCTCTCTCTCTCTCTCTCTCTCACACACATCCACTTTACTGTGTTGGATGTACATCACAATGCTTCTTTATTTATTTATATTATCCTATATTGGACTGGATGTACGTGTTGACAAAATTCGTTCACAACTACAAAGTGTCAGGAGTCATACTTACAGCATGTACAGCCGTGCATTCTGCCATCATAGTCCCCAGCGCGTAAAATCCGTGGCTGTCGGTCAGTTTCAAAGTGTCACAGAATCGTCTGCTGTTGTCCGATCTGCTAATAGCGATGATTTCCGTGCAACAGGAAGTGGTCTGTCGTTTTCCGAGAGTTTTGCAAGCTCGGGATACGCAGTTGCCAACTCCGTCAACTGTGTTACGAACCGATTTGACCCACTTAGGGGCAGGGCCCAAGCTGGGTCCTGTAGTCTTTTTAAAACACGCGCTGGGCGGGTTTTTCTCATTGCACCTCAGCTTTAACTTTACTTCTGAACACTGTTCGGTTAAAGCTGAGGTGCAATGAGAAAAACCCGCCCAGCGCGTGTTTTAAAAAGACTCTACAGGACCCAGCTTGGGCCCTGCCCCTAAGTGGGTCAAATCGGTTCGTAACACAGTTGACGGAGTTGGCAACTGCGTATCACGAGCTTGCAAAACTCTCGGAAAACGACAGACCACTTCCTGTTGCACGGAAATCATCGCGATTAGCAGATCGGACAACAGCAGACGATTCTGTGACACTTTGAAACTGACCGACAGCCACGGATTTTACGCGTTGGGGACTATGATGGCAGAATGTACGGCTGTACATGCTGTAAGTATGACTCCTGACACTTTGTAGTTGTGAACGAATTTTTTCAACACGTACCTCCAGTCCAATATAGGCTAATATAAATAAATAAAGAAGCATTGTGATGTACAACCAACACAGTAAATTGGATGAGAGAGAGAGAGAGAGAGAGAGAGAGAGAGAGAGAGAGAGAGAGAGAGAGAGAGAGAGAGAGAGAGAGAGAGAGAGAGAGAGAGAGAGAGAGAGAATCGACTGTTTACATAGATGCCAAAAGATACAAGGTCGCCATGGGTCAAGCTGATTTTTAGTAGCTGCCCTTCGTATGGAGAATTTTTTTTGCTGTAGGCCACTCCAGATGAAAAGATATAACAACAAACACAAAACGACAAATAACCCCTCCTTCCTCACCCTTCCGATATCGAATAAAGCTTCAGGCTGTGCTGTGTAACTTACGGATAGCTCGGCCTGGTCCATATCCAGTGTGCGTCCAGGCAAGACACAAATGGCCTGCTCTGTCCGTCGGGTGGTCGAGTGTCGTCTGCTACTGTTGCTGTCAGTAGAAATATCGCTGGTTTAGATCAGTGATCGCGGTGCCCACTCCGCGCTGCATACAGGAAGTGGCCTGTCTTTTTCACGGGAGTTTTGCCAGCACGACAAACGCAGTTGAAAACTGAGTCAACTGAGTTCCAAACCGGTTTGCCGAAGTTAGCCGAACGTTCACGAAGACAGGGCCCTCGCTGGGTCCTGCAAAGTTTTTTTAAAACACGTGCGGGGCGGAGTTTTTTGACTGTTTCTCAGCTTTAAAGCTACTTGACGAAAGCGTGCAACCGCTGTGATCGCTCACCGTTAAGCTAGCTGCACGGGCTTTACGCTTACGTTCACAATACATCCATCAACTTCCCCAACCCAAGGCTATTTACAGAGGTCGGCGGCCTCAATTTATTACCAAAAAAAACGACTTGGGAAAAATAGAAAAAAACATGTCACATCCGTTACGACATAATGCATGAAGAGATACCAAAATAAAAGAACGCTTAGCGAATGGCGGACTTCGGTAGAAGCGTAAACAACCAATCAGAATGTTCAGCAGAAAGGCCATGCAGTCACTTTATGATCAGAGCTAAATATAGATCACTTGCAACAAGCGTCAGCATGATCGTTTTCAATGGAATAGTCACAAATTGGGGGAGAAAAAAAAGAAGTAGACAAAAGTTTGCCAGCACGTTGTCATTTTTACAAACTTTCACAGACTTTAAGGAAAAGGACTGCAATTGACAGACTTTCCAGGGCCCTGAAAAACCTTGTCATTTTTTAACAACTTTCACAAATGTTCACAGATCGTAAGGACCCTGCTGGACTCACCAAGTGAGACTGGGTCATGCGGAAACAGCCCTATGTGAATTTGGCGTAGAAAATCAGTCTCCTTAGCACATTCTCCAAACATGTCCATACAGAGAAGCGGTCTGCTGGCAGTTCTGACCAGAAGACACGCCCCTGTACACCAAACTCTGAAAACATGCTGCCTAGCTCTTGACAGCTCACTTATTGGCAGCCAGAACAATATAAGATTTAAAGACGGCCATAAAAAAATTGAATGTTGCAGAAGGTGGAAGTGGAGATCTCGTGGTCGACATGTGGAAGCTAAGTATTTGATAACATTGTTTTGGCTATTAGGAACCTTGAAACTTTATTACGCATATTCATATTTACACATTTCTAGATGAAAATAGATGAAAGGAAAAGGGGAGACCTTACTAGACCCGCCTTACGCTAGGTAAAATATCACCTAAAAGACCAGCCAGTTAAAAATAGTTACAATTAAATGGATGGGTTACATTGAAATTAATGAAATGATGACAACTTTTTATGCTCAATATGCATACTTTAAATAAAAAAAAAACTGGCAACAAAAAATATTTTAAGAGTATGACGTAAGCATTTTTTTATGATTGTTTTGCGTTACTTTGCGTACTGGTAAAATGGGGGTAGGGCAGAAGATTCAGCCACTGGGGCCCCTAAATGCATCACAGCATCACAAAATCAGGTTGGGAGTAACTGTGGTACTCTATCCTAACCAATAAAATCTAACAAAGACCTATCGATTGTATACAAAATTTCTGAGGGCATCGGAAATAACGTATGTTTCCCAATTTGGCCATTTTAAATGGGAAAAAGCTATCATTCACCACGAATGTACCGTAAAGGATGCCGACTTTCCTTATTTTCTTGCACTTTATTCTCACATTATTGAAACTTAATAGGTAACGAGAGGTCAAAATGAAATGGAATAATTTAAGTAATTTTTTCTAATTAATTTTGTGTATTTTTACAACTTGGGGGTAGGGATACAAAATCAACCACTGTGGCACTCACAGTGATCACAGCATCACCTAGTCAAGTTTATAATAATTGTGACATCCTGTTTTAATGATGTAAGCCTGAAAATGGACTGCCAACGCTATAGAAAATGTCTGAAGGCATCTGACACATTATTTTTGTCTTTTTTTTTGCGATTTCGTGGAAATGGGCGTTTGCTGGGTGCACAAATACCTTCACTGTGAGCCAGAGATTCAATATTTTTCATTCTGTTTTTGCAGAGGCTGCAGAAGGTGTGCCTTGACATAATACTGCCTGATTTGGGCTTCTGGAATGAATTCTGATTTATTTAGAGGAAAATGTTTCTCAACCTCATTTTAGCACCCTTGCGCCATCGGCTATATCTCTGGTGTGTTCCTAAGGATTTTCGGGGAACATGGCTTAAACATCTTAGGACATACTAAGGAACACTTTGAAACCCATCTTATTGAGTACTGGGGGGGGGGGGGGGGGGTGCACGGTAGGCCTTCCTAGCTTATGGACTATTGTAAATCATCGCTGGTCAGGTGGTTGCCCGCCCATGCGCAACCGATGGGTCAACATACTCAGCTGACGTGCCGAGTGTGTGTGTACGTGCGTATGTGCGTGTGTGTGTGTGTGTGTGTGTGTGTGTGTGTGCAAGCGTGCGTGTGTGTGTGTGTGTGTGTGTGTGTGTGTGTGTGTGTGTGTGTGTGTGTGTGTGTGAGTATGCCAGTGCATGCATGTATGTGCATATGAATGTGTGCGGCATGTGTACAGATAGCATTGCATGTCGCTTTCTCATGCCATAGACCATAAATAACCGGACCGCTCTCTCTCCTGCTTCCGGTCTCTGCACTCGTCGCGCAACTATTCTTGCGCATCAGTCAACTCATTATTCCGGTTCAGTACATCGGAGAGCTTTTCACGTGGATTGTTTCTATGATTTTGGTTAGTGGTGCAGTTTGTAAAGTGTCTTTTGTCTTGCATTATGCCTGGTGCAAGTTGTACGATTGTGGGCTGTGGTGCATGCAACGGAAAGCACAAGGGGCTGTCGTTTTTCTCCATTCGCCAACCAAAGGACTTGAAGTGGGAGAGAGAGCTTGTTCACGCCGTGAATCGTGCAGACAGCAATTTTAACAAAGACACTGCAAAGATTTGTTCTAGACACTTTCGACAGGAATGCGTGAAGTTGGGTAAGTATTATTTACCTAGAATATAAGCTCGTTCTAATCATATTAAGTTCAATTCACTATACAAAAGTTTTATCCTGCGATTTATTCGGGACTCTTGCATGATGTTAATATCGTAAGCAAAAGTAGCAGTACTCCCCAGTAGCACACGTGTGTACTTTCACTTTCAGTAAGTATTCAGTTCTGAGTCTTATTCGGTTTGCTACTTCATGCAGAGGAACGATAGAACGGAATAGAAATCACAGGAGTATAATTAACTGTCAATTTTGTTTATGGATGATCACTATATAATTTGTGTCTTTGCAAATTTCTTATTTTTCTGGTATTATGTTGCTGTAGGTCCTGGTGGGAAAAAACGGTATCTTCTACCCGGGAGCCTTCCAACAGAGTGTATGCCTGTCAAGTCCATTGTCACAAGGCAACCTCCTCCAAGAAAAGAACCTGTAAGTGTCTATTTATCTTATAAAATCCTGTTGACAGTGTTGTATGACATTTGATAACATCCCATGGAGCAGTAGATCCATATCCGATGAACAGTTGTGCACTTGCCCATGCAGTTATGTCGATTTTGTACTTTAGACTTGGGCATTCATTTCTCCATTGTGGCATAAATCTGGTTTTGCCTTTGGCATTGATTTCTCCAGGGTTTATGATCAAATTGCAATAAAATTAATTTATGACTATATTAAGAGGATAGTCCTGTAACTTTCCCAGGGCATGTGCAGTGCGCATAACTCTGTTTAAAGGGGTCACACAATTACATGGAAATGTCACATGTTTATATAAAATATATTTCCATTGGATTGAGGTCAAATTTAAAATTTGGTGTATAGTGACCTTATGAGGTGGTATTGTCAGTGCAATAATTCAGACTAGGCCAGTAGGGGCTAAACTGTTTAACAAAAGTGTGCTCATATCCTCAGTGCTTTTGGACCGATTTCATGGACATTTCACTTGAAGTGGCCACGACAACGTTTGTCACCCAGGTCATGGCCACAGGGTCAAGATGACTGAATTTCTTTGTACTGTCACATGAAGGCAAATTTGTTTTATTGGCAGTACACTTTTCGCAGACAGCAATTATGTCTCTTGTGCATAAAAGGATGCTATGGGGTGGGGATGTAATTTTTGTTTATTGGCAAAACCTGTTATAATAATAATAATGATATAATAGAATATTATTGTTATCTATTTGGTAACATTATGCATCATAATACAACTTCACACTTTTTAAAGGGATTACTCTGATACCTGAATTTCTTTGTGTGTATTTCAGGTAGCACGTGAACCACCTCTGGTGCCTGTCAAGGTTGTCTACAATAACTTCAGTGATGTTAGAAAAGCTGCATCAAAATTGCAAGCTCCATGGTGTGTAGTTCTGCACTCCGATGCCCAAGTTGTAGCTGTTTCACTAACGCCAACTGGTATTGGACATCTGCAAGTTAGCATCACCCCAGATCTATCCGCAGTGGTTTCTGTTTTTGGACTGCAAGCACCCCACCTGACGGCCAATATTGAATCAACTCACCTCTCTAAACATCTAACAGCTTTGATTGGTCTGCATGTATGTCCAGGTGTAGTGGACCATGCCCTGCAGAAATTTGCCGAGCTCCCAACTGGACAGGATCTATATTACAGACATGTACTCTATGTCTCAGAGACTTCTTCTATAACACATTCTTCTACTGCTCGATCAAGTACCTGTCATTTGCTGGTGAAAGAATCCTCCAAGATCTGTAACGACTGCCTTGAAGTAAAGAACTTACTACTGCGAAAACAGGCAAGAGCACATGCAAACGAAAAGACGCCAATTCTAAACAACAATCCATTGGTGTCAGTGTCACACAAAAAGCTGAAGCAAGCGTTCAAGACCATTCGCAAGCAAGCTGCTACGCTGAAACTACAACTGGAAAACTTCAAAAAATCTCTGAAGACGGACTCCGTTATAGTGAGCGACACCTTGCATGAGTCTTTGATCAGTGCCATTGATAAAGAAAAACTCTCAAATGAATCTAAGTTGACCAAGTTGTTTTGGGCTGAGCAACAGAAAGCCTTCCAGGTTGGCAAAAAGGGGATGCGATGGCATCCAACTATGATACGCTTGGCCATTCTTCTGCACAGCCGAAGTCCTGCTGCTTACGAAACCCTTCGAGCGACAGGTGTGCTTCGCCTTCCTGGTGAATCTACACTAAGAGATTACACTAATGTATTCCATCCAAACGCTGGTTTCCGCAGTGAAGTACTGGAGAGTATCCGCAATGAAACAAAGAACTATAGGGACAGTGAACGTTTTGTGGTGCTTTTACATGATGAGATGACGATCACATCAGATCTCGTCTTTGATCGCCGTTCAAGTGAGCTTGTTGGCTACGTAACAGGCAGTTCCGGAGACCTAAAGAATATTGCCACCCATGCACTACTGTTTTATGTAGTTGGTGTAAACACCAATCTCAGCAAGAGTGTGGGATTTTTTGGCACCAAAGCAGTCACAGCAGATGCACTGTACCCTTTATTTTGGAGGGCTGTAGGCCTTCTCGAAACATACTGCTTCCTGAAAGTTATTGCCTCGACGAGCGATAAGGCATCCCCTAATCAACGTCTTGTTGACATGCATGGCACACCTGGCAGCATCTGTTATAAAACAATGAATTTGTTTGCACAGCAGCGAGAAATATATTTCTTTTCAGATGCACCACATCTTGTGAAGACAGTGCGAAACAATTTGAGCTGTTCAGGGTCAGGCAAGAACACTCGATTCCTGTGGCAGAATGGTTGTCATCTTCTTTGGCAGCATGTTGTGGCTGTGTACAACAGCGATTGTGCTCAGGTGCTAAGACGAACGCGACTAACAGCTGATCACATACACTTGACTCCACAATCTGTCATGAATGTCAAGCTGGCAGCCCAAGTGTTGAGTGAGCGGGTTGGAAAGGTTATGCTGGAAATGGGGAGGCCAGAAATGGAACAAACTGCCAAATTCATACTGCTGATGGACAGATTTTTTGACTGCATGAATTCACGTAGTTTGACAGAAGCTCAACAAAAAAACAAGTCAGACATTGCACCATATAGAAATGTGATGGATGAGAGATTTGCATTTTTTGAAGAACTCCACAGCTATCTGGTGGCTTGGAAAGAAGCGGTGCAAAGGCGCGAGGGAAACTTCAGTCAGACTGAAAGGAACAAAATGTTTCTCAGTCACCAAACGTTTAAAGGCCTGTGCACAACATTGAAAGCATTTCCAGAGGCTACTCGATACCTTCTGAGCAGTGGCGTGGAGTATGTTCTAAGCAATAGGTTCTGCCAAGATCCCATAGAACAACACTTTGGACGTCAACGAGGACTTGGGCGAAGATGCGACAATCCAAATCTGTGGATGTTTGGTTACAATGAAAACAAGCTGGCCACCCAGAGAAGCCTAGCTCTGACATTTCAACCCAGAGGTAATGTTGCAGCCAAAAGAAAGGTTGATGTTGAAATCAGCACAAGTCCAATGAAGAAGATGAAGCGTTGACAAGCTCTGGATTATTTCAAACTGAATGCCAGGCTGTTTTGGTCTTTAAAATTGTGGGATTTGTGTTGGATCATATTTTGTAATGTAAGGAATTATATACCATTTTACTTTCGTGTGGTTGTATAAATTATTGTAACTTGGTTGCCACTTCGATCATCACTGTCGCTTGGTAGTTGTCATTTGTTGCGACAGGAGATACTGTATCAGTACTACAGTAGAATGAAAATTCGGGCGCATGTCATTGTGATTGACAATTTGGTATTGTATTGTTGTTGTTTTTATTGCTGAATGCTCCTTAGTCCTTTCTGGTCGAGATTGCATTTTTTTTTTTTGCTCATTTGCTTTTGATAGTTACTGATCCTTCTCTTTTTGCTATGACGGATAAGAGAATAACTCAAATTATTGTTACTGCCAAAACAAAACAGACAGTTGGATTTGAGCGACCTGACTGTTTTACGCCGACCCTAAAACCTTTTTTGATTTCTTATCAAAACAATTACACATTTTGTGCCATTCCAAAACATAGGGAAGTAAGGAAACTGTAAAATAATATTTTTTTGGTGGGGGGGGGGGGGGGGGGGAGGAGGGAGGGGTTATGTCACCCTTAATCAAAGCTATTTTGTTTTTATTTGGTCTAACAGCGGAAGCATCCGTATAATTTGTCACTCAATAGTCCTGCCACCTATTATTCATACCACAAGCACTTTTCAGTCACAAGCAGAGTTAATATTAAATTGTTAGCGATAGTACTGATTTGCTTTTCATGTAAAATATATAATTTTTCTTGGTGGTAAAAAGTTCTTGTTCTCTTAATTAATGTAACAAAGGTGCATTTGCAGGTAACTTGTTCTGGCTCTAATACAAAAGAAGGGTTAATGTTTAAAATCAGTTGAAGTCCAATGAAGATCAACGTTGACTCTGAATTATTTGCCAGGCTGTTTTGACTGCATGCAGATGAGCTCTTTATAAATTGTGAAATTTGTTTTGGAACGAATTCGTTGATGTAAGAAATTATATACCCTTTTAGTGCGGGTGTATAAATTATTGTCATTGGAATGCTGCATTGACCATTACTGTCACTTGGTAGTTGTAATTTGTTGCGACATGAGATACTGTATCAGTAGAATGAAAATTCAGGCGGATGTTAATGTGATTGACAATTTGGTATTTTAGTGGTGTTGTAATTTTTTAGTGCTCCTTGGTCCTTTCTGGTTGAAACTGGGTGTTGATTCCATGCTAGTGAATTGAAAGTTTTAAATGTCACATTAAACTGTACATTAATGAAAGGATGCTAATTTGAAATTAACTAGTGATTCTTATAGGTATATTTTTTATACGCTTCAATTTCCATATTTGGTGTGTACTATTCATGAGGAGATACAGACTAGCATTGTTGAATTTAAGTGCTAAATGTATTGTAACAAAATGTGTGTCTGTTTTCTGAGATACAGATTTGTATTACTGTATTTTAAGTGTTACCTGTACTGTGTAACAAAATATGTGTCCGACGGAGAGATATAGGGAGCAGATATTCTGTATGATTTTAGCTCATTTGCTTTTGATAGTCACCGATCATTATCTGTTTTTGCTAAGACAACTCAAGATTATTGACAATTGTTACGGCCAAAACAAAATAAGTTGAATTTGAGCAACCATGACTTTTTTTGATTTCTTATCAAACATCAAAAGAATTACTCATTTTTTTGCCATTCCAAAACAAAGGGAAGTAATGAAGTATGAATTATAAATAAAATAATAAACCGACCAACGCTTCTTATTTTTTGAGGGGGAGGGGTGGTCATGTCACCCTTAATACAATATTTTGTTTTTATTTGGCCTAACAGTGAAAGCATTTGTGTCATTTGTCGCACAGTAACCAGACTGCTAATTATTTAGACCACAAGCACTTTTCAGTGAAAATCAGAGGTATATTATTTGCTTTTATGTTCATATAACTTATAATAATAGACCGGACACACCACAGCAAGATAAAGATCGACCATGATAGTTCAAGGGTGATGCCAGAATAGCTTGGCGCCTATGGGCGCCAAGCTATTCTGGCATCACCCTTGAACTATCATGGTCGATCTGTGTCCTGCGCTACGCTAGAGTCTTCAGAAGACAACAGCAAAATGTGGGGATTTCGGTGTTGGGGTAGAATGGGTTAACATGCACTAATACACCATAAAACAAGAGCACCCAATACGAGACATATTCAAACGAGTCATGCTTTCTAACACTGGTGGGACAGGTACTAGAAACATTTATTGTATAAATATCAATACATTGTAGAAATACAATACAATATAACTTTATTGTCTGATGTTCATCACATACAGAAATTTGTCTTTGGCTCGTCGTTCGCAAGAAGCATGCAATAATGCCAATAATTATATCCTTTTTATATACACAATCAGCAGAGACACATTCATTTCTAATGACACAGCAGCAACCCTAAATTCCAATCGAATACATTCATAATCTAAACCCCACATCAATAATAACTAATAATTTTACATTCATGCAGAAAAAGCACACGCACACACACCCACACACAACATAATCTAATAACAGCACAAGTTAAGTGTTGTCTTAAACTATACATATCACGGCCTATACATGATTATAATGGCAGTGCTTAAAAGGTAGAGGCATGACTAGAACATTCTACATTTACCTATACATAGACAGTCAACAAGCAATTACATAATACAGTGCAGTAACAACATTCTTAAAACATTAGTAATAAAAAACACAGCAAAGACACAACTGAGCCTTTCTCATAACTAGATTAAATTTAAGAGTACCATAACAATGGTTAGGATCATTAAAATAACAAGATACATGTTATGTGACTAGAACAAGTTCATTCAATCTACTAATTAAGAATGTCGTAGCTCAGCAAATTACATCCAAGCATTCGTGACAATTATGATGTTAAGTAAAATGAATATATATATATGTCATACTGCTATACAACATTCACCCATTACCCCATCGCTTACCCCCCACTCCCACCCACACAGTCTACATTGGCACACCCTATGGATGCAGCACATACAAAAGCAACGCTGCACGTTCACGCCTATAATAATAATAAATTCATGGAAAGCATCGAAAACACTAAAACTTAGGTATGCTCAATGCAGCGCACAAAAGCAAGGCAATAATGCACTCACATGATTGAGAAAAAATTCTGTTGCGAAGATGATTGGTTGAATAAAATTGTTAAAACACCTAAAAGCTGTTGGGGGAAAAAAAAAGGTCGGGATAATGGTTCCTGATGGATTTGGGGGAACTACTTAAGCTGTTTACGGATACCCTTTGCTTTTTTTGTTGTCTTAGTTCTTCGCCTAAACGAGTCCATGATTGTCTTGCATTTGTGATACATCCTCACCTTGAAATAGAGGTGAACAACATCTTCCAAGATCTTTTCTTTCGTACTGTCTGACACATCAGTCTTGCATAAAATATCATACAAGCAAGTAGACACAGACTCTGACTGACTGCATCTTTCAAGATATGTTTTAAATGAAGCATTCACACTTGATGCATCTCCAAACAACTCCCTGAAACACATTTCAAGACCCAGAAAAATCTGAACGCTATTTGGTTTCAGTTTGATCAAACCACCTCTGTCGAGAATGCTTGTCAGTGTCTTTCTGGTACCTGCAGTAGCATCAATTCCAGTTTTAGTAGTACTGTCACCATCACTGCATGTTAGTTTTTCCAGGCACTTGATGATCCTTGCCCCAACATCTTTATCTTGGAGTCTTCTTGCCTTTTGTCTGAGTTTTTGGATTACAAAACCACCAATGTACTCGACAATGTCATGCTCAGTGTCAAGAAGGGGCATGCTTATTTCAGAACACACTTGTTCAGGTTCATATTGAAGCTGAATTAACAGCTCAAATGTTTTCAGACACAACCATGGGGCTACAATTTCTGATGATCTTTCTGCAACAGTGGACATGTTTTCTGTGCACATTTGATGAAACTTGGTGTAGGCACGTTCCTTTGCTGTATTTTTAAATTTGTGTCGTGGTACCAAGCAGCTGTTCAGGAACTGGAGAACAGGCAGCATCACACTGCCTAAAAAAAAACCAACAACAACATCGTATTAGAGAACAGGTTGACATTCACTTTGCAGCAACAGTAAAACCAATTTCTTGTTCCTTTTATAATGTAAGCTCTTGCTCAAATAGAAAGATATTAAAATAATGCCTGTTTCTATCAGAATCAAAATGCTTTTTGGATACCACACAGGAATCAATTGATAATTAATTAAAATAGACAGCAATAGCACTGTCACATGGCTAAAATGTAAAAAGACATCCTGATCACACACAATTCATACACCTACACCACATTTACAATAACATTTTAATAAATATATACTGCACAATATTATGTATCCACACTAATATAATTATCAAGTACTAAAACTCATTCAGACTACAGCAAGCACATTCACTTCGATTTTCATTAAATAAAATAAAAAATGCAACAGTCAAAAAGGGATTATAAGAGTCATCACAGAACACATCTCACTACAGAACAATGAAAAATGGTAACAAAAATAAAAACAATGCTTGCACTACTCACACTCACATTGTGCATGTGAGTGTGAGTACTGCAAGCATTGTTTTTATTTAATGCTTTGTGAACCAGTACATCCACACCAATAGTAGATATTTAGATGTGCATTTTGTGTCATCCCACTGATTTCTGAACACTGTAGAAAGGTGAAAGGCAGGGATAATGGGGGAACATATGATGGTACGTACTGTCTAAGTTTTTGCAGATTTCACGAACGCTCTCTGGCATACAGTCATCTCTTTGCAGCTCTACGCAAGCCTGGTTAACAATATTCACCGTCAGCTAGGAAAAAAAAAGGTTAACAGCGCCATTAATACATTAGGCAATTAAAGAGAATGCAACATGTATACCCATTGATTAAAAAACAGGCACAGACTAAGTTAAACTAAGAACAATTAAAATGTTGGCCTTCATGCTCCCTGCCAATTTATTTAGTTCTTTTGTGTTGTATAGTTATTTTATTTTTTTAAAGAAGTACCCAACGGAGAAAGAAACACGCTTAGAAAAAACGGTACAACACAATTTATTAATATTTCGGGTAAATACCCTTTGTCAAAATAGACAAACAAACAGAGACATTAGCCGCTACTTATCTTCAGATGCAGAAGGAATGTGGCAACTGAAGGTGACGTAAAAAGAAAAAGAAAAGGAAAGGAAAGGAAGAACAAAAGTAAAAGCAAGATGACTGGAGCATTTAGTTTTAGAAAAAATAGTTTTAGCATAAGAAAATGACAAAAAGAAAAGGATCGGTGGCAAAAAAGCAAAACGTGAAACCAAACGTGAATGCAAGCCAGTGAAAAAAGTTGACGAAGGCATGCTAGTACAAGAAAAACGAGACAAACATGGAGATGCAGTCAATGAGAAATAATCAATCCAGACCAAAAAGGTGACTGCCAAGCGTGTGAAATGCAAAGAAGTACCCAACGGTACTTTTATTTTTTTGTTGAGGGGGAAGGGAGGAGGAACGTACGTGTTACTTTAACCAAAAGTTTGTCACTTTCCCTCAACCCTTACTGTTGTACACGTGAGAGATTAAAAATCAGTTCTTTGTAATGGTACAAATATTATTGATTAATACTTTTTGCACTAATATGTACCTTGACAACGTTGGAAGTGGCGGGTAACGCCGAACTGGCAGCATGCAGACACTCTCCAACATCTTGGTCCTGATCGAATTCCTGGTTTAGATATTATAAGAATGTTAATACAGCTCGGCAGAATTATAGTAGAAAGAATAATTACAGATCTGTCTAGATAGAAGCTACAGACTAATTTATGACAGATTTACAATCCAGTCAATTATATTTCAACAGTTTCCATCTCGTGTAAACGTGAAACTAATACTAGAACACTTCACTTGATCTACTCCAGCAGCCTATCACGTGTGACACAAATAAACGATAGAATGCACAAAGGAAGACTTCAATCGAAATATAAACCGTCAAAAAACAAAAAAAGGCTACCATGTATGCCCCTATTTATTGAATAAGTGTTCAAGGTAGAAAATCTTGGGAATGTTTGCTCCTCTTTACCTGCAAAACAGTGTCGATCTCCATTGTTGTTGTGTGTGGAAACAAAAGCGGATGCGTAGGATGACTAAATCAATTGACGCATGCGCGACGGGAGTTCGGCCTGCGGTTCGTCTGTTTCTCGGCAAAGAGATGCTTGTCCGGTTATTGTGGTCTATGCTCATGCACAGAATGAATCATGTGTACAAGTTAGAACCGGATAATACTGTTTAAAAAAAAAAAAATTCAGTTACTTCTGTTGTATGTTTAACAGTTACTTCATTATGCTGGCATGTATCACTCTACTTCCTTTTATGCGTTTTTTTTTAATTTTTAAAATCTTTTTTATATCTAAATACTTCCTTACCGTTAACATGATGTTTGTTTGGGTGCGTACGTATGCGTGCGTGGATATGTGTGCATGCGTGCGTGTGTGCGTGCATACGTGCATGCAAGCCTTTGATGAAATGTCCTTGTCTAAGTGAAATGGATAATGTCTGGGAATACCGATTTCTTTTTTCCTTTGAACTCGAAAGTATTGTTATGTTCTTCTGTATGTATGCTAAAAGTAATGCTGAAATGCCTTTTTTCCATTTTATCTTTCTCTTGGAATATGTGTCCGTTTTTAGTTAAATTAGAATATACGCGCACATCCCCATTTTTGATATTTTGAGTAATTCGTAGTTTAGTTGTAGCGACGGCAAGTTTGAAAATTGGTTTTGTGACCAAACGCTTTTACCGTTGTAAAATAAAGGTTCATTGTTCATTGTTCATTGTTCTCTCTCTCTCCCTCTCTCTCTCTCTCTCTCTCTCTCTCTCTCTCTCTCTCTCTCTCTCTCTCTCTCTCTCGCCAAACAATGCTTCCTCATTGCTCTGCCCACCCCTTTATGCACTTTATGTAGGATATCGTATGTTTGTCCGGACTTTTAAATCTTTTAGTCGAAATGCGTGCAATTTGACCTAGTTCTGATTTCTGGATATCGTCCGTTATGTGAAGTCACACAGTATTTTTAGCAAAGTGCTGGCGTCCAAATGTCATCAGAGATAACGAGAAGCACAGGACCGACAAGAACCGTACCATTCTAAGTGATCAATTATGAATGTAGATCACATGAGGGGTGCTGTTCTGTGATTCTGAACCTAACGGCTTGGCCGTATGGTCCAAAATCACAGACCAGCACACTTAACCCCGTACGGTGCAAAATCATTAACAGGCCAATTACTTCACACACAATTTACAGATACGCTTTACACGTACATCAAAAAAAAGTGTTGACTCATTTAAGGCGTACCGTATCAACAGCTGCGGATGTTTTGTATAGCGTTGCCGCCGGCAACGCAATACGACACTTTCGCAGGTATTGATGCCGAGTGCTTTGATGGCGTTAGTCCCAGTGCAGACAATTAACATAAATACGAGAACAGTTACGAGTTTTATCGATTAAAATGTACCAGTCGCTTTAAAGGGAAGTCACGTCATATCGTCTTAATTATTTTTACTTTCCTTTCACTGTAGGGGAAATGGTTATTGACAGTGGATCAGAGTGTTATGCCTACTTATCTAATTAGAGAAAGAAACCACTTGAATGCAACTCTCGGACATGCGGGAAGCACAGTTTTAGTGCTCCTCGCTAAGTACTAGAAGACCTTTAGAAAGTTCCTCTTGAGGCCTGATTACGAGACCTAAGACATTTAAACTTAATAAACAAAGAAAGAAACAAACGAAAGAACGAACGATCGAACAAATGAGCGAGCGAACGAACCAACAAACAAACGAAAGAGCGAAGAAAGGAAGGAAGGAAGGAAGGAAGGAAGGAAGGAAGGAAGGAAGGAAGGAAGGAAGGAAGGAAGGAAGGAAGGAAGGAAGGAAGGAAGGAAGGAACAAACGAACGAAAGAAAAAAACAACAACCAGCAAGCAACAAATAAACCAGCAAAAACAATAAACAATCAATCAAACAAACAAACAGGAACGGAAGGGAACGAACGAACAAACGAACATGGTGCCTGATTACGGGACCTAAACAAACAAACAAAAGAATAAACAAACATAGAAATAAATAAATAACTCATTCAGCCCGACCCACGTATTTTGGAGGCGTCACCTAACGACTATGCACCTGTTGCAGGAGATGGATCGACCATGATAATTCAAGGGTAGTGCGAGATTAACTTGGCGCAGACAGACGCCAAGCTAATCTGGCACTACCCTTGAATTATCATGGTCGATCCATCTCTTGCTGTAGTGCGTCAGGGTTGAATGGGATAAACGACGAAAAGCGAGCGAACGAACGAACAAAAGAACGAAGGAACGGACGAACGGACGCTCCTCCGTTCGTTTCTTCGTTCGAACGGAGGAACGAACTAATAAAGGAAGGGAAGAATGAACAAACGAAAGAAAGAAACGAACGAACAAACGAGCGAGCGAGCGACCGAGGACACAAACAAGTAAACAAATTGGCAAACAAACAAACAGTCTGCAGTTTAGTTATACAAAATGAAGAAGAAGAACATAAGTCAGTTGAAATGTAGTTTGCAGCCTTGTAACTTCTTAGACCAATTTGAAAAGTTTCTAAAACCGTAAATAATTATTACCTGTTTTACCTGCTATTGTGAAGTCTGTTTTTTTCTTTGTTCGTCTGAACTCACCAAGGCTCCCCTCCCCCAATAGCTGCGAAAGTGTCGTATGGCGTTGCCGCTGGCAACGCTATACGGCAATTCCGAAGCTGTTGACAAGGAGAGCCTTGAATGAGTTCGTTATTGCTTCTGCTCGATTTTTATTTTATTGGCAGTCACGAGTCTGGTTTGTATTTCTTGTCGGTTATTTCCTGTCCTGACAAATTCCGTCTTCTCCACTGGATAACTAATGGCTAGAGGTCATACACTAGAAATACTATGATTCGTTAAGAATTACCACCTGTGCACTACCGGCTTCAGGTGGGCGTGAGAGGTGGACCCATAGGTGTTATTGCGGGGGCTCATGAGGATCAATGCCTATTGCTGAGACCAATTTGTATCCATGTTTCTTGGACGGTGTTGGCTGTTGGTCGTTGAATGAACCGAGATTTCAGAGGCAAAAATGTACGTGCAGTGTACGTACAGTGGCAGGGAAGTGGATCAACGAGATACTTGTATTCGTAATGCTATCGTTAAAAAAGGGGATTCTTCACTGAGGCCCCTAGTGGGGTCGCACTAGATGAATAGCAGCGTCTAATTAGCGTGAAGTTGAGAGAAGAAGTCACGATTTTGTGTAAGTGCGCAACAAACAGCTGCGCAGCTCATATGATACATAAAATTGGGTTTCATGACACCCCCGCTGTGTCCGTACTTTGGCGGGAAACACACTTTTCTCAGACATTGGATGAAACTCAATAGTTCAAGAAGAAAAGTTTCACGGCCAACTCTCACGTCTGTTTAGTTTAACCCCTTCACTGCCGAGCAAAAAGGTGAACACGATCCAAATGCAAGAGACATAGATCCTCATGAGCCCCCGCGACTGCGGGGGCTCATCAGGACCTATGCCTCTTGCTGAGATTAATTATTTGTATCCATGTTTCTTGGACGGTGTTGGCTTCTGGCCGTTGAATGAACCGAGATTTCAGAAATAAAAAATGTGCGTACAGTGGTAGGGTAGGGGTTAATGGGTCTGGGTGGTCAGCTCACAGCATTCATGTTCGATGAACGTCACAGCTGGCGATGGTAATTACTGCAGCATCAGCAACATCAGTGACACCTGACTTTCAATAACGCGTCGACACACAGGTAAAATGTTCCTTCCAGGCCATTTAAACTCACTCAGGCCGAGTTTCCTTAAAGACCCACTACCGCCGTAACTGTTCAAAGATACACTTCTGTAACAGATGGTTACGAAACGCCACACACAGGTCTAGTTATGGTTCATTTAGACACAGGACAATCCAGTTCAGCGCATACCGTCTTAAAGCTGAAGTGCAATGAGAAAAATCCGGTTGGTTGGTTAGTTCGGGTTTAACGTCCACAGCACCGATGTGATCATGGACGGCCCTGACGGGCGGGTTTATGAGGGACAGGGAAATCTATTGCCTATGGAGTACGACCTGAACACTGATCAACTCAGGCGCACTCCAACTGTGCCACTTTGATTTACCAGGACCTTTCAACGGACATGCTATTGAACAAATCCGTTTTTTCCCCTTGGAAATGTGAGTCCAGCTACCGGGGCCGGGACGGGATTCGAACCTACGACCCGGCGATTCTCTTCGCTCTCCTGCTCCGACGTTTAACCGCCTGAGCTATTTCGGACTCTCAGAAAAATCCGCCCAGCGCGTGTTTTTAAAAGACTGTACAGGACCCAGCTGGGTCCCTGCCCCTAAGTGGGTCAAATCGGTTCGTAACTCAGTTGACAGAGTTTGCAACTGCGTATCCCGAGCTTGCAAAACTCTCGAGAAACGACAGGCCACTTCCTGTTGCACGGAAACCATCGCGATTAGCAGAGCGGACAACAGCAGACGATTCTGTGACACTTTGAAACTGACCGGCAGCCACGGATTTTTACGCGCTGGGGATGATGGCAAAATGTACGGCTGTACAAGCTGTAAATATGACTCCTGACACTTTGTAGCTGTGAACAATTTTTTATCAACACGTACATCCAGTCCATGCTATTGTACATATAGTGCAGGTGTACAATTTTAACAGTTAACATGCACGCAACCTGAGCAGCCGCTAGTCGCCATCGCCAACGAGGCAGTGTGGGAAATTCAGGGGCAGCTACTCGGCGTGATTGGTTACTTTGGATATGCAAAATGGCGGTCAAATCTACGCACTGGTTTCGATGGGGGTGGGAGGGGGGTGGGGGGGGGGGGGAATTCTTGCGATCATATTCGTACAGAATGAATTCTTACGCTGCAAGTAATTAGTCTGAAAAGAACAGACAACTGCAGCTGCTTCTGACGGAAGATACGGGGGCTGATCTAGTAAACTAAAATGGGCTATCAGATAAGTTGCACTTCATACAATTTCAGTACAGTTTTAGCAGCTGTTTTCTTTTCCTTTCCTTTCCATTGTGTATGTTTGCTTTTTATTATGTAGTACCCTGTGCGTTATTTCTCTTGCACATTTCAGTGTATTTTTCCTGTGGACTTTAGCAAAATAGAAGAGTATATATTGCGGGACAGTTGTGATGTTGTATGATCTGATGATGCAAGGCAGGTGTATATGTGTACACGCAAACACAACCCTTTTGTATTACCTTGCAGCCTTGTTATCATCATGTTACTTTGTTTTCATTTTATTTTTTTCATCAGGGGTCCAAATGTTGCCTATGCCACAAAAGGTCTACCTGTTCTCAGCGTTGTCTGCAAGCAGCACAAAACACAATGCACAAACTGTCTGCCTGCACACATGGGCCTGTGTAAACACCAGAATGGTAAGTGAAGTGTGTTTCTGAGCTTGTTGCCATTTAGTATTTTTGGTGTTAGTTTGTTTGTCTGTTGTATGAAAGCATTAGTAACTACAATTATGTGAATTCAGCTGCCAAGCTTGATCCTTGTGTACATTCAAATGATTACACTTCTGTTCCTGAATCTGTTACATACACTAAAATTCCTGTATATATCAAACCCACATAATTTATGTTACAAAATGTGCATGCAAGAACACTTTGTTGGCTAATCTGACGGTACTCAAAGTAAATTACTTTGCTTCTGATAAACTTGGCACATAGCCTGCTCAGGTACTCTGGCAATACCTTATACTGGAACTTTACTACCTGTATATGTAAACAATTTAATTATGGCCTGACAAGCACTTTGTGATGACCAATAACTGAGTATACACACATTCTAGTCCAAACAACAAACGATAAATGAACAAGGCTTCTTTAATTATTTTTCCACATATGTATGAAGATTGAACACACATACTTTGTGCTCCACTTGCATTGTATACACTAGAGAATTAAACTACAGTTTGAACATTAGTGACAGCCAAAGCTGCACAGACCAAAGTTACTCCCTCCCCCCACCCCCCTACCAAAACAGAAGAAAACTAAAACACCCCAAAATAAACAAACAACACAAAAACTGCCATGTGATAGATAAATAATATCAGTAAGTCATGAGGACATCATCCATAACACACAGAGGCATATCCCATCCAATTTATGTCTATCTTTATGTATGTAAAGTATATTCTTTTGTCAAACTCATAACAAACAAACACCTCATGGTATGTAAATCCAAATATTCAGCTTATTACACACAAAGCAGAATCCACTGTGCCATATGTGTCATGTCACGAATGTTTTTGATTTGTACAGGATGAACGTGTAGAGTCCAATGAGGAGCAGGCAAGCATAAAAGCACCTCAGGCCTCCATCTCACGTCCTTCCCAGTCCAGTGAGAAAGCATTTCAGGGAAGGTTTGGGGCTGGTTCACATCGGGACTCTATCAGGTGTGAACCTCTTGCTGGAGGTGGAGTCTGCTGCAAACAGGAGCAAAGCAGTGATAAAATGCGAGCTGCTGAGGTTAGTGCATATTGTCTATCATTCTGCCAATGGGTCCTCCAAAAGTAAAGTTAAGATTACTGCCTTTCAAATATAGTGGCCCATAGAACCCATTATTGGGGAGGGAAAAGGTCATATCAATGTTGACTTGTAAGTTTGAATTTCTTTAGGACGGATGACCATCTTGACTTTTTGTCTTTTCCAATGAGCAATGGTTTCAAGGTATAAATCCGTGTTCTGTATTTCAATGCCTTGAACATTTATCATTTTCTCAAATGGAATAATTGTCCCCCTTGTTGATTGTGCATAATTATATGTGTGTAAATTGTAGAGCCCTCTTTCTAACATTGCCTTTTCACCTTTGTGTAAATTTGTGTGAAATGTTAGGTTGGCCATATTCACTGACACTGTATTGTTTACCAGCTGTAAAAGTATATATATATAAAATTGTCCTGTTGTATTTATTTATCAGAACAAGTTGAACAACATGGGAGAGGATGAGTTGAGACAACATCTAAGGAACATCCTTCAAACACAGCCGCACATGATACCATTTATCACCAACAGCATTGGACATGAGCAGGCCGAGCCAGTACCAGGTTGGTGCGAATGTGGCCACTGTGTATTTGAGGCAGAACATAGCACCACATATGCTGTCAGTGACAGCACTGTGTCACAAGTGAACCCACATTTAGTGGGTTGTGTTTGACTCAAAGTGTTTTTCAAATTGCTGGTGTGGCCAACTATGCCTATAGATTTGATGGAGTATCTGCTGAATACCCAAATGATAAATTCCGCAGTCAAGCTTATTTTAAAAAAAATATTTTGTGGATGGAGGGTGTCAGGGGGCCTGGGATATGACAATGCCCACCTTCATGTGTGCTGGCGAAAATACGTTGCAGAGTATGACGCCTACACTGCCTATCAGTCCTCTTAGAACTTCCATTATATAAGCACTGCATAATTAGTTTAGCCTGCCTTAGCTGTTTACTGAACTTACTTGCAGCCACATTTCCTCAGAGTGTGATATTATCAGCTGTATTCCAAATTAGGCTTTGCCATTGGTTCTTGTCATCTCTAGGATCCAATCAAGGAGTTCAGTGTCAGAGGTACCTCTGACATTGCACTCCCTGGTCAGACCCTCTAGATGACAAGAACCAATGGCAAAGTCCAACTCATAATATAACGAATACAAATGTTTGGCATCCTGTCTCGGAAGACAATGGGTATATGCGCTTGCTGGGTCAGTCACTGGAGTGACCTCTCCAGGGCGCAAGCCTGGGCGAAGTGTATGGAGATCCTGGGGTGCCCAGTCGTCAAGATCCCCCTCTCGGCCTCACTGATGTATCCAAAGGAATGCAAAGCAGTACGTTTGGCACCAGTTTGGCTGCAGGAGCTGCCAGAACAGTGCGTGAATACAGGCAGCTGTCTGCCTTCGGGGCTCCACTCCTGATTTGAAAGGTTTACTCCCCCACATTTGGCCGTTGGATCCAACCTGATCTCCTCCGTCTTCTAGCCGTTGGCTGTCAGAAACAGCTCATCCGCCTAGTGGTGCAATGTGAACACCACCCCCTCACGTGGTTTAGCCCACCAGCTGAGGTGGTTTGCCAGGGTGTGGCGCTTGGAGCCAGCACGTGAGAGATTAAGGAGATGGATGAGGACCAGTGATGCCCGTCCGTCCTATGTAGGACGCAGCTGCCGAACAGCAAAGGTGCTACCTCTATCCAGAGCCCCCTACACCCCTACGAATACGAATACAAATAATACAACATAATACAACAATAAGAATCTGTAAGCATCAAGTATCCACGTCAAAGAACCCATGCTTAGTACGTTTGACCTAGAAAATCAGGGACACAAATCTCAATGTTTTCAACTGTCAGCCAACTAGCCATACACTTCGAAATTGCTCCAACAGGTATTATCAAATGGATTTATTTCTTTGTATAAAACTGGTACCATAAGTCGTACGCAACACATGCACATAGTTATTTTGTTGCATAAAACTTCTCACTTTTTATTTAGCTGGCTTTTTGTGGTTGCATCTTTTCAGTTATGCTGATGTAGCTTACAAAAATTGCTTCTGTGCTTCATATATTTGGTGCATGATGTTATCCAACTGGACGCCTTTTCAATTATTTTTGGTAAGACATTGGTATCAACGGGATTACATAACACCTGCATACAGTTGTTTTCCCCATGACACCATCCATGCACAAAATAAAGAAGCGATATTGCTTATTTCACAGCATTTTGGTGCCTTACAGTTTGACTCAATGGAGATTAGAGTTTGTTCATACAAAACAATATGACTGGCCAAAGGCATATTGGAGGAACACTGTTTGTTCTCAGCAATTACATCATTGGAAGATGTGCTAAGTTGAAACTAGTTATCACAAGTTGGCGAAGTAACATGTGATACACAGCCTCCACTTGCCTTGAGGGGAAAAAAAGGTGAATAGAGCCAGGCCAATAAGAACAAGTGTAAACAGTCAGAAAGAAGACAACAGTGAAAATCACCAAGCAATTAATGTTCGTGAATGCAGTACAAGCCACAATGGATCTTTGGTGTGTTCTGTATTGAATAAGTGTCCTGATGTTTTCACATTGGTGGTGCACATTATATTTCTACCTTTCATTTCTCCTCGTCACTTCTGTTGCATGAAGACTTTCCAGGCACCTCGATTTGCCCTCTGTTGTGCCCTCAACATATTCAGATAGTCTGACTTGTTGTTGTTTGTGCTCTCATCAAATCTGAGTCCAAATGTATGGTCTATGCACATGTGCATAAGCTCTGAAACCCAAATACACACAGCTACTAACATACATGGACACACAAAATAGAGTTGAAACATGTAACCTGGAGAAAAATTCTGAGGAAAGAACCACTTTTAGAAAGACTATTCCCAGCAAATTATAACATTTTGGTGGTCCAGATATGAGGATTAAATAAATTGTTTTGTGAGCGTATATTCTAAGCATGTTTCTTTTGGGCTTTTCGACACACAAGCACACACACACACACACACACACACACACACACACACACACACACACACACTGGAGGCTCATATGTACCCCAAAAAACAGTGTGTGTGTGTGTGTGTGTGTGTGTGTGTGTGTGTGTGTGTGTGTGTGTGTATGTATGTGTTTGAGTAAAAGACACAGCAGGTTGCAAGATCCTGAAAGGCTGTACAATGCTTCTTTATTTATTCATATTATACATATTATTTATTCATTCTTTGGTACTTCGGAGACATATATTGCATCCCCTCCCCCCCCCCCCCATCGACCCTCCCTCCCTCCCACACCAAAACCCCCCCCAAAAAAAAACAAAACAAACAACAACAACCAAAAAACAAAAACAAAACACCTACAAAGCAATAAAAACAACAACAAAAAACAAGATGGAAACAACAAGGACACAACAACAATTGCTGCACCAGAATCTGTTAGGATTTATAATCATTATAAGTATAATCTTCGTTGATGCCACAACGTCTAATATCGGTATGCTAATAGGAATAAATAAAGAAGCATTGTTATGTACAGCCAACACAGTAAATTGGATGAGACAGAGACAATCGACTGTTTACATAGTTGCCAAAAGATACAAGGGAGATCAATCTTAGGTGGCCATGGGTCAAGCTGATTTATAGTAGCTGCCCTTCGTAGGGAAAAATATTTGCTGTAGGCCACTCCAGATGAAAAGATATAATAACAAACACAAAACGACAAATAACCCCTCCTACCTCACCCTTCCGATATCAACTAAAGCTTCAGGCTGTACTGTGTAACTTACGGATAGCTCGGCCTGGTCCATATCCAATTTGCGTCCAGGCAAGACACAAATGGCCTGCTCTGTCCGTCGGATGGTCGGGTGTCGTCTGCTACTGTTGCTATCAGTAGAAATATCGCTGATTAACACCAATGATCGCGGTGCCCACTCGCTGCATACAGGAAGTGGCCTGTCGTTTTCACGGGAGTTTTGCCAGCACGGCAAACGCAGTTGAAAACTCAGTCAACTGAGTAGCAAACCGGTTTGCGAATTAGGGGCAAGGTAGCCGAACGTTCACGACACGGCCCTCGCTGGGTCCTGTAAAGTTTTTTTAAAACACGTGCGGAGCGGATTTTTTTTTTTTTTTTTTACTGTTTCTCAGCTTTAATCTCAAGTATGCTGACAATGACTGGACTCCGTTCTAGAAATACGAGAAACAGCTAAAAAATAGACTGACACGCGAACGGCTGGGCAGAATAAATAAGTGCGACTACGTGTGTGCTTTTGCCGCGTGTCCAAACTGCTGTTAAAGTGTTAAAGTTCATAAGGTGTGTCGACAACGCACAGCAAACACAAATAGTGCTGAAATGTGTCTTCAGATTTATGCGTCATGGTGCTTTAAACCTTTTGCGTGTCGGTAGCGGTTTATGTCGCGATGATTCTTTTGGGAATCATCGCGACATAAACCGTTACCGACAGCCAAAGGGTTAAAGTTGGGAAGCGTCCAAAAGCGACCGCGCACTTTGTAAAAGATGGCCGGATAAACCAAAATAGTTCAAGGGTTAACGCTTCACTCTCAGAGATCGGAAATGTGAAATCTGTGTTCATTAACTCTTTCAAATCCACTGATCGCACATTGTACGTCTCAGCGAAATCTGTGTAAATTCAACGCGAAACGCGAAATATCTCCAGCCGACCCATCAACAATGGATGCAAAATGGTTTCAGAAAGAGGCATAGATCCTCATGAGTCCCCGCAATTGCGGGGGCTCATGAGGATCTATACCTCTTGCTGTAATGTGTGTCCATTTAATCTCGGCGAGGAAGGGGTTAGCAGCAGAGAAACTGTACAAAGAACATGGAAAAGATTAAAGAACCATTACTCATAATCTGAAGACACATTTCAGCACCATTTGTGCTTGGTATGCCTTTTCGACACACCTTATGAACTTTAACAGCAGTTTGGGCAGGCAGTAAAAGTATACGCATAAACACACTTATTTATTCTGCGCTGTCGTTAGCGTGTCAATATATTCTTAGCTGTTTCTCGTACTGATAGCGTTGTTTTCATCGAACGGAGTGGAGTCATTGTCAGGATACGTGTTTACTGAACTGGATTCTCCTGTGTCTACATGAACCACAATTAGACCTGTGTGTAGCGTTTCGTAACCATTTGTTAGAGAAGTGTATCTTTGAACAGTTACGGCGGTAGTGGGCCTTAAAGATTCTCATGAGCTCTCGCATCAGCTACCGGGGCTCATGATGATCTACGTCACTTACAATTTGATCTCAGCAATGAAGGGGTTGATGTTAGACCAACCATGATAGTTCAAGAGTAGTTCCTCGAGGCGCCAAGCTAATCAGACACTACTCTTGACCTATCATGGTCGGCCAGTCTTCATTTGTGGGGGCAAGTTTAAATTATATTAGTTACACCACTCGCAGAGCATTTTCAAAGGTTTTTGCAAATTAACATTAACATTAACACCTAGCAACCAAATTTCTACTCTTAGCGACCACGAGCTAATAACGGGTTAGCAGTAATATATGACGTATGTCATCTGCGCCGTTGTTATTTGTCGTTCTCTATCTCTCGGTAGGAATACGTTTGTTGTGGTTTGCGTTTTTAAGTCACTTCTATTTATAGAAGGGACTTTTTAGGACGGATCGCGGTGGGGCGAATTTAATAGCATGTCCATGATGTCAAAGGCGGGCAGGCCAAACCTCTAACAATTCTCCGCACAAAGCATCCACAAATGCACCAACACTGATACACTGTCTCCTCTATAATGCATCAACACCTCTGACACACTGCGTCTCTCATACAATGTACACACTTATTTCGTAACACCGTCTTTTATACTATTACAGATTTCCAGAACAGTCCAGCACTTTCTTCCAACACAACCAATCAGAAAAGAAAACGTAACCAAAACTCATTTTTATTCATTAAAAAGAACACTGTAGATCAATCCAGAATTTTATACTAACGCCGGCGAATTCGATACAATGTTACGAAATGTTCCCAACAACTTTGACGTCATATTTGAGGTCACTGGAATAATCGCGCCGTTTCGAGAACGTCCTAGGTCAAACGAGGGTGGGACTATAGCAACAATGTAACGAAAAGACGTGTCATTTTTGCTACACAACAGAAATCAACCACGATTCTCCAAGCAAAAGAAAATGAATCCTACTAAAAAGGTAGGTAATTCTTATCCAAAATAACTCAAATAAATATCGGATCTTTCCTATGAATAACTCACTCATGCTCTCAAAAGAATAGCACAACCACAAAAGTAACAAACACAACAAACAAACAAACACACCTAAAAAAAAAAAAAAAAAAAACCCCACAAAAATCCCCAAACAACAACAAACAAACAAACAAACAAACAAAATCAAACAAACAAAACAAAAACCAACCAAAAAACCAAAAAACAAACAAAACAAACAAAAACAAAACAAAACAAAAAAATAACACGAAATTTTTGTCAAAATATGTGATCTTATGCCTTTTTCTTTATTTTCACATGTCCGCCGTTATGAACATTTAAAGCTGAACTACAGTTCGAGATTTTGCCCGAAAGGAGGCAACCACTTCAAGACATGATTTCGCGCAACAACAAAAAAGTGACTTAGGAGTTTGCATGCGAACACAGTTCAGACCCACACAGTGAGTACACCACAAGTATACTTCTATGCAAATGTGATGCTTTGCATCTCATTTGAATATAAGTGTACTTGCGGTGTACTCACCGTGTGGGAAGTACACCTGCAAACTGTATGGGCGAGTGTGTTATTTAGTGGAACCCAAATCCTGTGTGAATAATTCACTCTGTCCCAGTTGTCTAAGCACTACTCGTCCGCGGTAGAATGGGAAATAATAAAAACAGGTTCTAGCGGGTCGTAACGACTGTGCCCCTTGCATAGGAGGGAAAGAGTCCGTGAAAAGCACTGGAAGGGACATAACAACTATAATTATATGTTCTGGGAGGCATACTAAATCATGTTGCCTCCCTTCCACAAGCTGCATTGGATTTTTGAGTGCATTGAATTAGATCTCGGGAAAGTAGGCTACATATTTACGATCAGGGTGACACATCAATCCTTAACGTAGGTCTTGGGGTCCTCAACCAACCAACCAATTTAACCCCTTTAGCCCAGTTACGCTACAAGAAGACATGGATCGACCATGATCGTTCAAGGGTGGTGCCAGAATCGTCCAGGTAAAAGCCGGGCTTGCTCAGATAGCATGTCCGTTATAAGGTCCTGGTAAATCAAAGTGGCACAGTTGCTGTGCGGCCGAATTGATCAGTGTTTAGGTAGTACTCTTAGGTTATAGCTGTCCTAGTGCACCATAACCCGCCCGTCAGGTGCCGTCCATTATCACACCGGTACCGTGGACGGTAAACCCGAACTAACTAACTGATGCCAGAGTAGCTTTGCGCCTCTTGACGCCAAGTTGTCCCGACACCACCCTTGACTTGCATGGTCGAACCGTTATTAAAGTAGTCTTCAGAGGACAACTTTTAACTCTGACAATTACTGCAGTAGACTTCAAAGTATTAAGCAATCAAAGACAGCCGCAGGCGAACACACGCACGCTCTCTCTCTCTCTCTCTAAAGGGTTAAACCCCATATATACAAGAGCTGTAAAAATTCAGACACTTAAACATTCTCGGTCTGCGTCAGAAAATTACCTTAAACAAATGCGTCTTCATGCATAAGATACTATCGGCCTGAGGGGTACAATGATTCCTTTGACCTCCCGAAGGCCTACAAAGGTCCGTGTAGCGAACCCCTCCGACCAATAACGTATTTCTTTTCCTTCCTCCGTTTATTGTTTAGAAAAAAATCCAGTTTATGAAGACGGCCGATTCTGTGGCGGATAGGTGACACCATTGAATATACATGTTCTACCGGGGATTCCCAGTCTTTACGAGACAGAGTGTGACGTAGCATGATTCCGTGAGAAGCGCAAGTTTCGCGAGTAAAAAGCTAATCTTGGCTTGTGTACAGAATGATTCAATCTGCAATGTCTACAAAAGGTCGTCAAAATTAAGAACTTTTTGATGAAGCGATCGGCATTTGACCATGTGACAGCTTGTGCACGTTAGCATGGTGCCTTGAGCTCTTAGATTCAAGATGACTGAAGGGGATGCTTCGAGTGTGCAGCAGATTGTCGTTATTATCTTCCACTACATATATCTGACCCCAGTGTAACCTGCAGTGTCTATCGTGTGTTTGGATATCTGGAAAAAGGAATACCAAAAACCGCTCGTTGTTAACAGCAGGACTAGTGCTGAGATGGATTTAAGGTATGATTTTATTTTACAGCGTTGACATGATGTCAGATAGTCTTCGAAAATTCGTGAGATGTTTTTCTTCAGATAGTCCCGTACTGAGTGACGTGAAGAGAGTACTTTGGCAATATCGTGCTTTGTGTATAGTGTTGCTGGGTGTGTATTTTCGTTTTAGTTCTTGAATTTGTTGCTCTGTGCTTTGGTGAAATTGTGGCATGTTGGTGGCTGAACAGACGACAGTGTGTTGTTTGCAAGGATTGCTGTCTCTGATTGGTTAAAAAAAACCTCGGAGGCTATTTTTGTTCCGTGGTTTCCCGAACTTTAAAAATGCTCGGTGCATGGCGATGAAATGGATTTGGCGAAGGCTTTTGCTATTAATTTTGCGATGTGTAATTAGTGGTAAAATATTGTTTAAGTTGGCTCCTCACGTCGTAAAAAATAAGGCAGAGGATGTGTATTACGTCAAATAGGACTACCTTAGTGCGTCTTTTTTTTTCTGCTATTTTGTAGAACCGAGTTGCTATCAAGACTCGAAAACGAGGTCCTAACGCGTCATCGAGAGGGCTATAAAACGTCCACCATTTTTCGCTACAGGGTTTTTTATATCACGGTCACATGGTACAGTTTGCGCAAAAAGTGATTGGTCGTGTGACGTAGGGAGGAAAACAATGAATAATATGACACCCCAATATCTAATCACTATATCTCAGCAAGAACTTGACGTGAACGGACCTCAAGGAACAATACCTTAACCGTACCACTGCCAAGAATCGACCTTTTTAAAACTAGTATGTAATTCTCTGGTCCGTTTGCTTGGAATTCTATCCCTGCACACTTGAAAACTATAACCTCACCAGGAATTTTTACAAGAAAACTTTCTGATTACCTGATGAGTCAAACTTAGTACTTCTTTCAGGTAGTGCAATATCTCCTGTACCTCATGTATTTCATGCAGATGATTGGTATGTATTTGTGTGTGTGCGCGCGCGCGTGTGTGTGTGTGTGTGTGTGTGTGTGTGTGTATGCTCGTGTTTGTGTGTGTGCGTGAATGTGTGTGCGGCGCGCGTTCTGCGTGCGTGTGTGCATGTGTGTGTGATGAGTGTTATTATTTTTTTCTGTATATAATGATGTTATTGGGTTTTGCATGTAAATATATTTTTTTTTATAGTTTCTAATTTTTTATGCTGCAGATGTTAGCAACGGCAAGTTTGTAAAACGACGATTTGTTTCTGTCAAAACTTCTTACCGCTGGAAAATAAAGTTTCATCATCATCATCATCATAATCATCATAATCATCATCATCATCATCATTATCTCATTATCTCTCTCTCTCTCTCTCTCTCTCTCTCTCTCTAGTCTCTCTCTCTCTCTCTCTCTCTCTCTCTCTCTCTCTCTCTCTCTCTCTGGAAAAAAGGTAAATTACTTAATATTCACCAGTCTGGTTTTAGACCGAAACATTCTTGTCAGTCAGCACTGACACATATTGTAGACAGCTGGCTGGAATCAATCAATAAAAGCCTGATGTCAGGAGCAGTTTTCTTAGACCATAAAAAGGCGTTTGACCTTATGGACCATGACATTCTCCTAAATAAGCTAACAGTTTATCACTTGGACGCATCCGCTATAGCATTCTTCCGATCATATCTCGAAGACAGAAAACAAATGGTGTACGCCCATGGAAGATACTCTAAGCAAGGAAATGTAAAATACGGCGTCCCCCAGGGATCTATTTTGGGCCCTCTTCTATTCATACTATTTATTAATGATCTACCGTTGCATATCACTAATTCTGACGTTAATTGTAATCTATTTGCTGACGATACGAGTCTTCATGTTTCTGGCAAAAAAACCGACGGACATTAGCCATAGTTTACAATGCAGTCTCAATGAGGTATCTGACTGGTGTAGACAGAACCATATGGTTCTTCACCCAGCAAAAACAAAGAGTATCTTAATCGCCACGCGGCAAAAACATCAACGCCGACTACAGCCATTACAATTACAATTAAACGCTGAACCTGTTGAACAAGTCACTGAGCGTAAATTCTTAGGAATACATGTTGATGATCAACTGTGCTGGGAGACCCATATAAATGCTGTTTGTAAGACCATTGCTAAAAACACTTTCTTATTGTCCCAGCTTAGACATGTAACGGATACAAATACCCGTAAATTGTTTTTTCATGCTCATATAAAGTCCCATGTTGATTATGTCTCCACAGTGTGGGACGGCTGCAGTGATGTCCACATGAAGAGATTAAACTCCATATACAAAAGAGCTGTAAAAATGATAGATAGACGCCCCATCCCTACCACAGACAAATTTAGATATTTAAACATTCTCGGTCTGCGTCAGCAACTTACATTAAACAAATGCGTCTATATGCATAAGATACTGAATAATATGACACCCCAGTATCTAACCAATAAATTTATATCTCACCAAGAACGTGAACGGACCTCAAGAAACAATACCTTACCCCTACCACTGCCAAGAATTGACCTTTTTAAAACTAGTATGTCATTCTCTGGTCCGTTTGCTTGGAATTCCATCCCTACACATTTGAAAACTATTACCTCACCAGGAAGTTTTAAAACAAAACTTTTTGATTACCTGATGAGTCAGACTTAGTACGTTTCTCAGGTACTGTAATATTTCCTGTACCTCACGTATTTCATACAGATGGTTTTTATATGTGTGTGCGCGTGTGTGTGTGTGCTCGTGTTTGTTTGTGCGTGTGGGTGTGTGTGTGAGCGGCGCGCGTGCGTGCGTGTGTGCATGTGTGTGTGATGAGTATTATTATTTTTTCTGTATATAATGATGCTATTGGGTTTTGTATGTACATATATATTTTATAGTTTCCCTTCTATTTTATCCTGTAGATGTTAGCAACGGCAAGTTTGTAAAATGACGATTTGTTTTCTGTCAAAACTTTTTACCGTTGAAAAATAAAGTTTCATCATCATCATCATCATCTCTCTCTCTCCAATGTTTGGGTTAAAACAACTGGTTAGCACAGAAACCCGTGTTAGTCCTACTTCCTCCACTCTAATTGACCATAATTATATACACTGCCTGTAAGTCAAGGGTGGTGGGAGTAGAAGTGCCCCAGGTAGGGATTAGCGATCATTACCCGGTGTGCTGCTGCTGAACCTTAAAAGCGGATAATTCTTTCCGCAAGCATCAACGCACAACCATTAGATATAGATCGCTTAAACACTTTAACAGGGATGTATTTTTATACGATTTAAGTAATACGTCATTCGATGCGGTCTACCACCATAGTGATCCTAACGAGGCTTTATCTGAATTCTTGACAGACATGCCCCATTCAGAGGGAAACGTCTAAAAAATCCCCAGCTGCCCGACTGGTTGAATAACGAAATCAAGGGTGCCATGCAGATCCGAGATGAATATAAAAGAAACAAAGAGTTTGCAGCCCTTAGAAAACAACGAAATTATGTAAAGTCCCTAGTGAGAAAGGCTCAGAGGTCCCCCTTTCACCGACTTATGAATGGCAAAAAGGATATTATATCTATTTGGCGTGCGCTGAACGCATTTACGAGGTCAAAAAATACTGCTCAGTGTACAAACATCCCAGCCGATATATTTAAGCAGCATTTTCTTTCTTCCGCCCGTACACTACTCCAGACCACATCTCCCGATCAGCCATCTGTGATGTCAGAACAATTGAAAAGGTTCTGTAACAAAAGGTTGACTCCCGATACATCATTTCTATCTATCTATCTATCTGTCTGTCTGTCTGTCTGTCTGTCTGTCTGTCTGTCTGTCTATCTATCTATCTATCTATCTCCCGTAGTCTTGCCGACCGTTGGGGCACCACTGATGATTTGGCAACCAGCTCCCTCCATTCCTCTCTGTTCTCTGCCATTCTTAGCGTATCGCCCAGCCTCAGTCCTGCCCACTCTGAGATTTTATCCTCCCATCTTTTCCTTTGTCTTCCTCTCCTTCGTCCTCCTTGCACAGTGCCTTGCAGGATTGTTTTGGCAAGCCCTGCTGAACGCGTGACATGCCCATACCACTTCAGTTTGCGTTTTTTTCATAGTGGCTAATAGGTCTTCATAGGGCCTGATGGCTTGCCTGATTCTGCTTCCCACTTCCTCGTTCGTGATGTGATCTCTTTATGAAATGCCAAGCTGCCTTCGAAAACATCTCCTTTCAGTGGCTTGTATCCTCCTTTCAAGGTCTGCTGTGAGGGTCCATGACTCACAGGCATACAAGAACACTGAGAGGACTAAGGAGCGCATCAGTCTGATCTTGGAGCAGAGTGTGATGTTTCTGTCCTTCCATATGGTCTTCAATCTTGTCAGTGCTGTTGTTGTCTGCGCAAATCCTGGACAGTATTTCTGGTTTTGATCCCTCATCTGTCACAATGGCTCCTAAGTATTTGAATTTATTAACTGTTTCCAGTTTTTGGCTTCCAATCATGACGTCGGTGTCAACGCCACTGGTGTTATTTGCCATCAGTTTGGTCTTCTCTGCACTGATTTCCATCCCATACGCAATGGCTGTACTGTCCAGCTTTTCCACCAGCTGAGCTAGCTCCTTTTCTGTTCTTGCAAGGCCATCAATGTCGTCTGCAAACATCAAGTTCGTGATTGTTCTGCCTCCAATTCTGACATTTCCTTCATGATCTTTCAGAGCGTCTGTCATGATTCTTTCCAGGAAGATGTTGAAAAGAGTAGGTGAGAGCAAGCAGCCTTGTCTGACTCCGACTGTAGTCCTAAACCAGTTTCCTATTTTGCCGTTGAAGCAGACTGCGCTAGTGGCCTTGTTGTAAAGGTTTGCTATGACTTGATCAGGTTGGCATTGATGTTGTATAGCTTCATGGTGGACCAAAGGGCTACATGCCACACCCTGTCAAACGCTTTCTTAAAATCCACAAAGACATGATAGAGGTCTTGCTGGTGCTGGAGGTACCTCTCACATAGAACTCTCTGGTTGACGTTCTGCTCAGTTGTGCTGCGCCCTGGTCTGAAACCTACCTGTTCCTCAGCTATGATTTCCTCTGCCTGTGGCTTCAGCCTGTTCAGAAGGATCTTTAACATGACCTTGCTTGGGTGGCATATAAGACTGATCGTGCGATAATTCTGGCATTGATGTAAGTTACCTTTTCATATTCCATTATTAACGGTTCAGGACGTGGGAAAATCCATCTCGGCATTAAAAAATAAACGCACGTCTGGCCATGACGGTATTAGCAGCACTGTTCTCAAATTGGCTCTGCGTATATCATAGATTCGTTAACGTACGTGTACAACCTTTGCATAAAGCAAGGTAACTTTCCTTTCAGCTTAAAGACAGCAAAGGTAATACCATTACCTAAAACAAAAGACTTCACTGACCCAAACAAGTTTAGACCTATTTCCCTGCTATCAACTTTATCTAAACCGAATGAAAGGCTCATCCACACGCATTTGCAGCACTATCTCGAAAAACACAAACTCATTCTTTCACTGCAATCGGGCTTTCGTTTAAAACACTCTTGTCACACAGCACTAACATATTTAGTTGATAGATGGCTGACCGCGATGAATAGCGGTCAAATGACTGAGGCTGTCTTTAGGACCTCTCCAAAGCGTTTGACCTCGTTAATAATGAGATTTGAATTCAGCAGCTTGCTGTCTATCAGTTAAGTGCTGGCACCCTTGCGTTCTTTACGTCATACCTGCACGGGCGCACACAATATGTCCATGTGAATGGAACAAACTCGCGTGAGGGGTCGATAGCGCATGGAGTACCACAAGGATCTATCCTTGGTCCATTATTGTTTTCTGTCTATATCAACGATCTTCCACTACATATATTTGACCCCAGTGTAACCTGCAGTGTCTTTGCAGACGACGGAACTCTTGACGTTTCATCATCAGATATATATTGTATAACTAAATCCCTTCAGAGTAGTTTGAATGATGTTTCACAGTAGTGTCAAAATAACTCCATGGTACCGAATCCTTCCAAAACTAAATGTATGCTGATTACCACCAGACAAAAACACCAGCTTAACCCCACTCCTTTAAAACTCGCATTTAATGGCCAGTATGTTGAGCAACTGAGTCAGGGAGCAGCGCGTGCTTGGAATCACCATAGAAGACAAGCTGTGCTGGCAGAATCATATTGCAAATGTTTGTAAAACAATATCTAAAAATGTATACCTACTTTCTAAACTGGGATTTTTCACTGATGAATCCACCAGAAAAAAATTTCTATTGTGCTCATATTCAGCCACATTTGGATTATGCCTCTACTATCTGGGATGGGAATAGTGATGCTAACTTTAAAAGACTCAACTTGCTCCACAGAAGGGCCATTAAACTAAATGTTGACAGACCCACAGAAAGCATTAGTACAGATGACAATTCAAGTTGCTAGCTGTCTTACCTCTTCACAAACTTTTTATCTATAATAAACTGGTATTCATGCACAAAATCACGCTCTCAGAATCTCCTGCTTATCTCACAAATGTATTACGTTTTGTGCATAGGTCCAGCCGAACACCAGGAAACAATATGTTAGTACCAATGCCCCGCTTGGATATTAGAAGTCATCATTGTCCTATTCTGGGGCCAAATTATGGAATTCTGTTCTGGCAGATATTAGAGCAGCGCCATCGGTTAGAACATTTAAAACCCAGCTGCTGAAGTATCTCAAGAGTACTTGAAATGTTGTAAAGAGTAAACCACGTGACTATGGCTTTTCGTTTCTCACGTGACTACTATGGCTTTTCGTTTCTGAAGTTGGTGTAGTAAACCTTCAATACGAACATAGCGTAGACTTGTTGAAGCTATTCTTGTAAGTGCCTATTTTACCCCTAGAGCTATATCAGTGTATTCTCTTTTTACCATTTTTTTACCATGTTATTTCTTGTAAATACCCGATGCAGATATGTATACATGCAAACACTGATTTCTGTTTACATTTTTTTCTTGTAAATATATCATTACTTTGTACGTTTTCCCATCCGGGTCTGCCTTGGAGACTTGGATGGTATTTAAGTACTTTTTCTTTTATAGGGGGCCTTGTAAAGTGTGTGTGTGTGTGTGTGTGTGTGTGTGTGTGTGTGTGTGTGTGTGTGTGTGTGTGTGTGTGTGTGTGTGTGTGTGTGTGTGTGTGCAAGGACATGATTGAAAACAGGTCTATGTGCCTAATAATTTATCCTTGAGAAATAAAGTTTCATTTCATTTCTCTCTCTCTCTCTCTCTCTCTCTCTCTCTCTCTCTCTCTCTCTCTCTCTCTCTCTCTCTCTCTCTCTCTCTCTCTCTCTCTCTCTCTCACATACACATGCCCACTAGCATGCACGCAGGCATCACTAACGCCACAGAGGAGGCCTGTTTTGTAGCCATTTGTTTCGTCATGCTCTGGCGATTCACTCATTCCCCTAGTTTTCAAGGTTCTTTTATTGTGAAATCTAAAACTAATTCAAACAAGTGATTTGTGCCATGCTGCCACATTTAACACAGTAAACGGGAACTCGTTCTCTAATCTACAGCTTGAGAACGTCACGCCCCCTGGGGGATCCGTTTTTACACTATCGCTGCCAGGGGACACAAATTGTGCTTTAAAAACCAGTCCGAAAATGTAAACCAAATATCCTCGTCCATACGTGAATTTTGGATATAAATGATAGCTAACAATAGACAAAGAACCACATGAGCCCCCGCTTCTGCGGGGGCTCATGAGGTTGTTTGCCTCTTGCAGCTGGGTGGTGTTTGCATTTTCCTAAAAAAAAAAAAAAAAAAAAAAAAAAAAAACAGCTAAAGGGTCTTAACACCTTCTTGGCTCTTGAGTAAAGGGAAGCGACTGCTGATTTATGTTTTCCGCACCATCTTATCCTTCGCAATTGTCTCCCTTGCATTTGTCACCTTAGCACAGGTGTAGCATCATGAGCTTGGGTTGCAGTTAAAGTTGCAAGTTTTTATTCTAAAGAATTAAAGAGACCTAACGTAACCTTGAGTTCAGTTCTGTTCATGCTAGATGAGATCTCTGCTCTCACACAGGTTCGTCACTCTTCATCTCACACTGCAGAAGCCTTCACAGGGAACCTTTTGCTAACTGACGTACCAACGTGACACTGATCGGGATGGTGCATAATTATTCGTGCAACCTTGCAACTAATAGTGATTGTTTGTTTGCAACGAACGACTGTCTACAACGAACAAGAGCGAAATCGCGACAGATAAGCAGATTGTTCCATAAGCATAGACAACACTCCAATTTCGCGCTCGTTCGTTGTTGCGAGCGCGAGCCGTTCCTTGCAAAGGAAACCTCACTATTAATTTACGAGTCCGAAATAGCTCAGGCAGTTAAGCGTCAGATCAAAAGAGAGCGAAGGGAACCCCCGTTTCGAGGGTTCGAGTCCCCGTCCCGGCGCTGTTAGCTGGGCTCGCAATCCAGGAAATAAGACCGGCTTGTTCAAAAGCATGTCCGTTGAAAAGTCCTGGTAAATCAAAGTGGCACAGTTACGGTGCGCCTAAATGGATCAGTGTTCAGGTCGTACTCCATTGACAACAGCTGCCCTTGTTCTCCCATAATCCGCCCGTTTGAGTCGTCCATTATGACTCCGGTGCCGTCGACGTTAAACCCCGAACTAACCAACCAAGTAATACATTTATTTATTTAAAAGAAAAATGTTTACGTTTTGGTCAGAATATGCGATCCAAGGCTTTCTTCAGACGAAAGTTATAAGCATTTCATGTTGAGCCACACTTTCCAGATTTCTTGGAAAAGATGGAAAACGGTCAAAAGAGGCAACCGGAGAAAACAACAACAACAAAATAAAATAAAAATAAACCCAAAAAACAAACAGACGATTTCACACCAAAAATTTGTTTACGAGGTTGCATGTGATCATTATCCATATAATTATGTTCAGTGGACCTCCTATATCCCTTAAATTTGACCAACGTCCGCTACCTTTCTCCACACCTCTGAGCAGGTGGCTCCCGTGGCTCAGTTTCTGCAAATGCTTTCTCGGAATTCTCACGCGGTCATATTATGTACGTACGCCCTGTACGTAGGCCCTTGTAATAGCTGCCATGCCAGCGAGTGCATCCGCTCGATCATTGCCCTTTACTCTGGCTTTTTCTGTAGAGGGCATGCAAATTATACAAACTCATAAGTGTAGTAGACTTATGACAGAACTGAATATGGCGACTCCGGATTTTCTATGGTAAGCATAAATAATATCTGTCGTCCAGATTAGACTGAAGAACGCATGTTGTTTGTGAATTTAGAGGTCCACTACTGACACATTCGAGACATGCCGCATTCGGATACGCGGCTATAAGCCGCGTATCCGGATGCGGCACGTCTCGAAGGAGTTATAATTTCGTCTTAACTTGACAACAGGTGTCTTTAACGTCATAGATGTTTTTCTTTTTACAGTTTCTTTTTTTTTCCATTCCGTCTTTTTATTTCAGAGGGTGTTACGCATTCCGTGTGTGTTTCATGGGAACGTCGCTGAACATAAATCTGTAACAGAATCGGCCGCCCGGAATGTGATCGCGATTTTAATGTCGCGCGGCCAGCGGATGTCTGCGTTAGGCAAGAAATATGGGTCTGTGTCGTACAGAGTTTTAGCAAGTAACTCCCTTTATCTGCAAAGAGGCAGAGATCCTCATGAGCCGCTGCTAGCAGCAGCAAAGGACTCACGAAAAGCTAACCTATTCCGGGCTTGTTTTATGCTCGTTCATGTTGTTATTTAAAAAAAAATTGTTAACTCCGTTAATGACGGAAAAATGCAGAAAAACGCCGTGCAACTGCAAGAGGCAAAGAACCTCATGAACCCCCGCAGATGCGGGGGCTCATGAGGTTTTTTTGCCTCTTGCTTGACCTGTTTATTTCTGTGTTCTTTGGATGAGTGTGGATATTTGACTTCGAATTTGCCTTGTGTTTCCGTCAGAACATTATTTGTTTCCCATGGTAGGGAAGGGCCCGTGTTAAGTTCGTTTACTTGCTTAATACTTCACACACAATACAAATAACCATTTTTGTGGACAAATAATTCAATCTTGAATCTAATTTGGAGCCTCCTGCTATAATGTTTATTTTCTGCTTTTAGGGTTTCAGATACTGCGTATATAAAGCATTTCATTAAGTCCTGTTTTTCTCCCTTTGTGTGTCGTTGCAGTGAACGCCGGACGGTCTTCTTTGCGTGAGGAACATAGATGTAAATTTTACTAGCATAACGCGTAAATCTGCATTCGTACCTAGCGTAATGGGACCAATGAAAGTCTGTGCTTTTTGCAGACGCCGGAGGGGGTGGTGTATGCTGAAAAAGTGTTTATCAGTGATATTGTTGTTGTGTCGTGTTGTTTTCCTAGTCAGTCGTGTATGCACCCCCTTTCATCTGCAAAAAGTCACAGATACGCATCAGCCCCTTAGGGGCTGATGAGTATCTATGCAGCTTGCAGGCAGACAATGGCCACATTTGAATCCTGAAAGTGAGGTAAATGTTCCGAATCAACCTATAAAGCCTGACACGATACGACAGAATGTGAATCGACCATGATAGATCAAGAGTGATGTCGGAATAGCTTGGCGCCTCCTGGCGCCAAGCTATTCCGACACCACTCTTGAACTATCATACCGTTGATCAATTTCCAGAACTGTGGCGTACACATCAAAGGATTTCTCCAAAAGTTGATAATTTCTTCCTCCGGGCTTGAAGCCCCACTACCGCTGTAAATGTTCAAAGATACACTTACGTAACAGATGGTTACAAAACGCTGCACACAGATCTAGCTGTGGTTCATTTAGACACAGGACAATCCAGTTCAGCACACGTCGTCTTTATATCAAGTAACCTGGCAATGACTCCAGTCTGTTCTATAAATACAACGCTATCAGTACCAGAAACAGCTAAAAATAGACTGACACGCCTAACGTCTGCGCAGAATAAGTGAGTGCTATTACGCGTGAGTTTTTGCGGCATGTCCAAACTGCCATTGGGTGTGCCGACAAGGCATAACAAACACAAATAGTGCTGAAATTTGTTTCCAGTTTCACGCGTAATGGTACTTTAATGAGTTAAAAAGTTGGTTGGTGAGTTTGGGGTTTAACGTGCTCGGCACGGGAGTGATCACGGCGGATGGCCTAAACGGGCGGGGGTGGCGCGTTATGGGGCACAAGGACAGCTATTGCCGATGGAGTACACGGTGAACAATTCCGGCGAGCTGCAACTGTGCCACTTGCTATACAGTCTCACATCGAAGATTGAAGAGGCGGAGATCGAAGGCAGGGCTTTATTCCGTCGTAAACATGTGTGCTCCCTGCCCATACGGGGAGTATGAGTCGTCAGTAAAATTAGTCAGGTTTTGTTTGTAACGAACGACTCCGAACAACGAACGAGAGCGAAATCAATGCAGATGCCTATCGTGTGCAACGAAACACTCCGTACAACGAACGAGAGCGAAATCAATGCAGATGCCTATCGTGTGCAACGAAACACTCCGTACAACGAACGAGAGCGAAATCAATGCAGATGCCTATCGTGTGCAACGAAACACTCCGTACAACGAACGAGAGCGAAATCAATGCAGATGCCTATCGTGTGCAACGAAACACTCCGTACAACGAACGAGAGCGAAATCAATGCAGATGCCTATCGTGTGCAACGAAACACTCCGTACAACGAACGCCGAGAGCGAAATCAATGCAGATGACTATCGTGTGCAACGAAACACTCCGTACAACGAACGAGAGCGAAATCAATGCAGATGCCTATCGTGTGCAACGAAACACTCTAAACACTTCCAAGAGGCATAGATCCTCGTGAGCCCTTCGGGCTCACGAGGATCTGTGCCTTTTGGAGATGTTTGGATTGTTGTCTATGCCTTAGAAAGAAAGAAAAAAAGCAGCTGGATATCCGCCGTTACTTGGCTCTCGTTCGTTGTTGGGAGTCGTTCGTTGTTGGGAGTCGTTCGTTGTTGGGAGTCGTTCGTTGTTGGGAGTCGTTCGTTGTTGGGAGTCGTTCGTTGTTGGGAGTCGTTCGTTGTTGGGAGTCGTTCGTTGTTGGGAGTCGTTCGTTGTTGGGAGTCGTTCGTTGTTGGCTCTCGTTCGTTGTTGGGAGTCGTTCGTTGTTGGGAGTCGTTCGTTGCAAACGAACCCTCACTACTGATTAAGTGATTCCGACCCCAACCCTTTAAATTCATTAAATTCTATACTAACTAGGCCACTAACCGCAAAACACTGGTGAGAAACATCAAAGCCCCAGCCGGACTGTCAGAAAACTGTCACTGATCCATCAGGCCGAGAGGTCGTATAGGTACTGTGCATGCACTGTAGTGTACGATGTTGACATTCTAGTCCCTGCGCACAGCTGGCACCTCGCTCTCTCACGCCTAAAATCAGAATATCTCATTTCCACACACCTATATCACTAGCTGAGCAAAACCAAACCTTATTAACCCATTCAGTCCTGACGCACTACAGCAGGAGATGGGTCGACCATGATAATGCAAGGGCAGTGCCAGCTTAGCTTGGCGCCTGTCGGCGCCAAGCTAATCTGGCACTGCCCTTGAAATTATCATGGCCGATCCATCTCCTGCAAACTCGTGCATAGTCATTAGATGTCGCCTTCAAAATTTGGGAATTACGGCCGTCGGGCTGAATGAGTTAAGCATTATACTGACGAGCAAAAGGGATGCCGACATTTTGGAATGTCGCATTTCTTTTGCTCGTCAATTTACGTCATTTTGTAAGACCCATCAGCGGACGTGTTTTGTAGAGCATGACCATTTTTGTGCTTGGGCATTTTTTATACACGACGGCGGAAGGTGCATCGGTTATGATAGTTGAAGGGTAGTGCCCTCATAGCTTAGGGAAGGTGCCAAGCTTATCTGATATTACCCTTGAGCAATAATGAAATTAAAAGGTGTGAAAATTGGGGGAATAATGCAGTTTAATCAGTGTATCTCAAGCTGACGCCAACAAGATGCGCTACCAATGCTTTGTGTTGGTTACCAATGTTGAAATCAGACCTTCCCTCCTCTCCCCCCCCCCATCCCCCTCCCCCTCTCGCCACCTCCCGCCCACACCCCCCAACAGAAAACAAACAAACAACAAACAGCACAATTCCATCTGCAAGAGACATAGATTCTCGTGAGCCACTGCAGCCGCAACGCTCAAAAGAATCTATACCTCTTGCTGACATGGGTTTGGTTCCATTTGCACACTTAGCTTCATCTTCAGCAGATGCATCAGCTCCTCAAACGGTGGAGACTATGGGATATCAGTCTGTGACGTTCATTACGATGGCGAACCACTTCATCACGCTAATTATAATGCGTGCACGCATGTTTGCCATTTGCCTTTAAAAAATGTAATTAAATAGTTTCGTTTTTTTTTAATACGAATTTAAGACGGTGTTGGATCAAGCGTCAAGATAAGGTGCGCCGCTACAGTTTAAAGCGATCTGATCCATGGATTGGTTGCATTTCTAAGAATTGCTGACACAACGGGTTACAGTCAAATCTATGACAGTTCAAGGGTGGTGCCAGAATAGAATGGCGCCTGAGGCGCCAAGCTATTCTGGCACCACCCTTGAACTAACACGACTGATCTATTTCCAAATCTGTAATGTAGCCTTAACAGGACAATACGCAAATTAAAAACAATATATACAAAAAAAATCAACCAGGGATGTAATGGGTTTACTCAGACCTCCCAGTTTTGGTCCCATGGGGGTCTCATTAGACAGGTGGCCTCCTCAAGCAGGATCATCCAAGTAACAGAAAGAACACCAAGGGACCAAAAACTGGGAGGCCTGCTTAAACCGATGGTCGCCTTATCCAGCATTATTTTAAGACACACTAAGAACGTTTATGCACAATATAGTGCACACTATTAACCATTTATTGTCTAGGGCTGGTTCCTTTAACACATTACATCCTGATGCTGATTGTTTTTAATTTGCGTATTGTCCTGTGAAGGCTACATTACAGATTTGGAGATAGATCAATCGTTTTAGTTCAAGGGTGGTGCCAGAATGGCTTGGCGCCTGAGGCGCCAAGCCGTTCTGGCACCACCCTTGAACTATTATAGTCAAATTTATTTCAAGCAAAGGGTGTATCGGGATATAAAGGGTTAAAGTCGACTTATCCAGGGCAGGCTTTGAGTGCTAAAATGTTGCTTAGAAAACAGGTTCTCAATGCTTATCTTGCCTTAACTAAGACTCTTTTAATTAGTCATGTGATGTGAGCAGACACACTCGCGATAAAAGTGCCGGTTCTTCGTGTTCGTACAGCAATAAACTCTTCTACGTCGCTAAAGAGAAAACAAACAGGAAAATCTTAATTTGTAGACAATGAAACTTCATAATGAACTCATTCAAGGCACCCCGCATCAACAGCTGCTGAAATATCAGGCCAATATGACATTTCCGCAAGCTATTGATGCGGGCCACCTTGAATGAGTTAAACAGTTAATATTAAAGTTAACCCTTACGCGCTACACTATCGAAACACATACTGAGAACATTTATTAAATGGATATAGCGATCGAAACATTAACTCTTTGAGTTCATTTCCTGTAGATGGTCGCTTTAAGCACATGCTACTCAGCCGGTTGCACATTGGTCGTATCCGTACACTATGTTAACAAGGCTGCACTTTTTTCAACTGCACCACTTGATGCGTTAATTTAAAATGCGCACACGTTGCACCGGTTCACGTCTACCTGTTTTAGCGTCAAAATTGTGTTTGGGATGCGGTGACCAGCTTGTTTGTTTTGTCTGCCCCTGTGAAACGCCAAGAGCACTTTCAACTTCTTCAGTGCCGAGCGAAAAGTGATCACGATCCAACTGAACGAGACGTAGATCCTCATGAGCCCGCGCATTCTCGCGGGCTCATGAGGATCTACGCCTCTTGCTGACGTTACGTTATTTATCTGGTGCCTTGGTAGGACTATGGGCGGTTCGGGCTCTTTGGCGTTGAATTAAGAGAGATCTTTTCAGACACGCAATCTACGTTTTGTGATACACCGGTGCAGTTTAAAAGAGCGACCAATTAGATCTTGTTGCCTGTAGTTGTACACTATTTCTTCTCACCCCAGGCCGGAGTAGAACTGATTTTTTTTTTAAAATCTGAGTTCGGTTCAGTTCAGTTCGGTCAAGATGGGATCTCTGCTCTCTGAAAGGCCCATACGCGCTCCACCCAACCTATCAGAAGTCTCGTCACAGTTCTTTTCAATGTTGTGCCAATACTTGTCTGGTTTACTGAGGATCTCTCATGCACCTTCAAGTCTGCCCAACGCCCGCTGCCTTTCTCCACGCCTCTGCTCCGGAGGGGATCGATTGTGTGGTCCCCTTGGCTCTGCAGCTGGAAATCTTTCTCATACCTCTCACCACGTCTGATCTGCCCGTCCCTAGACCCTGCGTGATTTCTGATTTGTCAGCGAGGATGTCCGCTCGATCCTTGCCCATCAGCACGTCCTGGGCAGTATACCACATAATATCTGCAAGCATGACAAATCATTCAGACACAGATAACGTACACGCACACGAATACGAATGCGGCCAGAAATGAGGGGCATCTTAGGACAGATGCTTCTTGCATGCATATTTGTGTTCTTCGCTGTGTTAGTTAGTTATTGGGGTTTAACGCCGAGCAGGCGACTGAAGCCATCTCACGGCGGGAAGGGTAAAAGTCTGGTCAGCTAGATTAAGAGAGAGGTCTTAAAATATGATGTAAATACAGTTTAAAAGTAAGCTTAGCTGGTAAAGTCACACAGGTCAAAGGGACATCTCTACATACTTCGGAAGGTCATAAGAACAGTCAGATTTATATAGACGACAGAGACTTAAATTTTGTAAAACATATTGGCTTCCTTTAGAAAGCTGAAGATTTTGTCCGGGTGAACTTCCCGACACAAAACCTTCAAAGAGTCTGCCGTATAGTGTTTCCGCCTGATATCGATTAGGTCAGCACATGATGTCAAGAAATGCTTCACCGAAAACGGCTCGTCGCAGGCGAAGCACCAAGGGCGTTCCTCCCCTTTCAATAAGAAGAATTTCTTCGCTGTTATCGGATTTTCGGCAGTCTTAGTGGAGACGCGCCGCATAGAATGCATAGCCGCGTATAAGGTATGCCTGTGGCGCGTATGCAGATGGGTTATATCAAGAATACGTCGTCCCCTCGCCTTTCAACGTACTCTTAACTCACTGTGCCCGAGGTACGAAATGCCCACATTTTGGATTTATCCTCAAAGGACTGCATTACAATTCAGGAGACAGATCGACCATGATAGTTCAAGGGTGGTGGCAGAATAGCTTGGCGCCTATAGGCGCCAAGCTATTCTGCCACCACCCTTGAACTATCATGGGTCTTCATGTCGACGTCGCTCTTAGCACGGGTACAGCTCTGCGCTGTTAGCCGGCGAAGTAAGGCCGATAATAGGTTGATAGGTTGTTGTTTTGGTTTATTTTCTTTTAATTTTTTGGGACTTGAGTACATGTACATTTTTAACTTCACTGTTACGAGCAGGTCATTTCAATCCATACGCAAGAGACATAGATCTTCATGAGCCCCCGTCTTCCTTTAAAGACTGCTGTAGCTCTTTGGCGTTGAATTTAAACTCATTGTGCATGAGGTACAAAATACCCACATTTTGGAGTTATCCTCTGAGGACTGCATTACAATAGGCGCCAAGCTATTCTGCCACCACCCTTGAACTATCATGGTCGAGCCATATCTTGCTGTGGTGTGTCGCGGGCAGAATGAGCTTACCTTTAACTGCTATGCTAAGCGAACGCTACCAGCTGCAAGAAACATAAACCCTTATGTGGACACGCGAGGATTGATGTCGCTTGTTAGTCCCATGTTCTTGGTTATGTTTACGTCTATGTTCTTAAATCTTTCAAACATAGGCTACACTGTACCATTTCATACGTATTGCAGAACGGTGGGACCACAAGGGGTCCAACAACAAGTTTATCGTCTTTTTGTATGTTTGTGTGTATATGCGTGTGCGTTTATATGTGTATGTGTTTATGCGAGTGTGTGTGCGTGCGTGCGTGTGTGTGCAGTGCGACAGTGTGTGTGTGTGTGTGTGTGTGTGCGTGTATGTGTATGTGCGTGCGTGTGTGTGCGTGATTGTATGTGTGTGTCTGTGTTTGTGTGTGTCACTTAGTGCCTGCCAAATCGACCACCACCAGTGGTCTTCGCTTGCTGCGGACCGTGACACCTGGCGCTCCACCATTTACAAGGCAGCTGTCTCCTTTGAGGACTCTCACAGAGCTAGCCTTAAGGACAAGCGGCTCAGGAGAAAAACCAGAGATGCCGCAGCTCAGAACCCTGGCCATACCTTCCCCTGCAGCCACTGCGGTCGAACCTGCCTGTCTCGGATTGGCCTCCGCAGCCACGAACAAGCCTGCAGACGTCGTGGTCAACTCCTATAAAATCTTCGTTCGCGAAGTCAAGCCAAGAGAGAGGCTTGCATATGTTTGTGTGTGTGCGTGCGTGCGTGAGTGCGTGCTGTTGTGTGTGTGTGTGTGTGTGTGTGTGTGTGTGTGTGTGTGTGTGTGTGTGTGTGTGTGTGTGTGTGTGTGTGTGTGTCTGAGAGAGGTGTGGCGTCCCCGGTGAGTTTCACCATGGTGTACCTCCCACTCAATGCTGAACGCACCAAGTCCCCCTTCCGTTTGCGCAATGATCTAATGGTGCATTAAAGACACTTATTTCATGAGGTCATTTCGAGTCTGGAACAGTCTGCTCCACATCATATTGGCCATTCGTTAATCAAAAGCACACCTCCGCCTCCATCAAATGTAATCAAGAGAACCGTGGATCCAGCTGCTTTCCAATGCGGAAAAGGCCGTTGATTAACTTGCAGAATCCTTCCATTTTCAACAGATTCTTGCAGATTAACCCCTTCACTGCCGACAAAAACGGAACACGATCCAATCACAAGAGACAGATCTTCGTGAGACCCCGCAACTGCGGGGGCTCATGAGGATCTATGCCTCTTTGCTGATAATTGCATAATCCACTTTCCTTTGGCTGTCTAATGCTCTTTCGTTCATAAATTTACAAAGGCTGCATCTGCATTTGCAGCAACACTGTCTGGGCCACCACCGGCACAAAAGGAGTTGGCTCGAATTCTAAACATTTCAATACGTTTAACATGCGTCTTTAAATCTTCTTCGTTTCAGATTTGTAGGCTAACCCGTCCATGCACCTGCCAAACGCTTACCCTACGATATGAACCATCGGGTAACGCGTATACGAACCCCACGTGAACTGGAAATTAGCCATCGCGAGATTCAAGTCGTTAGACGAACAGCTCGAGCCGCTTTCATCCAGCATAAAACACAGATTCGCGGTGAGTCCTTGCAGTTGCAGGTGGGCTCATGAGACTCTGTGTCTCTTGCAGATTCGGCCGGGTTAGCTTTGACCCCTTCACTGACACTGAACGCATAGTTTGTTTCTTAAATCTTTATTCACTCAACGACCGAAAGCTGCAAACGTCCAAGGGGCATGGATACAAACTAGTCTCAACAAGAGGCATAGATCCTCATGAGCCCCAGCGACTGCGGGGGCACATGAGGATCTATACCTCTTGCAGTTGGGTGGTGTTCGATTTTTCTTGGCAGTTGAAGGGTTGACTCGAATGATCACCTCAAGGGAATTTCTAATTGGCTTGAAAGTTGTCCCCTCACGTCTGTGTGCAATCACACTTGCACAGAAATCCCTGTGAGCTCCTCATCCCGAAGTAACATAGATATATATTGCACACAAGACACAGACAGATCCTGATGAACCCTGATACCTTCTACTGTGGACATACATCTCGCAGATGAAAACGTAACCACTGGTATACAGAAAACTCTATAACTACTCCATCTACAGTGCATAGATGAACATCACTCGGGGACGCATACAGTTCTTTATCAGCCCCTGTGAGCTGCAGTGGCCCATGAGGCTATGTGTGTGTCGTGCAGACGGAAGGTGTTAAAGAGCAAGTAAAACTGATCAGTGATAACGGCTGACACCTGATAAGACCACAAAATAAAATATTATTAGTGCGGGGGTGTGGGTGGAGTTAGATTGGAGCAACTATTTGGGAGGTACGGGGGGAAGGGGGGGGGGGGGGGCAGAAGGAGGGGAGGGTGAAGGGGGGTTGAGGGTGGTAGTGGTTATGAAGGTAATGGTGGTGTGTGTGGTGGGTGATAAAAGGAGAGAGGAATAAGTGAGAAAAATACGCATTCATTCATTCATTTATTCATTCATTCATTCTTCATTCAACAAATAAACCAGAAAAAAACACAACATGGACTAGCACGGTAGTATGTTTCATGAAAGCAGATTTATTTGTTTATGCCTCTTCAACTTCATTTTTCCTTTCCCCCGTAGGTACAAATTGTTGGTAGGAATTGAAAGCACCAAATGTCATGCGACTTCTCGGTTTAATTCATTTTCTTCCGGTTTATCTCCTATATTGAGAAAACGTTGATCCTCATTGGCCTCCGCAACTGCGGAGGCCCATTATGATCTACGTTTCTTGCAGCTGTGTTGTGTGTTGATTTCAATTTCCTCGTCGGCAGTAAAGGGGTTAAATTTGAACTGGCCGCAAGACCCATATAAAGTCACATCATCGTTTTTCTAGTAACTTTGACACCAGTTCACAATCACACTCTCTAACCTCAAACGGCATCCCACATTTAACGAACAGAGATGTAAATTAACGTTGTTGAGTCAAGCTGACAGGAGGGTTAGATTCTCATGACCCCTGCAGTCGCAGGGGCTCATGAGAATCTATGACTCCAGCAGCCGGGATGATAGATAAGGGGCGCAACATAATAATAATAATAATTATACCGGTATTATATAGGCGCGTTTTCTCAATTTTTTTGCGAATCGACTCAAAGCGCCGCGAACTGAAACCCAACATGCACACTCACGTGACAGACACGGATTTACTCTGAAGACACAGTACAAGACTGAAATTTATAAAGTGGCCTGAAACCGGTACCAAAGTGGAGTGGGGGAGGGTGGGGGGGAGGGGAGGGTGGAAGAACCGGAGTACCCAGAAAAGGAACCCCCGACGGAGTGAAATATAGAGGTCCCCTTCACTCATTCAACTCCGACACGCCACAGCAAGACATGGATCGAGCGTGATAGTTCAAGGGTTGTGCCAGAATAGCTTGGCGCCTATGGGCGCCAAGCTATTCTGGCACAACCCTTGAACTGTCACGCTCGATCTGTTTCCAGAAGTGTAACACAGTCTTCAGGGGTAACTTCAACATTTGCGGATTTCAGTCCTGGAGCAGAATGTGTTAAGCCTTCATAAGAAACCCTGGCAGGCTTACTTTGAGTCAGGAAAGTAGACATACAATGTGACTCCAGTCCAAGAAGGGGGTGAATTTCAAGCTAGCAAAATGCAAAGAAATTTCGAAAAACGAAAGAAACATTGCTTAGAAAAGACAAGTAAAACATATTTTGTTGTTGGGAATTTGTCTCTATTCAAGCAGAAGGCATGCACTCATTTTTTAAATGACAGGTCAGGCGTGTGCAATTAGAGCTTTCCTTGCCACTGTTCACGAACGAAAACATTTATTAAAATCACCACAGAACAGTTCTCATTTGCATTTTGATGATAATGATGATGATGATACCGACGGTGATGATGATGATGATGACGGTGATGATGATACTGATGATGATAATGCTGATGATGGTAGTGGTGATGGTGATAATGGCGATGGTGATGATGACATGATGATGATGATGATGGCGATGGTGATGATGCTGATGACATGATGATGATAATGATGATGACGATGACATGATGATTTGTAGAGGGCATTTCTCCATCCAGTACTGAATGCTGAAAGCGCTAAGAAAAGAGGAATAAAACAGAAGTTACTTAGATAGATTAGGATGGAGTGAACATGACTGTATTATTATTCAGTTGTCCGCAGAGAGAGTTTCAGATAACCTAATAAGCCCAGCAAGAGGCGTAGATCCTCATGAGCCCCCGCGATTGCGGTTGCTCATGATGATCTACGCCTCTTGCATTTGGTTGACGCACCCGGCGTTTGCCGTGTTCCGACAGCCATCGTCTGTTAATCTCAACGTTTAGGTCGGGTGAGATGGTTTGCCCTTGATGATTAAAGTGAGGCGTCAGAATAATAATAATAATAATAATAATAAATAGTTCTTGAATAGCGCTGTTCTACAGGAAAACACTGGACTCACTGCGTTTGCACAACAGCACTCTCTCTCTCTCTCTCTCTCTCTCTCTCTCTCTCTCTCTCTCTCTCTCTCTCTCTCTCTCTCTCTCTCTCTCTCTCTCTCTCAGAGACACACGCATAATAATATAACTACTTTAACCCACCCCATCCCTTCCCAGCAACTTACATCCACTTCCCTCAAAAATCAGAATAAAAGGCAGTCAACAGTTAGCCAAAGGTGAGCTAAATGTTATGCCCGACAGAAAAGAAAAGTCTTTAAGTGAGCTTTGAACTGTGACAATGTGAGAATAACTCGGCGCCTGGCTTTCATAGTCGATCCAACTTTCACAAACACACGCAACTATGGTTTCGGAAGTTCCGATGAGTTTACATCTATGAATCGTTCAGATGGAGGAGCGGGCTGGGAGGGGGGTGGCGGGTTGGGGGTGGGGGAAAGGGGGGGCAGGGGGGGCAGGCGGGGGGCCGGGGGGGGGCCCGGGGGGAGGGGGGGCTGGGGGGGGGCGTGGCGGGGCGGGGGGGGGGGGGCGTCCGGCAAAGGTTGACACGTGAATAACCAGCTGTCGCATTTCCTCAGGTCAGCTTCGGGAAAGGGAGAAGAGGGTTACGACATGCCGTAAAATCTGAAGGACTCTCGTAAAAAGGAGACGGAAAGAGATCGAAAGTGTGCACGGTTTGAAATGTAGGGGAGACAACTTTTGCCAGTCATTCACCTATGTCATCGTGACGTGGGAATTACGTCGTAAAATGCTAATAGGTGCGTCTGTCAACCCATTCACACCTACCGAGCAACATAAAATGTAGTGTGTAGAGTTCTGAGTTTAACTCATTTGTTGCAGTGATGTCCACTTAAAAAGACTAAATTCTTTACATAGGAGAATGGCAAAATTAATTCTTCCCGACCCGCACTTGACAACCGAGGAAAAACTCAATAAATCTGGATCCGTACCCCTTCAAAATCACTTTAAATTTAACAAAGTGATGTTTAAAGTGTGGAACCATAGCGCTCCAGAATATCTAATAGATCTGTTTTAAAAAATCAGATTCCTGCTATGGGAATATGAGGGGTCTTTATATGGTTCCAAAACCCCGAATAAATTTATTTAAATCCACTTTGTCATTTGCGGGTCCACACTGTGGAACTCACTCCCACATCACGTTAAAGCTACACCGACATTATCTCGTTTCAAGACAAGTCTTTCTAGATACCTGACATCACTCAAATAACAATATCTAGTTATAGGTAGATACACGTATGTACGTATATATTCTAACTATCATGTGTATGTGCGCGTGTACGTACGTGTGTGTGTGTGTGTGTGTGTGTGTGTGTGTGCGCGAGCGCGTGTGCGTTTGTGCGTGCGTGCCTGTGTTTGTTTTTAGTGAGTGGACTGTATATTTTGTATCACTGTGCTTTATGTATATTTTGTACTTACTCGTAGTTTTAGCAACGGCAGGTACGAAAAATAATATAGTCACTGACTGTGTTAATATCTTTACAGTTGTAAAATAAAGATTCATTGATTCATTCGCGGCCAGCCGCATCCGGATGCGCGGCATAAGCATAAGCCGCGCATCCGGATGCGGCTGGCCGCGAATGAGTTAACACATTCAAGATATGCCGCATATAGCCGCGTATCCGAATACAGCGCATCTCGAATGTGTTAACGCGACCCTCATTAAGTAATAATTAAAGGGCTAAGCCCACCACTGCCACTGTATCTTTAAATTCTTTGTTCATTAAACGACCAAAACCCACGAGCCTCCAAGAATCATGGACGCACATATTATTGGTCTCAGCATGAGGCATAAGTCCTCAGGTACGGGGGCTCCATAAGGGCCTGCCTGACGAGTGGTACTTTGTCTGACTAAATGCAAATCCGCTGCGCCACCGCGTCCTCTAGCTCAATTCAGAATACAAGGGAGGAAACGAAAGGCACGCAAAGCGGCGAAGCACTGTGATTCCACAGCAGTTTTCAACCCTCGAAGCAACCATCCGCCTAAAACCTCGAACTGAACAAACTCAGTAGATATTTTGCCACAAATCTATACCAATTAACCTTGTCCGCCGATCAGAACTGATAGTTTAGTATCAAGGCTTTCTGCACACTCAAGCCGCATCATTTTAGCAGACGTCCATGTGTTGGGTTTTAGATGTGGCCGGAAATACGCCACATGCTTATTTTTCATTGTACGTAAATTAACATATCCAATGAAATTAAAACAAGAGTGCATCTTACCGTCGACATGAACGTGCACGCAGCAATCGCTTTAGGTACGTATCTCCCCAAGCCCGACAAGCTTTACTTTAATGGAGTCTGGTTTAAACACTGCTCAGCTGTCAGCATCCTTTCGAGTAATTCGCTTCGACTTTAGAGTAAACACAGCAGAAATTAATGGATGCTCAGCAGTGCAGAGTGGCCACTTTCACAGCACTCTACTAAAGGGTTTAACGTTGAACTATAGATGTTGAGAAAGAGGTCCGGGTTACTTCCGACCACAGCTAGAGGATTTCGCGCGTGCCTTTCGTTTCCTCCCTTGTATTCTGAATTGAACTAGAGGACGCGGTGGCGCGCACCCGGTGGCGCAGCGGACTTGCATTTAGTCAAAGCACCACTCGTCTAGCCCCTATGGTGGGCTCATGAGGATCTATGCCTCTTACTGAAACCACTTTGTATTCATGGTCTTTAGAAGTACTGTCTTCTTTGGCAAAGAATTCACAAGAATTTGAGGATCGGAATCTGCGTCAACTGGCTTTGAAGGGTTAAAACTGAGGGTGTGACACGGCTCCTAGTCTGCAATTGGATTAAGCGAGTCCCTTGCCTTTCCGCAAAACGGTCCTTGCACGAGTACATACCAAATACTCCACAGATCTCTTAACACATTCTGCTCCAGGACAGAAATCTGCAAAGTTTGAAGCCCCCCCCCCCCCCCCCCCCCCCCCCATGAAGACTCTATTACACTTCTGGAGACAGATCGAGCGTGATAGTTCAAGGGTTGTGCCAGAATAGCTTGGCGCCTATGGGTGCCAAGCTATTCTGGCACAACTCTTAAACTATCACGCTTGATCTATGTCAGTCTTGCCGTGGCGTGTCGGAGTTGAATGAGTTAAAAGCTGCTATCGACTTGTCGTAGTGTGGAGCGGTTTACGACGCGCGATAACGCAATGATGGCTCGAACAATGGAACGTCACCGATAAATTATGACGGACAGGCAAAAGAATGGACGAAAAGAGCCTGCTCAAAACCCAAAACGCAGTTCATCGACTTTCGAAGAGTATAATTTAAGGCCAATATTACAATACCCTTCAAGTGCCTTCGACGCAGCCAGACCGACAACCTAAAGGGTTTAACCCATTCACTGTCGAGAAATGAGCAACACCCAACTGCAAGAGGTATAGATCCTCATGAGCCCCCGCAGTTTCGGGGGCTCATGAGGATCTATGCCTCTTCCTGAGACCGCTTTGTTTCCATGTTTCATTGACGGCTGGAGTTCTTTGACGTTGAATTTACGATGATTTTGGAAACACGGTTGACGTCCACTGGTCGTGAAGGGGTTTAACACTTTCGAGACGTGCCGCAACCGGATTCGCGGCTTTACGCCGCGAATCCGGTTGCGGCACGTCTCAAAAGTGTTAAGAATGTGGGGGTTAGGGTTAAGTAACAATAATTATTGGTCGTTGCTAGAGAGCTGTCTCAGTCGATAGCCAACCGGCAGACAGGCCTGCGTGAAAGGAAATTAAACCCTACGCGTCTACTCTGTCTGGGACAGCTCCGTTACATATACAGATACATCACTGACGAGCAAAAGGAATGCGACACTTTTGGAATCATCGGAAACACTGTCATCGTTTCGATGATTCCAGAAATGCCGCACTTATTTTGCTCTTCAATACATATATATATATATGGCACCGACCCTCTTCACCATCTTTTTTAGCATGATGTTGAAGCAGGCCACAGTGGACCTTGATGATGACGATGCAGTGTACATCAGGTATCGTCTCGATGGCAGCCTGTTCAACCTCAGACGACTGCAGGCCCACACGAAAACCCTAGACCAACTGATTCGTGAGCTGCTTTTTGCTGATGATGCTGCCCTCGTTGCACACAGAGAGAGCCCTGCAGCGCATCACGTCTTGCTTCGCAGATGCTGCCCAGCTCTTTGGACTCGAGGTCAGTCTGAAAAAGACAGAGGTCCTCCATCAGCCGGCACCCAAGACAGTGTATCGCCCTCCTCACATCACCATTGGCGAGTCTGATCTAAAGTCAGTGCACCAGTTTACTTACCTTGGCTGCATTATCACGTCGGACGCCAAGCTGGACAAGGAGCTTGACAGCAGGCTGGCAAAAGCGAACAGCGCTTTCGGGCGACTTTTCAAGCGGGTGTGGCACAATCAACAGCTGAAAACAGGCACCAAGATCAGCGTGTACAGAGCTGTGGTCCTCACCACCATGCTGTATGGTTCCGAGTCCTGGGCCCTCTACCGCAGCCAACTACGACTCCTCGAACGCTTCCACCAGCGCTGCCTGCGTACCATCCTGGGCATTCACTGGAGTGACTATGTCACCAACGTCGAGGTCCTTGAACAGGCTGAAACTGTGAGCATCGAGGCTTTGCTGCTGCGGACACAGCTCCGCTGGGCGGGGCATGTCTCCAGGATGGAGGATCATCGCCTACCAAAGATCACCCTGTTCGGCGAGCTTGCTACTGGACACCGTGACAGAGGGGCACCAAAGAAGAGATACAAAGACTGTCTCAAGAAGTCACTTAGTGCCTGCCAAATCGACCACCACCAGTGGTCTTCGCTTGCTGCGGACCGTGACACCTGGCGCTCCACCATTTACAAGGCAGCTGTCTCCTTTGAGGACTCTCACAGAGCTAGCCTTAAGGACAAGCGGCTCAGGAGAAAAAACAGAGATGCCGCAGCTCAGAACCCCGGCCATACCTTCCCCTGCAGCCACTGCGGTCGAACCTGCCTGTCTCGGATTGGCCTCCGCAGCCACGAACAAGCCTGCAGACGTCGTGGGCAACTCCTATAAAATCTTCGTTCGCGAAGTCAAGCCAAGAGAGACATATATAATTATATATATTCCATAAGACGCATAAAGAGAGAATTTTATTTCTTCTGAACTTTAGCTGTAATACTTAAACTTATCGTTAAATCTAATCCTTAAATCACTGTCATTTGTAGATGTTAAATTGTAATCTATAGTTTGTCTTCTAACCCCCATCCTTAGCCCCTTTCAGTTATGTCTCTGTTGAAAGTTCGGCATTTGTGACTTTAAAAAGCGAAACTTGCTAGTGTAAAAATAAAATCCAGACAAACGAAGAAACACACTTAGAAAGGTCGAGTGTCCTTCTAAGCCTGTTTCTATCTTAAATCAGAAAGTTTTATAATCTGTATTGTACTCGTACTTTCTTAGCGTTTTTTTTAAATAATTTGTTTTGTTTGTTGTCTTTCTTTTTGAAATATATTTCCAATGTTGAGATTTAATTTCCATTTTACCCGCTTGGAAAATCAGCTTTTTTATTCCAGTAACATAACATAGGAATTTGAATTACTAACTACACGTTTAAAACTTCCCATCGCCAGACTGCCCTAACTCAAACTGCCTCTCCCCCTCCACCTTTAACTCCTTGTTGGTTGCAAGGGTGCCTGATTCTGCGATTGTGAAAAAAGAAACATAATTGCGGCTGTAAAGTATTCCACCCAGTAGGTTTGTTAATCATTGTTAAAAATCTCTTACGACTGAGACATGCATGAGGTAGACGGTTCCATTTGAACCTGGCGGTCACCCGTGTAAACTGTTTCTCAGAGGAAAACTACAATTGCTCTCCAAACTGTTTGTGCGCGCTTTTTGCCCTGTTGCGTCATTTGACCATTGCTCCCTGCCAAGCCACGCGAAAACATTTACCCTTACAAAAACCAACGTAGATTAAAAAAAAACAAAAAAAACCGCTGTTATCGTAACACTCCTAGGCCCACAGACGTAAGTGACTACTGCAAGAGGCACAGATCTTCAAGAACCCCCGCATGCATGCGTGGTTTCTCTAAGATCTGTGCTTCGTGCTGATGTATTTTGTATTTATCCAAATCAAAATGGAACGAAACGAAATTTCACGATAACGGTTGAACTGATTTACAAACTCCTGCAAACAAAACATGTAAAAGTACACCAAGACTACACAAGAAGCATGTCACTTCGTCGAGGCCACTGCAGGTTGCGAGGGTATGTGCAGGTCTATGCTTCTTGCTCAGAGAATCCGGGTCGTTCGCCACCTACTGCAGGCGAAACCGGAATTGAAGGATAAGAGTCAGTCACTAAAAAAGTTGAATTTACAAATGTTAAAACGTAGGATCGGAGGCGGATGTGGGTTCCACACAGGAAAAGTAAACACAATGAACCAGACCGAAACTGAACAGACTTTGAGCGTCGTGGAAGGAATACAGCGATAAAATTGCGTGTGTACGTCGAACGTACATCAAAGAAAATTCTGCTCAGCGTCTAATTTTCTGTAACCTTTTCGCTGCCAGAACACCACCAGTTAGACCCAAATAAAATAGGCATAGATCCTCTTCGTGAGCGCCCGCCGTTGGAAAAACAATGAGTATTCACCCAACTGCCAGTGGCGAAGATCCTCACGAGCCCCCGCAGTTGGAAAAGAAGGAGTCAAACCACAAAAGCCAGTGCGATTTACTAGTCTTCAGTCATATAGAACGAGCAAAAATGTAAAACGCAAAATGTAAAATGCAAGAGGCATAGATCCTCATGAGCCCCCGCAGTTGCGGGGCTCATGAGGATCTATGTCTCTTGTCGGTCTCATTTTCAGGCAGAGGAGGCACGGAATCTGCGAGGGTGTCACTGACATCATTTCTAGGCGCAGGCAGTCTTAATGTGTTAAGTGCTAACCAGCAGAGAAAAGTCAAACTCGATCCAACTACAAGAGACATAGATCCTCATGAGCCCCCGCCGGTGCGGAGGGGCCCATGAGATCTATGCCCCTCGCTAAGTTCATTTTGGCTTTATGTTTCTTGGACGGGTTCTTCAAATGGCTTTTACCGCCGAGAAAAAAACAACATAATTCAGTTAGGGGTTCGTGAGGATCTACGCCTCTTGCTTACACCAGTTTTCATCCCCGTTCCTTGAACGGCTGGGGCTTTTCAGCGTTGAATTAACAAATATTTTAGATACACAATTTGCGTCCACTGGCAAGAAAGGGGTTAACGGTGATTTCAGAACACAGTCGGCGACCACTGGCAGTGAACGGGTTAATGAGAAATCGAACAGACTGTGCAGACGCCCGCAAGGAAAATAGTAATTAAATTGCATGCGTCCATCACGCTTCTTCTGAATAAACAAAGGTGCACTGGAAACGACAGACCGCCTTCTACGTGTGCTGTATCCTGCATTACATCTAGAACGCCATTGTACTTAGAGCGTTTGCTTCGGCTTGAGAGAGAGAGAGAGAGAGAGAGAGAGAGAGAGAGAGAGAGAGAGAGAGAGAGAGAGAGAGAGAGAGAGAGAGAGAGAGAGAGAGAGAGAGAGAGAGAGAGAGAGAGAGAGAGAGAGAGAGAGAATGAATGAATGAATGATACTTTATTATTTCTCAAGGATGGAAACAATAGGCGCACAGGCCTCTTTTCATGTTTGTCCTTGCTAAACTACAACATTAAAAGCAACAATAAAACAATATGTTAACAGCACAAAACAAGCGGCTACACCCACAGGTCACTTGTGTTACATTCCGATACAAGTTCCAAAGTTGCTGAAGATTACACACACACACACAGCAAAATGACAGGGTATTGGGGGGTGGGGGTGCGATGTAAAGTGTGTTTATAGAAAGCGACTGCACACTTATGATACAGCTAATCATGTGTAGGAATTTAGTGAGCAGGCAAAACACCACGATAAAGAGAGATATTATGTAAAAGCTAACAAGTGCAAAACGGAGGACCACAGGAAATCATTGACATGACTCTTTTGGACATATTATCTACGTTTCTTTCAAGTTTGCTCAGAGATGTATTTAAAAGCTTTTGTCCTAAAAATGGAAGATGTCTCGTTGCTGTATATGTGGAGGAAGTGAGTTCTATAAATAGGCACCCGCGTAAGAAAGGCTGGATTTAAACAAGTCAATTCGGGGCCGTTTAATGACGAGACTGTTCCTCAAAGTGCTGTAAACCCTTTCGCTCTCAGTGAAAAACTTAGCCAGGTAGAGGGGGGCTTTCCCGTTCAGTGCTTTGTGCATAAGTACGCACTTATTAAACGTAAGGTGTTGATGTAAAGGAAGGAGCCCTGTTGCCTGAAGCTTTTCCTCCAAAGTTAGAGAGGAGATTGGGAGGATCAGTTTAACTGCGCGATTGTATAGAGAAAGTTCCTCAACATGATCGTCCAGCTCCACGAGGACCAGCAAGGCCAGGTCAGACTAAACAGTGACCTCTCAGAACCATTCCCCATTCGCAACGGCGTGAAGCAAGGCTGCGTGCTGGCACCGACCCTCTTCACCATCTTCTTCAGCATGATGTTGAAGCAGGCCACAGTGGACCTCGACGATGACGACGCAGTGTACATCAGGTATCGTCTCGATGGCAGCCTGTTCAACCTCAGACGACTGCAGGCCCACACGAAAACCCTAGACCAACTGATTCGTGAGCTGCTCTTCGCTGATGACGCTGCCCTCGTTGCACACACAGAGAGAGCCTTGCAGCGCATTACGTCCTGCTTCGCAGATGCTGCCCAGCTCTTTGGACTTGAAGTCAGTCTGAAAAAGACAGAGGTCCTTCATCAGCCGGCACCCAAGGAAGAGCATCGCCCTCCCCACATCACCATCGGCGAGTCCGAACTGAAGTCTGTACACCAGTTTACCTACCTTGGCTGCATCATCACGTCAGACGCCAAGCTGGACAAGGAGCTGGACAACAGGCTGGCAAAAGCGAACAGTGCTTTCGGGCGACTATTCAAGCGGGTGTGGCACAATCAACAGCTGAAAAAAGGCACCAAGATCAGCGTGTACAGAGCTGTCGTCCTCACCACCCTGCTGTACGGTTCCGAGTCCTGGGCCCTCTACCGCAGCCAACTACGACTCCTCGAACGCTTTCACCAGCGCTGCCTGCGTACCATCCTCAGCATTCACTGGAGTGACTATGTCACCAACGTCGAGGTCCTTGAACAGGCGGAAACTGTGAGCATCGAGGCTTTGCTGCTGCGGACACAGCTTCGCTGGGCGGGGCACGTCTCCAGGATGGAGGATCATCGCCTACCCAAGATCACTCTGTTCGGCGAGCTCGCCACTGGACACCGAGACAGAGGGGCACCAAAGAAGAGATACAAAGACGGTCTCAAGAAGTCGCTTAGTGCCTGCCAAATCGACCACCGCCAGTGGTCTTCGCTTGCTGCGGACCGTGACACCTGGCGCTCCACCATTCACAAGGCAGCCGTCTCCTTTGAGGACTCTCGCAGAGCTAACCTTAAGGACAAGCGGCTTAGAAGAAAAAACAGAGTTGTCGTAACTCAGAACCCTGACCAGACCTTCCCCTGCAGCCACTGCGGTCGAACCTGCCTGTCCCGGATTGGCCTCCGCAGCCACGAAAATGCCTGCAGACGACGTGGGCAAGCCCTATAGAATCTTCGTTCGCGAAGTCAAGCCAAGAGAGTGTATAGAGAAATAATCCGCTTAAGGTTAGCCTTACTACAGCCGTCCCAAATAGTAGATGCGTAGTCAATGTGAGGTTTAATGTAGGAAATGAAAAATAGCTTTCGTGTCTTAGTATCAATGATAGATTTTAATCTTGACAGTAAAAATAGCTTCTTTGATAATGTTTTCCCTAGTTGTGTTAGATGGGGCAACCAGCACAGTTGGTCATCAACAATTACCCCGAGGAGGCGATATTCCTTGACTTGCTCAAGGTGAACTGAATCAAAAGAGAAGTTAAGTGAATGGGGGCTGAGCTGATGCTTTTGACGTGTTGTGATTAGCATGCTTTTCGTTTTGGATGGATTTACAAGCATTTGATTATTTTTGCACCACAGTGAGACCTCCTGAAGATTAAGCTGAAGATTGCTTGATATTTCAGGTACAGTTTTCCCTCCAGCGGAAAGAGTTGAATCATCGGCAAACATGTCACATTCGGTATTTGGATTGGAAATATGAAGTGGAAGATCATTTATAAATAAACAGAAAAGTAACGGTCCTAGTATGGATCCCTGGGGCACGCCATACTCAACACGCTTTTCAGAAGAGAAAGTAGCATTGATGTACACAGCTTGAATTCTCCCTATGATATATGAACGAAAGAATGAGAGTGTCCCTGGGCTGTTATTGTTAAAGTAGCAGTCTAGTTTCTCTAATAAAATTTCGTGGTTTATAAGGTCGAACGCTTTTTTTAGGTATAGAAAGACAGCACCAGACATTTTGTTTCTGTTGATGTTGAGCAGCCAAGTGTCAATCATATGAACCAAGGCAGTGTGACACGAATGTTTAGGGCGAAAACCAGATTGATATTTATTCAGGGGAGAGAAAGAGAGAATAAATGAATCAATGAATCAATGAATCTTTATTTTACAACGGTAAAGATATTAACAATGCCAGAGGCAATGCCATTTTTCAAATCTGCCTTTGCTACATCTACAACACAACAATTACATTACATTAATACATGTATAGGACGAACGCCTACGGTGTGTTGGGGGAGTTGGAGCAATGGTAAGGAAAAAAAAAAAAAAAAGCAACAACACAGCAGCACTATACATACACAGCAGTAGAATGGGTACATTACTAACAATGATATCTACGTATAGAAAGCAAAGCTTGAAGATAGTTATGGCTGCGAAGATAAATGTTCAAAAAGACTTTTCTTGAAACATGATACCGTTGGAGTGGTCTTCGTGTGGGATGGAAGAGAATTCCGCAAAGTCGCCCCCGAAAATGCTAGACTGGTTTTAAATAAGTCTATTCTGGTTTTGGGTACTACATATAGGCTTTTTGTATCGCCATAGCGGGACTGTGACCGGACTAGCAGCTGGGTTAGATATTCCGGAGTGTTGTCATTCCGAATCTTAAAAAGGAGAACACCTTTGTTGAATGCAAACTGCTTTTTGAGAGAAAGAAGTCCCGCTTTGTAAATCTTATCATCCGTTGTCAAAGTAGGATCAGGTAAAATTAATTTCGCTGCTCTTCTGTGTAAGAAGTTCAGTCTTTTTAAATGTACATCTCTGCAGCCATCCCACACGAGAGAGAGAGAGAGAGAGAGAGAGAGAGAGAGAGAGAGAGAGAGAGAGAGAGAGAGAGAGAGAGAGAGAGAGAGAGAGAGAGAGAGAGAGAGAGAGAGAGAGAGAGAGAGAGAGAGAGAGAGAGAGAGAGAGACTCAGACTCAGACTCAGACTCAGACACTTTATTGTTCAGAGAAAATGTCCATACAATGGAGTGAGACATTACATAATTTATAATTCAGGTGTATATAAAAGCCATATTATGGCGATGTTTATATCAAAACACACACACACACACACACACACACACACACACACACACACACACACACACACACACACACACACACACACACACACACACATTTCCATTTGATGTACGCCAGCACATAATAGCCATTTTTGAGCTACATGTAAAATGAGGTATCCAAATCCAGGCCACAGCCGTGTACTAAACAGACCAGGTCGGAGTAAGAACCACAGTTTGCACTGGAATCATACAAGCATGCTGCTACGGAGTTTAAATGCATGGAGTACAAATCATGCGAAATCGGCAATAGACTGCGGGTTAGTAGTGTCTAGGATACACAATTCCTTTTTTTTTTAGTTCCATAAGGTCAAACTTACATAGGTATTTGACACGCAGTTCATCATAAAATGGACAATAAAACATAAAGTAGATTTCATCTTCCACGGCCTTGGCACACAATGGACACACTTTCGTTACAGCATGGGGAGTACTATATCTTTGTTTGTTACTTAGCAATTCGGTTATGCCAAGTCTAAATTTGATATATAGATTTTTGACATAAGTTGGCTTAACCAGTTCAAAATAATTTTCTTGGACAAGTGTATGTTTAAATCTACGATACACAGTAAAACGTTCACTCGCAGAAAGCTTTGATGACCAGTTTTGTATGGAACAATCAACCATCCTTTGTTTAAACTTGTTTATAAAAGCATTCCTGTTTCCAACACCTTGTGAAATCCACAAATGACCAAACCCATTTCGAAAAAGCAAATTCTTTATCTTTGACACCATTGTTTCTTTCCCTGTATCGTCTAAATCCTTAAGCATATGATAAGCCATACTTTCCAATCTAGTAACAGGTAAAGCACAGAGTCGAAGCCAGTAGGAAACACATCTTACTGACGTTAATACTGACAGGGGATATCGGCCAAGTTCACCATAAACCATCAGGTTCGGTGTGCGGAAGTTGACATTAAGAAAACGTTTACATGCAAATGAATGGACTCTTTCAAATTCGGCACACTCGTTTATACCCAAAATTCCGAGGCATACAACAAAAATGGGGCAACCTGCGCATCAAACAGCTTGAAAAAAAACATCAGGACTTGCGCAGTTGATTTTCTTCAACATACAGAAAATATCGATTACACATTTTTTTTGCCCTTAGTGACTAAGTCATCGACGGATGTGTTTAGACTCAAACGTGTGGCAAAGTTTAACCCAAGGTACTTATACATATTGACAACTTCTACCCTCGTTCCCCCGTAAATCCATTTTTCATATTTTGACAAATACCCACCATTTCGAAACACAATTATTTTGTCTTGTGTAGGTTAACAGACAAACCAAGTTTAGATGCTTCTTTGTATAAATTGTTCAGCTGAGTCTGAAGGTCATTGGGGGTTGATGAAAACAAAGCAATGTCATCTGCAAACATCAACAAAAACAGTTCTGCTGCATCGGTTTTTAGTTGGAAGCCATGTTTACCATTTTGAATAATGTGCACAGCAAGCTCGTTAATCAAAAATGAGAACAATGTCGGCGATGCTAAACATCTTTGTTTTAAACCTTGGAAACACTCAAAATACGCTGTACAATTCAGGTTGTCTCTAACACAAAATTTCACTGAGACATACATTGCCTTCATAGCTGAAAGCATTTTGCAGCGCACACCATCCTTCAGTAAAGTATTCCAAAGCACACCTATTTTAACAGTATCGAAGGCTTTGCGGAAGTCAACAAAAGCCATATAAACATTCTTATTTTGTAAAGGTTGTTTTTTAACAACAGCATTAAGTGTAAATATATGGTTCACAGTAGAATAGGATTTCCTAAACCCGGCTTGTGTTTCAGACAGAATATTATGTTCCTCAGCCCAGTCTGTTAACCTTCTGTTCAAAATGCAGGTATACAGTTTACTAACACAGCTAATCAGAGCAATACCACGATAATTATCTGGGTTAATCAATCCAGACCAAAAAGGTGACTGCCAAGCGTGTAATATGCAAAGAAGTACCCAACGAAGAAAGAAACACGCTTAGAAAAGACGGGTACAACACAATTTATTAATATTTCGGGTAAATACCCTTTGTCAAAATAGACAAACAAATAAACAGAGAGATTAGCCGCTACTTATCTTCATTGGCAGAAAGAATGTGGCAACTGAAGGAGGTGATGTAAAATAAAAGAAAAGGAAGAACAAAAGTGCGGAAAAAGTAAAAATGACGTCAACGAAAAATCGTGAGAGAGACTCGGAAAGAACCTGAACACGAGAGACAAGAGTATGTGCAAGCACGTGCAGGAGCGAGCGAAAGAAAAGGCGTGTAGATGAGGCCAGAGAGAGAGAGAGAGAGAGAGAGAGAGAGAGAGAGAGAGAGAGAGAGAGAGAGAGAGAGAGAGAGAGAGAGAGAGAGAGAGAGAGAGAGAGAGAGAGAGAGAGAGAGAGAGAACGAACGGGGATTACCCTTGGGCACGAAGTAGGCTGAGCGTCTAATACACAAAGCCTGCTAAACACCAACCCGAAGGCAAATTTTATATCACCTTCAAGTTGAGGACTACCTCGGGGAAAAACGGGAGGACCCCGGGGAAAACCCCCCAGCATTTAGCACGGTACACAACAAAGTCATGAAAAACAAAGCAAAAAATCAAATTCAGTAAGAGAATAATTAGGTATAAGTGGAGAGTAGGTAGTTGTGAAACCGTCTTCAAGGGTAACTAAAAAAATAATTAAAAAATAATAATGATGGGGGTGGGGAGAGAGAGAGAGAGAGACGGGGGCGGGGGGGGGGGGGTGTGGGGGAGGGAGGGGGGGGGGGAAGGAAGGGGAAGAAAGGAAAAGGAAAAAGCGTAAAGAGAGAAAGAGGGCGAGAGAGAAGTTGTAAGTGGGGGAAGAAAGAGGGAGAGAGGTAGAGAGAGAGAGAGAGAGAGAGAGAGAGAGGGAGAGAGAGAGAGAGAGAGAGAGAGAGAGAGAGAGAGAGAGAGAGAGAGAGAGAGAGAGAGAGAAAGAGAGAGAGAGAGAGAGAGGGAAAAAAAGGGGTGGGGTGGGGGCGCAAGACAACCAGCCAGAGCCACCAGCCCCACCCAACAAACACCCACCAGCTCACAGAAAAACACACAGGCACGCAACAAGACGACCACATACAACCCCAAGGGATGCACACGATCGCCCCGCCCCAAAACCGCGTATTACTCCATGAGCCGGAGACCGGGCGCCCGACAGGGAAGGGCAAGGGATCCAACTAAACGTTCGGCCAGCGCTGAGAAAGTCCCCAAGGGAAATGTACAAATCAACAAGCGCCAACCTCACCTAACTGGTTAGTGAGTAGTAAAACAATGAGGTAAAGGTACAGTTAGCAGACACAAAGCAAGGTAAAAAATGTTAATCTTTCATATTCATCCCGAGTGGCGCCACAGTGCCCAGTTTATTAATCAAAAATTTTTCATGGTCTTTCCTGGCCCAGACAGTAATGGCTTGCATAAGCCAGAGGCCTTTAACCCGAATGTCCGAGACGGAGTGGTCGGCCTGATTGAAATGTCTGGGTTAGTTACATCTCCTTTCTTGTGAAGTGGGAAAATAATAGCTTTAGACCATTCACTGGGGAACAACCCTTTGTTGAATAAAGCATTAAAATACTTAGTGAGAAAGGAGATGATAGCTGGGTTGGAAACTTTAAGAACTTCATTTATAATTCCATCAGGCCCGGGGGCCTTTCCTGCTTTGGCATGTTTTAAAGCAGCAATAACTTCTACTTCTTCTATGTTAATATCTAGGAGTCTTCTGATAAAAATACATCATCATTATTCTCTTGCTGTGCTATGTTTTCATTTAAAATGCTAGAGAAGTGATCAAACCACTGCTTCTTTGTTATATTGTTTCTTAAACGACGTTTTCTTTTCCATTTCTTTATTTCCTTCCAAAATGCCTGAGAGTTATGTCTATACTCAAGAATTTTGTCAACAGTTTCCCTCTTAAAATTGACTTCTTTTGCTCTAAGTAATCTCTTGTATTGTTTTCTCTCATTAACAGACGTTGCTTTATTTTCCATGGTTTTGTTTTTTTGTGTATGTACGTAAGGCTTTACGCGTACTCATTTTTGCATTTCTGCATTCCTGGTCAAACCAAGGGTGACTAGCTGTGTTTGTTTTGTGTGTGTTGCCTGTGGAGGAGTGAAATTGTTTTGTCATGCAACTAGCAGCGTCTTTGATAGCACCTGTGAAAATGTCTAATGCACTATTAATATCATGATCGATCTCAGTAGTAGCAGCTACTAGAGCATCCTGGAATGCAGGAGAAGCTAAACTGTCGCTGAGCGTTTGGGCCTTAGCAGGTTCCCAGATAATCTTATCAAATGAAAAACACTGCGTATCGTCATCAGAAACATCGTTGTGGGGTGATACACGTACACAAGACACAGTGAGGACCAGCGGCATGTGCACAGACTCTATCCTCTCGCCAACCTCAAGTTTGTCACACAAACAAATAAAGACAGGAGATGCAACAAAATAATCATTAATACTACAACCAGTGAGAGAGATAAATGTCAGATGCTTTGACAGATCAGGCCTACAGAACCCATTCAAAATCATCAGTTCAAAACATGCACACAAATCCAATAGTTTTCTTCCAAATAGAGAGAGAGAGAGAGAGAGAGAGAGAGAGAGAGAGAGAGAGAGAGAGAGAGAGAGAGAGAGAGAGAGAGAGAGAGAGAGAGAGAGAGAGAGAGAGAGAGAGAGAGAGAGAGAGAGAGAACGAACGAACGAACGAAACTTTATTTTCCAAGGATTGAGATATTAGGCGCGCAGGCCTTTCTTACAATCTGTCCTTGCTAAGCTAATTAAGGAACACCAACCAAACAACAAAAACTAACTAATAATAAACGTCACACACACGCATACACACACGCACACAGACACACGTATACATGTACTCGTGCACATGCGCACTTTTGTACATACACATACACACGTACGTGCGCACATAATTATCTAACATATAAGTATATTTTGTGTACTATCAAAAACAAGTTAGAAAACTGAACAAACAATTTGGAGGCTAGATGAAAAAAAGAAAAAAAATTAAAAAACATGAAGGTATTATGTCAAAAAACAAAGAAGAAGAAAGGATCAGCATAACAATGTATTAGGAAGGCAATCATGTACTCTACTTTTAAACAGAGAGAGGGACGTGGTTTGTTGAATAGTGGGAGGAAGAGAATTCCATAAAAGAGCACCTGAATAAGACAGGCTAGATTTGAACAGGTCTATACGGGGCCTTTTTATAGAGAGACTGTTCCTGGAGGTGCTGTATTTTTTTCAGTTGGCGAAAAAAGCCTAGATAAGTAAGGTGGAGCTTTCCCGTTAAGAATTTTGTGCATCAGTACACATTTGTTTAGTGCGAGGTGCTTAACCAGAGGGAGAAGTCCGATGGCCTGCAGCTTGGCATAATAATAAAATAATAATTACGGTATTTATAATGCGCTTATCTTATAATAATTATAACTCTAAGCGCGCACTCACAACTCGCGCACGCATGCGCACGCTTTAGACGACTCACGTACAACAAATGGTGAAATATATTGCGACAGTCATCTTTTGTGGGGAGTGTGGTGATATAGTGCTAGAACTGTTGAAAGAGGTGAGTTTTGAGGGCGGACTGAAAGGAGGAGAGAGAGTCTTTCTGACGGAGAGAGACTGGGAGAGTGTTCCAGGTGGATGGACCATAAACTGAGAAGGCGCGGGGGCCGAAAGTGCTGAGTTTGGTGCGGGGGATGTGGAGACGGAGAGGGTCGGAGGCGGAGCGGAGGGAGCGGGAAGGAGTGTAGGGGTGAAGTAAGTTGGAAAGATAGGCAGGAGCGCAGTTGTTCAGGGATTTGTAGCAGAGAGACAGAATCTTGTATTGGATACGCTGTGGGATGGGAAGCCAGTGAAAAAGTTTGAGCAGGGGTGTGATGTGGTCGGATTTTTTCTTTCTGAGGACGAGGCGGGCAGCATTGTTCTGGATGCGCTGGAGAGTGGAAGTGGTAGAGTGAGGGAGGCCGAAAAGGAGAGAGTTGCAGTAGTCAATGCGAGATAGAATGAGAGAGTCAGCAAGTTTGGTGGCAGCTTCGGTAGTGAGGTATTTTCTGATCTGACTGATGCGGCGGAGGTGAAAGTAGCATGCCTGGGCAGTGGCGGAGACGAAGCTGGTCATGGTAAGAGAGGAATCAAGAATAACGCCAAGGTGTTTGGCCGAGTCACTGAGGGAGATGGGGGTGCTGTCGAGTTGAAGGTGGAGAGAGGGAGGGAGCTGGGAAAGTTTCTGGCGAGTGCTTACCAACATGGCTTCCGTTTTGTCGTCGTTCAGTTTAAGCTTGTTTGCTGTCATCCAGTTTTTCACGTCTTCATAGCAGTCAGCCGTGCGAGTCAGTAGTGACTGAGTGTTGTCGAGTTTGTCTTTGTCTAGTAGTTGTGAGTCGTCAGCGTAGAGGTGGTGGCGTATTTGGTGAGACTGTATGATGTTGGACAGGGGGGAGGTGTAGAGTGTGAAAAGGACCGGGCCCAGGACGGACCCCTGTGGTACTCCGCAGGAGAGCGTGACTGGGTTGGAGGAGACGCCGTCAATGGTGACGGACTGCTGTCTGTCGGAGAGGTATGAGAGAAACCAGGAGTGAGCAGAGTCAGTGATGCCAAAGGAGTGACGAAGGCGGTGGAGGAGGATAGAGTGGTCTATGTTGTCGAAGGCGGCAGAAAGGTCGAGTAGCGTAAGAAGGGAGATGTTGCCTGAGTCGGTGGAGAGAAGCAGGTCGTTTAAGATGTGTAGAAGGGCTGTTTCAGTGCTGTGGTGTTTGCGATAGGCAGACTGGAATGGACTGAGGAGGTTGTTGTCGGCAAGGTGGAGGTTGAGCTGGTTGAGAACAACCTTCTCAAGAAGCTTGGACAGGAAAGAGAGATTGGAGACTGGGCGATAGTTTTTTAGTTCGTTTGGGTCGAGGTTGTGTTTTTTGAGGAGAGGACGGACGATGGCGGACTTGAAGATATCAGGGGCTGAACCGTTCTCAAGAGATGTGTTGATGATGTCGGTAATGAAGGGCAGAAGTTTTGGAAGGCCGTCCCGGTAGAGATAAGCTGGGAGGGGGTCTAGTTCGCAGGTTTTGAGAGGCATGGACTTTATGGTTTTGAGGACTTCTTCCTGAGAGACGGGGCGAAAGGACGAGAGGGGGGTGCCGGAAAAGGGGGTGTCGGGAGGGCAAGGAGGGGAAGGCAGAGAGTCGAGTGTGTTGCGCAGAGTTTGAATTTTGTCGGAAAAGTAGTTGGAAAAAGCGGACGGGAGTTCTTCTCTGCTGTGTGTGTTGGGGAGAGGAGTGTCTTTAGGAGTGCCTAGGAGTGTGTTCATGGTAGCGTAGAGGGTTTTGGAAGAAGTAGATTCCAGGATTTTGTTTTGAAGGTGTTTACGTTTGGAGTCGGAGATCACTCTGCAGACTTTGGATCTAGTTGCTTGGAAGATCTGTCTGTGAACGGTGAGGTCAGATGAGCGCCAGAGGCGTTCCGCTTGTCGGCGCTCGCTCTTGGCCTCAGCTATGTCGTCAGTGAGCCAGGGTGAGGGGGATCGGTTGGGTATGGAGCAGGTGGTGACAGGTGCATGGGTGTCTAGAAGTTTTCGAAGGGAGGAGTCGAAGTGGGATGCAAGATCAGGAGAGGAGGCGGGGTCCAAGAGAAGGTCGACAGCTTCATCGAAGAAGCTCTGTCGGTTGACAGATTTCAGTTTGCGGCGAGTGACAAGGAGCTTGGGTTTTTTCAGGGGAGGTAGGTTGAGGGAGACGAGAATGGCGAAGTGGTCAGAGGGAAGCACAGAGGAGGTGTCAGAGTTAAGAAAGAGTTGATCAGAGGTGCGGGTGATGATCCAGTCGAGGGTGTGGCCGAGTCGGTGGGTGGGTTTGGTGATGTGTTGTGTAAGATTGTGGTTCGAAAGTGATGTGCAAAGGCGTCTTGTGTCAGGGTGGTCGGGTTTGTCGAAGTGAAAGTTTAAGTCGCCAAGAAGGATATGTTTTCCGGGTCGTGTGCTGTAGTGGTCGAGGAGGAGGTCAAACTCGGTGATGAACATGGAGTTTGTGAGTTTGTTTTGAGGGCTTGGAGGGGGGCGGTAGATACATGAGAAGATGAGGGACTGGCCAGGGAGTGTTGCTACGGCCTCGACAGATTCAAAGGAGGGATGAGCGAAAGGGAGAGACTGAGAGAAGGAGAGGTGAGCGGATAGACAGTCCCTGTAGATGATGGCAATGCCACCACCTCTGGAGGCACGCGGGAAGGAGGCAAGGCGGTAGCCACTCGGAGTGACGCTGACAATGATGGGTTCATCGCCAACTAAGCGGAGCCACGTTTCGGTGATCACGACAACGTCTAGGTCGTTGTCTAGAATGAAATCTGAGATCACGTTGGCTTTGCCATCTTTGCAAACAGACTGTGCATTGAACAGACACAGTTTTAGGTTGGGTGAGACAGAAGAGGAGGAGGAAGAAGAGACGGGCGGAGAAGAGGACAAAGGAGGAGGAGGGTGGGGAGGGGGGAAAGAGGATGGATGGGGGAGAGATGAGGGAGGGAAAGAGGGGGGAGGAGGACGGGACGGAGGAGAACTGGGCAAGAAAGAGGAAGCGAGAGGAGGGTTAGGGGGTGAGGGGAAAAGGGGAGGCAGTAAAGATGAGGAAGAGGGAGGGGGAGGGTGAAGGGGAGGAGAAAGGGAGGGGTGGGGACGAGGAGGAAAAAGAAGGCGAAGAAAGAGGGGGTGAGGGGAAGGTGGGAGAGGAGGGTGGGGGAGGAGGCCGATGAGAGCCGAGAGCAGTAGATGAAGAAGAGAGGAGTAGAAATGGGAGAAGAAGGAAGGGATGGGGGGAAGACGGGGAGACGGGGGGAGGCGGAAAGGGTGGAAGGACATAGGAAAAGGTGAAGAAATGTGTGGTTGCGGGTGTGATGGTGAGTTGTGCCTTCTGCTAATTCCCCCCCTGCGGCCTCTCTTTCGCGATCGGATGCCATGTAGGGTGTTTGCAACACTGTCGGCGGCACTGGCTGCGCAGTGGGTGGCGTGGCGACGTAGAGATAGCAGTTGTTGGCGTGTGTATCTGATGAGCATGATTGTTTGTGAGGACAGGAAAAAGAAAGACGGAACGAGGGTGCAGTAGTGTGTGTGTGTGTGTGTGTGTGTGTGTGTGTGTGTGTGTGTGTGTGTGTGTGTGTGTGTGTGTGTGTGTGTGTGTGTGTGTGTGAGAGAGAGAGGTGGTAGCGGAGCGACCTGATAGAATGCAAAGGACAAAAAGTACAGTAGGTGTGGTGTGTGTGTGTGTGTGTGTGTGTGTGTGTGTGTGTGTGTGTGTGTGTGTGTGTGTGTGTGTGTGTGTGTGTTTGTGTGTGAGTGTGGTGGGGGATAGACTCTGATCGTACGCAAAACCAACACTGAAAGGGCAGAAATGGCGAAGTAAACAAAGTTCAATAGATAAAGACGGATCAGGGAGGATAAGCTTAGCAGCGCGCTTGTATAATGAGTTTATCTTCTTGAAGTGATTTTCACTGCAGCCATCCCATATTGTTGAGGCATAATCAATGTGTGGTTTAATGTAGGCATTAAACAATAGTTTGCGTGTCTTAAGGTCAATGATCGTTTTAAGTTTGGAAAGTAGAAACAACTTTTGGGACAAATGTTTTCTCATATAATATAGGTGGTTATGCCAGCTTAGATCATCATCTATTATTACTCCAAGAAGGCGGTGTTGACTGACCTGCTCAACTGAGATGGAGTCCAAAGAAAGGTTGAGTGATGGAGGTTTGAGCTGATGTTTCTGGCGGGTTGTGATAAGCATGCTTTTTGTTTTTGTGGGATTTACAAGCATGCGATTTTCATTACACCACCGAGAGACTTCATGAAGACTCTCTTGAAGATTATTTGCAATTTCAGGCACAGTTTTACCAGCGGAATGTAATGTTGAGTCGTCGGCAAACATGTCACACTCAGTCTCACTACACGTTACATGTAACGGTAGATCGTTAACGAAGATACAAAACAGTAGTGGGTCTAAAATAGACCCCTGGGGCACTCCATACTCCACAAATTGTTCAGAAGAACATTTTCCGTTGACATAGACTGTTTGTGTTCTTTTTGTAAGATAGGAGTTCAGAAACGAAAGAGCTGAGGGGCTCTTTTTGTTTAAGTAGGTGGCAAGCTTTTTCAGTAAGATGGTATGATCGATAAGATCAAACGCTTTTCTTAGATCAAAGAAGACAGCACCAGCCATTTTATTATCATTTATGCTGTTGACCCACGAATTCACTATTCATGCGAGTGCAGTGTGGCATGAATGCTTGGGATAAAAACCTGACTGGTAATGATATAATAGGGACCTTTTTTCAAGAAATTCCAGAAGATGTTTGTGAACATGCTTTTCCAGAGGCTTCGAGAGAACTGATAGAAGGGAAATGGTGCGAAAGTTATTAATTTCAGAGGAATCATTTGCTTTAGGAATAGGCACTATTTTTGATTTTTTGAAAGCTACAGGGAAGACATTTTTTTTTGTATACATAGGTTATAAATATATGTAAGAGGTTCCACTATGTATGGTTGCGACAGGTCAAGGATATATCCATTGATACCATCACTGCCCGAAGATGTTTTCTTTTTTAGGCTGGAAATGTATTTGCCTACCTCGTGTACAGCAATATCAGGGATGACAAAAATATCATCTGAGGACAATCTTTGCTTGCAGAACTTTATTAACTTCTTTGGTGTAGAATATATCGACTGATTGTGATTGTGAGAACTGAGTAAGTCTTTGGGGGCTGATAGAAAGTGCTTATTAAACTCCTCAGCGGAGAGTTTTTCTGGAATGTTATTGCACTGTTTACGCTTGTTGTTGGTAAGCGTATTAAGTGCTGTCCAGATAGAGGAAGGGTTTCTGTCTTCTTCGACTGTTTTGGTTACAAACGATCTCTGCGCCTCTCTAATTAAGTACTTAACTTTATTTCGCAATCTTTTAAATTCATGAAAGTTCTTTTCTTTCTTAGCCTTATTTCTATCATCCATTGTTTGTTTGATTTCGTTGGTTATCCATGAGGGAGGCTGGCGGGATCGGACTCGCTTTCTTCTTACTGGCGCATGTTTGTTTAGCACCCCTAGGAACAGATCAAGTAAGAGAGAGACAGCCTTATCTGGGTTGGTACAATTGTACACATCATGAAACGGTGTAAGGCTAAGATCGTGTAAAAAAGCATCTTTGTTTAGTTTTTTAAAAGACCTATAGGTAATGTACACATGCTGATCACTCTTTTGTTTGGGCATCTTGCACGACCATGTACAGGTGATGGGAAAATGATCACTGACAGCTAGTGGGGGGACGCTGGTCTCTAGTACTTACTTACAGTTGTTGGTATAGATGTGATCAATGAGTGTAGCGGATGATTGGGTTATTCTAGTAGGAGCTTGGATTAGTTGCTTCAACCCAAAAAGAGTTGTTGTCGATTGCCACGTGGTATTTGTTTTCAGTAAGTCAATGTTAAAATCACCTAACAGCAGTACATCTTTGTCAGTATCATTCACTTTATCCATCATCTGCACAAAGTCATCATACCACTCGACAGAGAGAGAGAGAGAGAGAGAGAGAGAGAGAGAGAGAGAGAGAGAGAGAGAGAGAGAGAGAGAGAGAGAGAGAGAGAGAGAGAGAGAGAGAGAGAGAGAGAGAGAGAGAGAGAGAGAACGAAACTTTATTTTCTAAGGATTGAGATATTAGGCGCGCAGGCCTTTCTTACAATCTGTCCTTGCTAAGCTACTTTAGAGAGAAAAAAAAGGAATACCAACCAAACAACAAAAACTAACTAAAAAAAAACGTCTCACACACGCACACACACACAGACACGCGCGCGCGTACAGACATATATACATGTACTCGTGGACATGCGCACTTTTGTACATACACATAGTCATAAATACGTGCGTGCACACATATCTAACATATAAGTAGGTATGATATTTTGTGTACTTTCAAAAATCAAGTTGGAAAACAAAACAAACAATTTGGAGGCTAGATGGAAAGCAGAAAAAAACCTAGCAAAAATTGAAAAACATGAAGCGTATCATGTCTAGAAACAAAGAAGAACAAAGGATCAGCATTACGTTCTCTTAGAAAGGTAATCGTGTACTTTACTTTTAAACAGAGAGAGGGACGTGGTTTGTTGAATAGTTGGAGGAAGTGAATTCAATAAAAGAGCACCTGAATAAGCCAGGCTAGATTTGAACAGGTCTATACGGGGCCTTTTTATAGAGAGACTGTTTCTGGAGGTGCTGTATTTTTTTTTTTTTTTTTTTTTTTTTTTTGGGGGGGGGGGGGGGGGGGGCAGTTGGCGAAAAAAGCCTAGATAAGTAAGGTGGAGCTTTCTCGTTAAGAATTTTGTGCGTCAGTACACAGTTGTTTAGTGTGAGGTGCTTAACCAGAGGGAGAAGTCCGATGGCCTGCAGTTTGGCATCAGTGGATAAAGACGGATCAGCGAGGATTAGCTTAGCAGCGCGCTTGTATAATGAGTTTAATTTCTTGAAGTGATTTTCACTGCAGCCATCCCATATTGTTGAGGCATAATCAATGTGTGGTTTAATGTAGGCATTAAAAATAGTTTGCGCGTCTTAAGGTCAATAATCGTTTTAAGTTTTGAAAGTAGAAACAACTTTTGGGACAAATGTTTTCTCATATAGTATGGGTGGTTTTGCCAGCTTAAATCATCATCTATTATTACTCCAAGCATGCGGTGTTGACTGACCTGCTCAACTGGGATGGAGTCCAAAGAAAGGTTGAGTGATGGAGTTTTGAGCTGATGTTTCTGGCGGGTTGTGATAATCATGCCTTTTGTTTTTGTGGGATTTACAAGCTTGCGATTTTCATTACACCACCGAGAGACTTCATGAAGACTCTCTTGAAGATTGTTTGCAATTTCAGGCACAGTTTTACCAGCAGAATGTAATGTTGAGTCGTCGGCAAACATGTCACACTCAGCCTCAGTACACGTTATATGTAACGGTAGATCGTTAATGAAGATACATAACAGTAGTGGGCCTAAAATAGACTCCTGGGGCACTCCATATGCGACAAATTGTTCAGAAGAACGTTTTCCATTGACATAGACTGTTTGTGTTCTTTTTGTAAGATAGGAGATCAGAAACGAAAGAGCTGAGGGGCTCTTATTGTTGAAGTAGGTGGCAAGCTTTTTCAATAAGATGGTATGATCGATAAGATCGAACGCTTTTCTTAGATCCAAGAAGACAGCAGCAGCCATTTTATTATCATTTATGCTGCTGATCCGCGAATTCACTATTCGTGCGAGTGCAGTGTGGCATGAATGCTTGGGACGAAAACCTGACTGGTAATGACATAATAAGGACCTTTCTTCAAGAAATTCCAGAAGATGTTTGTGAACATGCTTTTCCAGAGGCTTCGAGAGAACTGATAGAAGGGAAATGGTGCGAAAGTTATTAATTTCAGAGGAATCATTTGCTTTAGGAATAGGCACTATTTTTGATTTTTTGAAAGCTACAGGGAAGACATTTTTTTTGTATACATAGGTTATAAATATATGTAAGAGGTTCCACTATGTATGGTTGCGACAGGTCAAGGATATATCCATTGATACCATCACTGCCCGAAGATGTTTTCTTTTTTAGGCTGGAAATGTATTTGCCTACCTCGTGTACAGCAATATCAGGGATGACAAAAATATCATCTGAGGACAATCTTTGCTTGCAGAACTTTATTAACTTCTTTGGTGTAGAATATATCGACTGATTGTGATTGTGAGAACTGAGTAAGTCTTTGGGGGCTGATAGAAAGTGCTTATTAAACTCCTCAGCGGAGAGTTTTTCTGGAATGTTATTGCACTGTTTACGCTTGTTGTTGGTAAGCGTATTAAGTGCTGTCCAGATAGAGGAAGGGTTTCTGTCTTCTTCGACTGTTTTGGTTACAAACGATCTCTGCGCCTCTCTAATTAAGTACTTAACTTTATTTCGCAATCTTTTAAATTCATGAAAGTTCTTTTCTTTCTTAGCCTTATTTCTATCATCCATTGTTTGTTTGATTTCGTTGGTTATCCATGAGGGAGGCTGGCGGGATCGGACTCGCTTTCTTCTTACTGGCGCATGTTTGTTTAGCACCCCTAGGAACAGATCAAGTAAGAGAGAGACAGCCTTATCTGGGTTGGTACAATTGTACACATCATGAAACGGTGTAAGGCTAAGATCGTGTAAAAAAGCATCTTTGTTTAGTTTTTTAAAAGACCTATAGGTAATGTACACATGCTGATCACTCTTTTGTTTGGGCATCTTGCACGACCATGTACAGGTGATGGGAAAATGATCACTGACAGCTAGTGGGGGGACGCTGGTCTCTAGTACTTACTTACAGTTGTTGGTATAGATGTGATCAATGAGTGTAGCGGATGATTGGGTTATTCTAGTAGGAGCTTGGATTAGTTGCTTCAACCCAAAAAGAGTTGTTGTCGATTGCCACGTGGCATTTGTTTTCAGTAAGTCAATGTTAAAATCACCTAACAGCAGTACATCTTTGTCAGTATCATTCACTTTATCCATCATCTGCACAAAGTCATCATACCACTCGACAGAGAGAGAGAGAGAGAGAGAGAGAGAGAGAGAGAGAGAGAGAGAGAGAGAGAGAGAGAGAGAGAGAGAGAGAGAGAGAGAGAGAGAGAGAGAGAGAGAGAGAGAGAGAGAGAGAGAGCGAGAGAGAGAGAGAGAGAGAGAGAGAGAGAACGAAACTTTATTTTCTAAGGATTGAGATATTAGGCGCGCAGGCCTTTCTTACAATCTGTCCTTGCTAAGCTACTTTAGAGAGAAAAAAAAGGAATACCAACCAAACAACAAAAACTAACTAAAAAAAAACGTCTCACACACGCACACACACACAGACACGCGCGCGCGTACAGACATATATACATGTACTCGTGGACATGCGCACTTTTGTACATACACATAGTCATAAATACGTGCGTGCACACATATCTAACATATAAGTAGGTATGATATTTTGTGTACTTTCAAAAATCAAGTTGGAAAACAAAACGAACAATTTGGAGGCTAGATGGAAAGCAGAAAAAAACCTAGCAAAAATTGAAAAACATGAAGCGTATCATGTCTAGAAACAAAGAAGAACAAAGGATCAGCATTACGTTCTCTTAGAAAGGTAATCGTGTACTCTACTTTTAAACAGAGAGAGGGACGTGGTTTGTTGAATAGTTGGAGGAAGTGAATTCAATAAAAGAGCACCTGAATAAGCCAGGCTAGATTTGAACAGGTCTATACGGGGCCTTTTTATAGAGAGACTGTTTCTGGAGGTGCTGTATTTTTTTTTATTTTTTTTTTTTTGGGGGTGGGGGGGGGGGGGGGGGGGGCAGTTGGCGAAAAAAGCCTAGATAAGTAAGGTGGAGCTTTCTCGTTAAGAATTTTGTGCGTCAGTACACAGTTGTTTAGTGCGAGGTGCTTAACCAGAGGGAGAAGTCCGATGGCCTGCAGTTTGGCATCAGTGGATAAAGACGGATCAGCGAGGATTAGCTTAGCAGCGCGCTTGTATAATGAGTTTAATTTCTTGAAGTGATTTTCACTGCAGCCATCCCATATTGTTGAGGCATAATCAATGTGTGGTTTAATGTAGGCATTAAAAATAGTTTGCGCGTCTTAAGGTCAATGATCGTTTTAAGTTTTGAAAGTAGAAACAACTTTTGGGACAAATGTTTTCTCATATAGTATGGGTGGTTTTGCCAGCTTAAATCATCATCTATTATTACTCCAAGCATGCGGTGTTGACTGACCTGCTCAACTGGGATGGAGTCCAAAGAAAGGTTGAGTGATGGAGGTTTGAGCTGATGTTTCTGGCGGGTTGTGATAATCATGCCTTTTGTTTTTGTGGGATTTACAAGCTTGCGATTTTCATTACACCACCGAGAGACTTCATGAAGACTCTCTTGAAGATTGTTTGCAATTTCAGGCACAGTTTTACCAGCAGAATGTAATGTTGAGTCGTCGGCAAACATGTCACACTCAGCCTCAGTACACGTTATATGTAACGGTAGATCGTTAATGAAGATACAGAACAGTAGTGGGCCTAAAATAGACTCCTGGGGCACTCCATATGCGACAAATTGTTCAGAAGAACGTTTTCCATTGACATAGACTGTTTGTGTTCTTTTTGTAAGATAGGAGATCAGAAACGAAAGAGCTGAGGGGCTCTTATTGTTGAAGTAGGTGGCAAGCTTTTTCAATAAGATGGTATGATCGATAAGATCGAACGCTTTTCTTAGATCCAAGAAGACAGCAGCAGCCATTTTATTATCATTTATGCTGCTGATCCGCGAATTCACTATTCGTGCGAGTGCAGTGTGGCATGAATGCTTGGGACGAAAACCTGACTGGTAATGACATAATAAGGACCTTTCTTCAAGAAATTCCAGAAGATGTTTGTGAACATGCTTTTCCAGAGGCTTCGAGAGAACTGATAGAAGGGAAATGGTGCGAAAGTTATTAATTTCAGAGGAATCATTTGCTTTAGGAATAGGCACTATTTTTGATTTTTTGAAAGCTACAGGGAAGACATTTTTTTTGTATACATAGGTTATAAATATATGTAAGAGGTTCCACTATGTATGGTTGTGACAGGTCAAGGATATATCCATTGATACCATCACTGCCCAAAGATGTTTTCTTTTTTAGGCTGGAAATGTATTTGCCTACCTCGTGTACAGCAATATCAGGGATGACAAAAATATCATCTGAGGACAATCTTTGCTTGCAGAACTTTATTAACTTCTTTGGTGTAGAATATATCGACTGATTGTGATTGTGAGAACTGAGTAAGTCTTTGGGGGCTGATAGAAAGTGCTTATTAAACTCCTCAGCGGAGAGTTTTTCTGGAATGGTATTGCACTGTTTACGCTTGTTGTTGGTAAGCGTATTAAGTGCTGTCCAGATAGAGGAAGGGTTTCTGTCTTCTTCGACTGTTTTGGTTACAAACGATCTCTGCGCCTCTCTAATTAAGTACTTAACTTTATTTCGCAATCTTTTAAATTCATGAAAGTTCTTTTCTTTCTTAGCCTTATTTCTATCATCCATTGTTTGTTTGATTCCGTCGGTTATCCATGAGAGAGGCTGACGTGATCGGACTCGCTTTCTTCTTACTGGCGCATGTTTGTTTAGCACCTCTAGGAACAGATCATGCAAGAAAGAGACAGCCTTATCTGGGTCGGTACAATTATACACATCATGAAAGGGTGTACGGATAAGATCGCGTAGAAAAGCATCTTTGTTTAGTTTTTTAAAAGACCTATAGGTAATATTGATTCCTCTTTCGTTTGGGCATTTTGCACGACCATGTACAGGTGATGGGAAAATGATCACTGACAGCTAGTGGGGGGACGCTGGTCTCTAGTACTGACTTACAGTTGTTGGTATAGATGTGATCAATGAGTGTAGCGGATGATTGAGTTATTCTAGTAGGAGTTTGGACCAGTTGCTTTAACCCAAAAAGAGTTGTTGTCGATTGCCACGTGGGATTTGTTTTCAGTAAGTCAATGTTAAAATCACCTAACAGCAGTACATCTTTTGTCAGTGTCATTCACTTTATCCATCATCTGCACAAAGTTATCATACAACTCGACAGTGGACGATGGATTTCTATATACATAACCCATTATAATTGGCGATGAGTTATTAATTTTTACTTCTAACCATAAACACTCAATCTCAGTTGACTCCAGATCATCACGTCTGCGTACCACATGTGCAATCGAGTTATGGACATAAACAGCAGTCCCTGTGTGTTTGAGGGTGTTTGGGTCTCGACGAATTAAGGAAAACTGAAGCTTGGAATAAGCAATCCAGACCAAAAAGGTGACTGCCAAGCGTGTAAAATGCAAAGAAGTACCCAACGGATAAAGAAACACGCTTAGAAAAGACGGGTACAACACAATTTATTAATATTTCAGGTAAATACCCTTTGTCAAAATAGACAAACAAACAATCAGACAACCTATTTTAACAGTCGTCAAGTAGGATGGGGTCCGGTAAAACCAGAGAGAGAGAGAGAGAGAGAGAGAGAGAGAGAGAGAGAGAGAGAGAGAGAGAGAGAGAGAGAGAGAGAGAGAGAGAGAGAGAGAGAGAGAGAGAGAGAGAGAGAGAGAGAGAGAGAGAGAGAGAGAGACAGACAGACAGACAGACAGACAGACAGATGGGCTGACGGAGAGACAGCCAGGCAGGCAGACGGGCAGGCAGACAAATACAGAGAGACAGAGATAACGAACAAATAAAAAAGAGAAAAAGAAAACGAAACATACGCAAAGAAAAGTTATGTATTTATTGTTTACGTTTCTGCTACCTAAATACACCCGGGATCTCTATAAATGGTGGGAAGATTGCGTGTGTGGCTGACCCCATCGTGTAGGTGTGCCCGTACTCTGATTTCAGAAGCAACGAAAAAAGAAAAAGAACAGAAAATTGATACAAGAAAAGCATTAAAATAAGAGAAAAGAAGTTGAGAGAAGACAAGAAAATCAAAAACAAACTAACAAACAAAAAACCACAGGAAAAACAGCAAACAAAAATAATAACATGAAAGGAACAGAATGAAAGGAATAGAGAAAGAAAAATAAAACGGATAGAATGAAAAACGCCGGATATAAAATGAAAAGTAAAGCAAAGTACATAAAAATGGAATGAGAAGGCAGAAAACGATAATATCGAAAAAGAAAGGGGGAAAAAAACAATAAAAAGCCGAGGAAAGAACAGATTACAAAAAAAAAAGACAAACCCTGCAAAAATGAAATTCTAGTGTCATTTCGCAACAGTGTGGACTTGTAAAACATAATCCTTCTAAAGCAAATATTCGACTGAAAGTGCTACGCTTCAAGTTTCTAACATAATATGCAAGAGGCATAGATTCTCATGAGCCCCTGCTACCTCTTGCGTACCTACAGTAGCTCTATGTATCTCCTCAGTCTGTGTCACCCGCCTTTAAATCTACGACTGTCACGGCAATGTTTGACCATAAAAGTGCTTGTCCTCTCAGTAGTTCATTTGCACCAGGCATAGATTCTCATGAGCCCCTGCAACCGCAGGGGCTGATGAGAATCTACGCCTCGCGCAGACCTGAGTCGGCCTAATCTAGATCCTGGGAGTTCAGTCACGGCAGAGCCTGGCCTGAAGTGGCTCTTTTCTGTAACTGTGTAAAGCGCGACATGGCGCTTGTGTGCCAATTGCCAAGGCATCAATATTTGTTCATTAACAAGCCACACACAATCGCGCTGCAATTGGACACTGTCTCAAATGTCATAGCTCGCCAAACATTCAATCGGCGGCGTTTACATTCTGACATGCCAAATTGTTGGCAGGTAGTTAAATTAAAGGTCGACACAGCACAAGAAAAGTGCACAGGAGAGAGAGAGAGAGAGAGAGAGAGAGAGAGAGAGAGAGAGAGAGAGAGAGAGAGAGAGAGAGAGAGAGAGAGAGAGAGAGAGAGAGAGAGAGAGAGAGAGAGAGAGAGAGAGAGAGAGAGAGAAAACTTCTTTTAGTGTATGCGGTGAAGTGTACTCGACTGCCTGTTATCAACGAAAAGGGATTACTGCTTGTACACTATAGGTATTTCGTTCCTCATCACCAATGTAAGGAGTTCAGTTTAACTCTTCCTTGCCAATGGATGTGCATTTTGTTTCTGAAATCTGTGTTCCCTGAATGACCAAAAGCAACAACTGTCCAAAGAGCATGGACACAAAGTGGTCTCAGCAAGAGGCATAGTCTTAGTCGCAGTTGCAGGGGCTCATACGGATTTATGCCTCTTGCAATTACATCACATTTGCCTTTTCTCGGAAGAAAAGGGGTTAGTCAGTGAAATCAGCTTTCAAAGTATCAGTTAATACTTGCATGTCTTAGGTGCATATGCACCAGAAGCAGTACAACTACAGGTGAAACACCAGAAATGCTATGTGAAACATGAAGACATTTAAAATGTCAGATTTTCGGGCAGTATGATGACCACACTGTTATATTCTATACTGACGAGAAAAGGAAATGCAACATTTTTGTAATCATCGTAAACTCTTTGTGTTTCTGATGATTCCAAAAATGTCACATTTCTTTTGTGATATTTTAATGTTTCTGATTATTTCTTTTGCTCGTCAGTATATCTTATTAAGTATTATTGATTGTATTGCTTTATGTGGCTTTAAAATATATGGCTATGTAAAGTGTAACCCTTGATAAAAGCGATACTGAAATGTCTGAGTCTTCACCATTTGTAGATTTCATGTAGATGCAAATGGTTTGTTTAAAAAAAAAACTGAATTTATGAAAATTCGGTTTTGTTAAGTTGGTCTGCTCTGGGGGTAATTCTAGGGAAAATTCCACAGAAGAAAAGTTCACCAGTTCATCTTTACAAAATGTTGATGTCGGACCCACGCTGGTGTACTGACAGATATGCTAGGGATTTAGTTTTTATTGATAAACATTAAGTGCTGCAAACTTCATTCGTTCTTGAAGGCCCACTACTGCCGTAACTGTTTAAAGATACACTTCTGCAACGCTATGAAACGCTACCTACAGGTCTTGCTATGGTTCATTTAGACACAGGCGAATCCAGTTCAGCACACGTCGTCTTTATATCATGTAACCTGACAATGTGTCCACTCCTTTCTAGAAATACAACGCTTTCAGTACGAGAAAGCGCTAAAAATAGATTGACACACTAATGGCAGTGCAGTAATAAAACAGTGCCATTACGCGTGTGCTTTTGCTGGTGTCCAAACTGCTGTTAAAGTTCATTAGGTGTATCCACAAGGCATAACAAACACAACAAGTGCTGAAATGTGTCTTCAGATTAACTCATTCAGCCCGACGGGGGTATTTCCCAAATTTTGGAAGCGTCATCTAATGACTATGCACAGTTGCAGGAGATGGATCGACCATAATAATTCAAGGGCAGTGCCAGATTAGCTTGGCGCCGACAGGCGCCAAGCTAACCTGACACTACCCTTGAATTATCATGGTCAACCCATCTTCTGCTGTAGTGCGTCAGGGCTGAATAGGTTAATGCGTAATGTTACTGTAATCGTGCATCCTGTTTAGTTCCCGAGCGCCTCTAGTTCCGTATTACTTATTCCTTATTGTTGTTAGACCTTTAAGACATGTGAAGGCTATCGCTGAGCACTGACTGAATGATCCTTCCGCCAGCCCCTTGTCAAAGATTGTCAACACTTCAACAGAGTGGCAACTAGCGATACATCAACTTCAACGATAACCGACCCATCCTGGCCCCGTCTGTCCAAAAATGTACGCATGCAAATACGACCAGCAAGAGGCATAGATCCTCATGAGCCCCCCCTTTGAGGGTGTATGTCTCTTGCAGATGTGTGGTGTTTTAAAGCGAGTTGCCATACGCCGTACATACACAATGCCTTGCACTGCCAACATCTCCAGAAATGGGGATAAACAGCTGATTACAGTTTCGAGGCCTCGTGCCTTGGAGAGGACTTTAAATATTACCCTTGTAGCTCCATCTCTCGCGCCAGTTGCAGGAAATTGAACGACTTGGCTAGCTGAAGAATTGTGCCTAGCAATCTTGCATATTTTCGAGTGGAAATGGAACGAATTTGACGGCCCAAAGGTTATGCTTGGGTAGATGGGCTAATGAAACGCTTTGCGCCTGAAAACTTGGTGCTTCTAAAAGTCTCTTCCCCAGGGCCAAGCTAATCCGACACTAAAGTTAAACCTGTAATGTCTAGCCATCTCCAGTGTGTCTGATACACATTTGGAAATACAATAAACTTCGCTAATAACAAGGTTGGTTAAATACTGGATATAACAGCAGTCTTTCAGATGTCCCTATGGCACTTTGCTTCATATTAATTACTTGGCTTATAATACAATTTGGATATATCTAACAATGACTAAATTTCTGGTCCATGGAATCCGAAGCTTACTGTTTTTGGCTTTGGATATGAAAGAGCTGGCTGTCAGAGCGATTGTATTGACGTGATTCTTAACCCATTACATCCTGAGGCTGATTTTTTAAAATGTGCTTATTGTCCATGAAGGCTACATTACAGATTAGGAGATAGATCGACCGTTTTAGTTCAAGGGTTGCGCCACAATAGCTTGGCGCCTCAGGCGCCAAGCTATTCTGGCACCACCCTTGAACTATGATAGTCAACTTAATTTCAAGCCATGGGCGTATCAGGATCAAAAGAGTTAAGGCCAGATGTTGGAATCTCGCCCAGAGGAACAGTGTGACAGAACAAAGATTACGTAGACGGATCTCGCCGACAGGGAGCTCTCTACAGTTCGGCCAGTTCGGTGGAGCTAACGGTGTCGGAGGACAATGCCGAAGTGGGCCCCTGGACACCTGTTCCACACAATAAGCACCAGAGGGAAAAAGGAACTCGACCAGCTGACACTTCATTATCGTATACCCTACGATTTGCGCCCACTGGCAATAGCTGAGTTTGGAAGAGCCTGTGCCATTCTTATTTGACCTTATAATCTAATTGGATTTAAAGTCCCGCTACCGCCGTAACTGTTCAAAGATACCCTTCATTGTCTTTATTCAGTCTCTTTACACTTTATCTCATTGGCCTGGCTCTATTTGATTTTTTAGGGGTGTCGACAAGGCATAACAAGCACAAATGGTGCTGAAATGTGTCTTCAGATTTATGCATAATGGTACTTTAAAGCTATTGGACGTAGATTGAATTTCTGAAATCGTTGTTAATTCGACGTCATTGTACCCCACCCGTCAGATATATATGTTAATAATATGTATGTGATGTGGACCAAAGACAAATTTCCATTTTATATGTAGCATTTAATTAATTAATTTATTTATTTTCAATTTCAAGGGGGTTTCAGCAAGAGGCAAAAATCATCATGAACCCTCCCCCCTCCAGTTGCGGGGCCTCATGAGGATCTATGTCTCTTGCAGTTGGATCGTGTTCACTCAGCAGTGAAGGATTAGTTCATTATCAGAATTAGGTCAGACAGTAGGTTGACCCCCCTTTCAGTAAGGAAAGACCTACTTCTGACTGTGGGAATAAGTTCTTATGAGTTGCTATCAACGCTATTCCATTTTCCCCCCATCACCTCGGTGCCAGAGGGACAGTAAACTGGAATAAGTAGTAGCCATTCCATTTAGTGCTGCCAGATTAGATGGATGAGGCGTGCGAACTTGAATTGTTGATTGATTGATTGTACATTGCTTAACGTCCCGAAAGCAACAAGGCTTTCTCAGGACGTGCCTGCTCTCTCTTGGCTTGACTTCGCGAACGAAGATTCTATAGGGCTTGCCCACGTCGTCTGCAAGCATTTTCGTGGCTGCGGAGGCCAATCCGGGACAGGCAGGTTCGACCGCAGTGGCTGCAGGGGAAGGTCTGGTCAGGGTTCTGAGTTACGACAACTCTGTTTTTTCTTCTGAGCCGCTTGTCCTTAAGGTTAGCTCTGCGAGAGTCCTCAAAGGAGACGGCTGCCTTGTGAATGGTGGAGCGCCAGGTGTCACGGTCCGCAGCATGCGAAGACCACTGGCGGTGGTCGATTTGGCAGGCACTAAGTGACTTCTTGAGACCGTCTTTGTATCTCTTCTTTGGTGCCCCTCTGTCTCGGTGTCCAGTGGCAAGCTCGCCGAACAGAGTGATCTTGGGTAGGCGATGATCCTCCATCCTGGAGACGTGCCCCGCCCAGCGAAGCTGTGTCCGCAGCAGCAAAGCCTCGATGCTCACAGTTTCCGCCTGTTCAAGGACCTCGACGTTGGTGACATAGTCACTCCAGTGAATGCTGAGGATGGTACGCAGGCAGCGCTGGTGAAAGCGTTCGAGGAGTCGTAGTTGGCTGCGGTAGAGGGCCCAGGACTCGGAACCGTACAGCAGGGTGGTGAGGACGACAGCTCTGTACACGCTGATCTTGGTGCCTTTTTTTCAGCTGTTGATTGTGCCACACCCGCTTGAATAGTCGCCCGAAAGCACTGTTCGCTTTTGCCAGCCTGTTGTCCAGCTCCTTGTCCAGCTTGGCGTCTGACGTGATGATGCAGCCAAGGTAGGTAAACTGGTGTACAGACTTCAGTTCGGACTCGCCGATGGTGATGTGGGGAGGGCGATGCTCTTCCTTGGGTGCTGGCTGATGAAGGACCTCTGTCTTTTTCAGACTGACCTCAAGTCCAAAGAGCTGGGCGGCATCTGCGAAGCAGGACGTAATGCCTGCACTGCTTGTGAAAAACACAACAGAATATTGAACGTATGTCGCCAGCCGGTCCAATACGTTAAATAAACCTACGACATGGGGCCTAAATAAAGCTAAGACCATTTAGCAACACACATCCAGTATCAAGACCTACAGGCAGCACAGACAGTAGGGAGTGTTTAAAAAAGGAAAATACAGGTGAATGGACCAAGGGTAGACAGAAACACATGCCCCAGAATACAGAAGAAACCCCACCCTGTGGGGCTGACCAGGGTGACCCTGGAAACTAAAAAGTAGTTACACCACCCAAGTCCCCCAGGGCAGACCCGGGTGGGTGGGTGGGGGGGGGGGTGCGAACTTGAAAGATAATCCCAACAATGAAAGAAACACGCTTAGAAAGGACACATACAAACGGATAAATAATCTATTGTATTTATTTTCATTTGATAAAAAGGTAATAAAAATTTAATAAGCTGTGTTGCACTTCATTTCTCTATGTTTATTATTTTTTTTTTGTTGGATACGCTTCAATAAAGAGTTAACCCTTTCATTGCCGAGGAAACGTGAACACAATCCAACTGCAAGAGACATAGGTCCTCATGAACCCCTACATTTGCGGAGACTCAGGAATTCAGGAATTTATTTAACGTCTTTTCACACATTGGTGATATTAGACAAAAAAAAAAAAAAAAAAAGTACAACCAAACACACAATTTGTGAATATCAAAGAATAGCAATAATTAACATCCAACCACACACACACAAAGTACTTATTATAATAGTTTACCCACCGGACTATGAATTATTATATTAACTATTGGAATTGCAATATTTCTATGTAAAATGTCATATAAATTTTCTGCTAATTGATCAACTGTTATGTTATTTTTCCTGCACCACAGTCTGAAGAATCTAAGACAGACCCATCTGTAAAAATTTTCAAATGTTTAAAATATGGCGTCTGTAATTTTTCTTTTACTAAATTTGCTAAAACGTTCACATCCTCATCTTTTTTTTAAATCTGTGTAATCTATATCGAAAGCAGCATTAATATGTTCCGGAGGTATAGTAGGTGTTACTGGTAAAACGGGAATAGACTTGATATCTATATTGCAGTTTTCTATAGCATCTTTGACATAATTACATATAGGTAAAAGATACGAGATTGTTTGCGCTCTCTTCTGGAAATCCACATCTGCGTCTAAAAATATGTCTTCTCGTTCTGAATTTTTGACGGACAGGCTTCGAACAATGTATTTTGCAATTGCTAATTTACGTTGGTCAGATAAAGACAGAATACCTGCTTCTTTGTTGGTTTTTACAGCATTAGTTGAACTGGCACTCGAAGGGCTAATTTAACTGCTTTACTATCAATGCTTTGCAGCTTCTGTAGAAGTGTAGCTGGGGCAGTAAAGTACACTTCCTGATAATAGATAAGTGTTGATCGAACTAAAGATGTACCAAGGTGTAAAACAGTTTTAATGTCCTGACTCCATGGTTGTGAGTTTATAAATTTTAACAAGTTAAGTCTTTTTCTTGCCTTATTTAATATGGCTTCAATATGAATTCTCCAAGATAATTTTGATGTAAAACGTACGCGTAAAAACTTTACACACTGTTGGTAGTTTAAAGGCTTCTCGTTTAGGGATAATTTAGGCAATGTTTTAGCACTTTCCCCATTATTGAAAAGCATTAGACATGTTTTTTCCCCAGAAAGTTCTAGACCATTTTCTTTCATATAGTTTGATAATTTGTCCAATTCAATCTGATAAAATTTTTAACGTAATCTACTATTCCTTTGCGGTACGTTTTCTGAGATTAGTGTTTATCCATACAGCAATATCATCTGCATATTGTACCACAGTTGTGTCCTGTGAGAGAGATTTTGGGAGGTTGTAAATTAGCACAGTGAATAAAAAGGGTGAAAGTATTGATCGCTGTGAAATACCCATATCTATTTTCTTAAAGGTTGAATAACCTTTACCAACTTTGGTGCAGATAAATCTTTCAGACAAAAAGCTTTTAAACACGGTTATGACAATCTGTTTTATTTTGCATAATAATCTAGCATGCGGGCCAAACACTATCATAAGCCTTTTTTACGTAAAAAAAGGTTGCTAATATACTTTTTCTTCTAGAAATTTGTTTTTAAATGTTATTTGTGAGTTTAACTAAATGGTCTGTCGTACATCTACCTTTCCGAAAACCAGCTTGATGAACTGGAATTATATCCTGTTTTTCACGGTAATGAAATAGACGATTTAAAAGAATCTTTTCCATTACTTTGCAAGCTTGTGATGTTAGTGCAATAGGTACTGTACTGTAACTACTAATCAATGTACGTGTTTTACCCGATTTGAGTACTGGAATTACTACTGACTGCTTCTAGACAGTAGGAAGAGATCCATTAAACCAACATTTTTGGTAAAATTTATGTAGTAGTCTTTTCCATGACTCAGGTAAATGATTAAGTAGTTTGTAAGAAATTCCATCTATACCCACTGCACTAGAGGTAATTGCAAACGACTGTAAAACATCTAGGAATTCATTATATTGAATTGGAGCATTGATATACTGAGAATGATTAGAAACTGGATCTTGATAATCTGCTTTGACTTCTTCTTGTTTTCTGAGGTTTATGTTTGGTAAACTAAGACTTGATGTGAGACTACTTTCTGCAAACATAATAAACAAAGGCCTCTGCTTTATCTACTGCACTAGGAAATGTGTTGCCTTCTACTGCGATTGGATACACTTGTAATTTGTATCCATTTTGTAATACTGATATTTGTTTCCAAACCTTATATGTATCTTTTGATACAGACACTTCAGTTTTACAGAACTCAGCCCAGTGAATCTTTATGGCTGTCGCCACAATTCTGTTACAGTGTATTTTAGTTTTCTTCATTTCCCTAAGTTCTCTTCAGATTTGTTTCTTATCCATTTTTTTTAAAAATGTGTACCTTCTTAATATTTACTGCTAGTTCACATTCCTTATTCCACCAAACATTACCTGAATATTTACCCTTTGATTTTCCTTTGCAGTTTGGTATGGACTTCTCCGCAGCAGAAAAAAGAACAGCTTTTGTAATATTTCCGTAAAATGTATCTATACTTTCATGTTCTATACCTGCAATGTTATGGGACAGCAAGATTGCCTCATACAGTTCCCAATTAGCATTGACATACTGAAACATTGGAATTCTGTCCTCAATATTGCAATATTCATCTTTATCTTTAACGTTTAATTGTATAATGATTGGAAGATGATCACTTCCCAAACAATCTTCCTCAGTGATCCAAGTGCAATTTGTTACCAGGGTGGGGCTTACTAGTGATATATCAAGAGCAGATGCTTTATGGGTATATACATCTGGAATTCTAGTGATTATACCATCATTTAAAATGATTAACTTAGAGTCTGAAATATTTTCTACTAGACGATTGCTTGTAACTATCGTACATCCAGACTCCCAGAACGGTGCATGAGCATTGAAGTCTCCTAGGACCAACCATTGACAGGAGGTTGTCTGCTGAGAATCAATATCTTTTAGCCAGCCAGTGTTGTCATCTTTTGACCCTCTAGGTAGGTATACGGATATCACATTTAAATATTTTGATTATTAGTTTTTACCAGGGCCCCAGTGACATAGATATCGTTTATATCTTTGGTTAGAGAGTACGTATTTAGTGACGAATATTCTAGGTCATCTCTAATGTATAACGCAGTTTGCTCATGGGGATCTAACTCTCTGGATGACACCTCTTTGTATCTATGATCCTGAAAATCGTTGGTGTTGAATTAAGAATGATTTCAAAAATGCTATCTGTGTCCACTGGCAGCGAGGGTTAACCCATTCAGCCCTGACGCACTACAGCAGGAGATGGGTCGACCATGATAATTCAAGTGCAGTGCCAGATTAGCTTGGCGCCTGTCGGGGCCAAGTTCATCTGACACTGCCCTTGAATTATCAAGGTCGATGCATCTCCTGCAACAGGTGCATAGTCGTTAAATGACGCCTCTAAAATTTGGGAAATACGTGCGCCGGACTGAATGAATTAATAAACTGTTATGTACTTATCCTTTCTGAGAGATTGGCTTTCTTTGATGGTCATTTTTGTGGTTGCATTTTGCATGTTTGGCAGTCACCCGGCTTTCTGGTGCGGATTTGGAAAGCTTATTGGAATAAGTACGGTACACTGCTAGCAGACGGCAGCTATCAGCTCCTGTGGCACGGGTCGCCAGCCACCACTGACAGCAGAGAGGACAAGTCATTCCGCCAGTGACACGTGTCACCCCCCTCCCTCTTTGACCCCCCTCCCCTCTCTTTGGCGACACGTCTCACCCCTTCCACTCACACCCTCAGCGAAGAAACGAGACTTCGTTGCCCTGTGAAGATAATGTAAGACACTGAAATCCATTTTGTGACAAGCTAGATTTTCATTGTAATAAAATGACAATCAAGCGTTTCACAAAATGGACTTTGCTTGTTACAAAACAGTATATCCAGTTTGTGAAAAGCAAGATTTTCATTGTATTACAATGAAAATCTCGCTTTACACATAAAAGACTTAATGTCTTTTGCTTTCAAGGGTAATGTGTCTGCAGGAGACGAGCATTTTTGTGAGCGCTCTTTCTCTGTCTTCTCCAGCTCAGTAGATATTAATTACGCTTCCGAAATTATAACACGTCACTGCGGGATATCCACCGCTGCCCTATTCACACGGATATGAACGTACGAAGCTTACATCCTCCTGGGGCTAGATGCATGAGCGAGCTTAGTCGTGCGCCAGCCAATAAGCAAGGTGCTCCGCTATAGCTGAGCACCTGGCTTAGTGGCTGGCGCAGGACTAAGTTCACTCATGCAACCGGTCCCTGGGTCCCCGTGACAGCGTTGTATTTTTCGCTTTAGGTTTGTGTGTCTTTCTTTGCATTTATACGCTTGGCAGGTCGCTTTTTTTTCTCCTTTTTTTTTTTTTTTGTTTTTTTTTTTTTTGTTGTTGTTGTTGTTGTTGTTGGGTTGGTTTTTTTTCGGAGGGTGACTGGGTTTTGCATTTTGACATTATCAACAGAAATGAAAGTCATCTAAAAAAGGTCGTCGGTTTGATTCCGCTTAAAGGCCCACTACCGCCGTAACTGTTCAAAGATACACTTATGCTGAGCTTAAGTCTACATACTCACTTAGACAGTGACCACCCTATTGTCCCACCAAATGCTTTCTTTCGTCCGTTCAAAGCGAAAAGAGGCCGACCGGAATTTTCTGACGAGACACGTAACAAATTGCTTCTGATAGGCGATAGTAGCTGACGTCATAACTATTCTATACGACCTTAGATCATCTGCATAATTATAACCAATCAGAGACAAGATGGTGGATGAACCATCGAAGAAAAAAAGAAAGTATCATCTACTCGCACCGACAATAATAATAATAATAATAATAATAATAATAATAATAATAATAATAACAAAGGAGATTTGTTAAGCGCTTATACTAACAGTAGCTCTAAGCGCTGATACAATGGAAAGGCTAACAGCTAACACGCTCACACACACACACACACACACACACACACACACACACACACACACACACACACACACACACACACACAACATACGCACGCACGCACGCACACACACACACACACACATGGACACAAAACCCTCAGAGTGGGGTACCTACCATTTTATGTGAAAATGGGTTCCCATATTTCTATTTATTCTAGGGCTCTGGAGTTGATGTGAATGTTTAGAACTCATCTTATAACTAAGCTCTACAACTTAAAATAAAACATAAATTTTTCTAGAAACAGAGCCACTGGATGGAGAAAAAAATGGGTTTCTACCAATAAAGTGGGTGCCTCTCACACAAAAACTGGCATTACAGTGAAAATGGGTGTCCTCTTTAAATCATTCATTTTAGCAATTAGGTGTCTGTAATAAGGTAAAGTTCACGGAATATTTGATGTTTCTTTTCCACATTCATTTGATTGTTGTCATTCATTTTTCAACTTAATGTGTATTCCTTCTTGTTTTTCTGCATTAAAAATGTCAAGCACAATGACACAACACACAGTGAACAAATACCTCACTAAACATACCTCTGGTTGATTTTATTATGATTGTTTGGGTGGGGTTGTGATGGGGGGAGAGGGGTGGGGGTGGGGGTGAAGGTTGGGGTGAGGGTGAGGGGGAGGGTCATCACTTTTGGTTTTATAGAGCTATTGAATGCTCTCTTATGAATGGAAGCTTTTCATTATCAGTGGAATCAAAAGGTCATTTCAGAGGCGCGCACCGAGTTGCACGTCGAACCACTCACAAAGACACATTTGGAGTGCAACAGATGGATCCAGTTGGCCAAGTCCCACATTCCACACTATAGGACAGCTAAGACTGAGAAGCAATCGCGGCGCTTATGGCACGGTACAAGGTTTAAAACTAAGAAACTGTTGTTTTTAGAAGCGTGTCGGGCAACAGTTTTTATTAAAACTGTTTTAAAACCTCTTTTAACTCAACCTTTGTTAATGTTAAAAGTGTTATTATTTACAGGCGTGTCGTAACTGTTATGCATCTATTCAAACGTAATAGTGCTGGATATTTTTCCCATTGTCACCTTCTCTCTTCGCTCAGCACTCGACTTTCCAGTCCTTCCCTCAAACGGGCAGCATTCACACAAACAATATTTTACTATTACACCCTTTGGCAACATTAGTTGTTTTTTTTTCTCTGACCTAGCATTACATCGGAAAATGGTCCATCCAAGCCTGCACTCTTCATACTGCACTAAACGACCGACTGCAGCAGACGACTCACCTAACGACACTGACTGTGTGTGACGTCTTTTGCATTCCATCAATTTGTGCATACAATCTGACAGGAGTTGCAGTCAAAACGAAAGCATAACACCAACAAACCCACAGGTTGAACCAAAAGGTCGGGCAGGACACAAGACAACAGCAGCCTCACCCAAAGTCTATACGTCCTCTCTCACACTGCGCACTCACACAATCCCTTCACTTCATAGCAACCGGCGCACGAATATGAGGCTAAGTCACTTGCAAACCAGAAGTTGCGTGTGTTGTTTTTATTTATTTATTTATTTTTGCGCCCTGAGCATGCTGCTAGCATGGAGTGGATGCGCATTACAAGTGGACATCATCCTCCTCCAACGAATACATGGTTCTCAAGTTTGTCACTAGACATGACCTCCTTGCACATCACCCCGAAAGCATTTTTTTTTTTTACAAAACAACCAATCATTCAAATAACAAACCTCATTTTGTAGCAACATAAACAATATAGTGAGGATTTACCCCCTCAAACAACTAAAATACCACCACCACCACCACCCCCCCCCCCCACCACCCACCCCCCACACCCTTCCGTTCGTATCTCTTCGGTTCACTTCGGCTCACCGACGCAGTCTTGACCCATATCAGCTATTAAGTTATTTATAGCTGAGAAGGGTGATGTCACACAAACACGCCCATTCTAGGGGTTTCAGTTGTGCACACCCACACACACTGCTGGGACCAGTTCAAACACACTAGAGGTGTGTCTGTTAAACACAAAAGTGCATGTGTTAACGCCAAAATGAGAAAAACGGATTTTTTTTACTTTTTATGAATCTTTACCGCGAGACAATGCAGAAACAACCCTCAGAAAAAATGGGTGTCTGACTTAGGCACCCCGAATTTTACACACACCCATTTCCCATAAGGATGGTAAAGACAGTCACCCATTTTAGCTCTTTCGTCTACACACACACACACACACACACACACACACACACACACACACACACACACACACACACACACACACACACACACACACATACGTGACAGTGGTGATGAATTGTGCATGGCTGGGGAAATGAACTAGTGAAAGCCAGCGTTGTAGAGGTGGGTTTTGAGAAGTGATTTAAATGAAGAGAGCGTTTGACAGTTACGGACAGGGGCGGGGAGGCTGTTCCAAGTGGCGGGGCGAAGATGGGAGAACGCACGACCGCCACGTGTTTTACATTTGAAATTGGGTAGGCGAAATTTACTTGTGTCAGAGGAAGAACGAAGGGTGTGAGATGGAGTATACAGATGGAGTAAGTAAGAGATATAAGCAGGAGAAGTCAGGTTGATAGAGTTGAAGCACATGCAGGACAGTTTATACAGAATGCGTTCTTGTACGGGCAGCCAGTGGAGTTTTTCCAAGGGCGGGGCAGATATGGTCACGCTTACGCACGCGCAGACGGCCAGCACTATTTTGCATTCTAGAGTTTATCTAGCTGGGTTTTAGGCAGGCCGGAAAGGAGGGAGTTACAGTAGTCTAACCGTGATAAAACAAAGAAGGAGACAAAGATTGCCGCGTTGCTTCGGGCGTCATATAGGCCCTACTAACACTGCTAATGCGCCGAAGTTCAATAAAAGCTGATCTCGGCACATATCTAACATACTTATCCATTTTGAGGTCTCTATCAATGAAAACACCAAAGTTTTTGACGCTGTCAGAGAAAGTGATTTGATTTTGACAGACAGAGATGTGACTGGGAAGACAGGACAACTGCGAAGGATGAACACCAGCCGTGATAAGCATGGACTCTGTTTTACCATCATTTAGCTGGAGTTTGAGAGAATAAAGAGAAAGAGAGACAATATACCCCTAAGCAGAATTGAGATCGGACAAGGGAATATGGACATGCAGCAACGCGTAAAAGCAAGAACTTGGCTTGACCGCCCACTGCGGAATTTGGCGCATTCCTGTTGAATCAGTAAGTAATCTACGGTCTTTGTCGATCTGCCTATAGTTCCGCCGGCGAGCACTAGTGATTTTCAGAATTCATGATCTTCAGTAGAATTTATCTCTTACTGATTTCGCAAGATTTTAAACCTGTTTTATCATGTATTTACGAGCTATTTATCACATTTTATGCTGCAGAGATATGAAAATTATGGTGTGTGTCTAAGCCGTTGCACATCGCTGGTCGTAACATGTTTATGTCTGTGCGGGCTCTCATTCACTCGATTCAGAGAGGTAGTGTTTCTGCTGCGATGGTGCATTTTTCGTTTCCGATGATGCTTTCAGTTAATTAGACTTCGATGTGTGAGATGTGAAATTGACTGCAGTGCAGAAAGTGGGTATAAACACCCAAGTTCTGTTTCAATGGAAAGACGGTGCGTGTTTCCGAGGAGTACGAAAGGATCAAAGGTCACGCGTTTGGTGCACTACTGTACGCACGATCGTTACAGTTGAAGTAAATACTAGCAGGTTGAGCGGAGCCCGCATTGTGATTTTGACAGCATAGCAAGTATGGAAGGTTTATTTTACTTTCTCGTGAAAAATTACTTCAAAGAAATGCCGGAGAACATCAGTACACGTGTACGCTGACACGTATGTACGCCACACCGATGACCTCGTGACCTGCAGTATTGCGATACACTGATAGTCGGCCGGGTTCTGTCTTGTGACTTAGACTCATAGATATGCATACTAATTCAAAACAAGGCCGATGCAGACGATAAATCCGCGACTCGGGTACAAAAACAATACACATTCAAACGATGAATTTCGACATTTGGCATTGTACTTACGTCATAAAGCTCTAAGATAGTACACAAAGGACCCATACACATACTGTCAGCAGTATCTGTTGCAGACAGTTTTCTGACTGTGTTGAGATGCTTGATCCTGGGGAATATAACTTCAAACGCCACACACAGGTCTAGTTATGGTTCATTTAGACACATGAGGATCCAGTTCAACATACATGGTCTTTATATTAAATAACCTGACAATGTCTCCACTTCGTTCTGTAAATACAACACTATCAGTACGAGAAACAGCTAAAAATAGATGGACACGCTATCGGCTGAGCAGAATAAATAAGTGCGATTACGCGTGTACTTTTGCTGCGTGTCCAGACTGCTGTTAAAGTTAATTAGGTGTGTGGACAAGGCATAATAAAGACAAATGAGGCTGAAATGCGTCTTCAAATTTACGCGTAATGCTACTTTAATTGGGCTTGACCCATGCAGGCTAACAAGCGAAATTAACCATTTGACGGCCGAGAAAAGTAAACACGATCCATTTGCAAAAGACATAGATTCTCATGAGTCCCCGCAGTTGCGGGGGCTCATGAGGATTTATGCCTCTTGCTGACCGCACTGTGTTTCCACATTTCTGAGTACTTTGACATTGAATTTTAAGAAACATTTTAGAAACACAGACTGCGTCCGCTGGCACGGAAGGGGTTAAAAGATGGATCGATCATGATAGTTCGTTTGGATGCCAAGCTATGGATGCCAAGCTATTCAGACACCGCCTTTGAACTATTATGATCGATCTGTCTCCTGAGCTGAACTATGATCTACAGAGGAAAACACACAAATCCGGAAATTGCATCTCGAGGATATAATAATAATGTGCGAGGAATCCTATAAAAGCACCAGACAGGCTTGCAGGCATGTATACGACTGTGGAGTTACCTAATCAACGCTACAACTCAATCGATATGTCTAGACTTACTTATTAAAAGATATCCGAGGAGGACCACCCCCCCCCCCCTCTCCCTCATCATTCACATTTTCAACAGTTTCCTTTGATCTTCTTATGAGGGTTCTAGACTGCAGAGCACCGCCGGGGTATCTAAGAAATAAGGAAACTTCGATTAATAATAATAATAATAATAATAATAATTGTTGTCGTCGTTGTCGTTGTTGCTTTTATTGCAACTATTATCAGTATTGTTATTGTTGGGGGGATCCTAGACGCAGTGGTAAAGCGTCTGCCACGAATGCTGAAGGTGCGAGGTTCGATGCCCAGTTGGACTTTTCTCCTCCAGTAAGTGTCACCGTTAGTTCGCGAGGACCGTCGGGGGTTCAATCTCTGGGTACTCCGGGTACCCCCACCCCCCGCTCCTCCCTCCCCCACTTCGGTACCGATTTCATGCCACTTTGTAAATTTCAAATACCAGCAATCATTTTTTTTACCTGATTAGCTGAAGCCTCATTAGTTCAGCTGACAATTCGCACCACGTCGAATGTCCTGCGCGTGTCTCTTACCGTGTTTGTCTTCAGAGTGAATGCGTGTGTTTCACGTGAGCGTGCGTGTAGGGTTAAGTTCGCGGCGCTTTGAGCCGATCCATAGCGCCTATATATTGACCATATTATTATTATTATTATTATTATTATTATTATTATCGTTCTTATTATTAGTAATGCTAATAGTATTATTATTGCTATAAATTTTAGTCTATTGATTTATTCCTTCAGCTATTATCCCAAATCCCGCATAAACACACAGCAAAGGAAACCGCTCAGCGTTGGACAAACAAACAGTTAGATCCCTTGACCCCTGTCAAGGGGTCAATTGGATTTAACTGTTTGTTTGTCCACCGCTGAGTGGCTTCCCTTGGAATGTGCACCGTTTGTACCACATCGCTTACCTGACCTTTGCTTTTGTGACCCAAACCCCCCAAATGGGTTTGTCTTTTATCTTTTGCCTCCAAGGAGGTGCGTTTTGGCTGAGACTGCTACCTGCAACGCTTCTGACACTTCCGCACATTTATCACGTGCACTAGCTGGCAAAGGGACAAAACCCAACCTGTCTTCCCGATGTTTTTTGCTGCTGCGTTGAGGAGGGGGAAAAAATCGCACAGCCGATAAAGAAATGTAATGCGCTTTTGATAGAGCTGAGAAATGGGAACAGGTGTGTGTGTGTGAGAGAGAGAGAGAGAGAGAGAGAGAGAGAGAGAGAGAGAGAGAGAGAGAGAGAGAGAGAGAGAGAGAGAGAGAGAGAGAGAGAGAGAGAGAGAGAGAGAAATCCAGGTATAGAACCTGATTAGCCCCGGGGGCTCATGATGTAACTTGAATTTTGTATCCGTGTTTCTTGGACAGATTAGGAAGTTTGGTGTTAGGTCAGCGCATATTTCATAAACTCAGAGAGCAGTGACTGGGAAGGGGTTAATCAAGAGAGCGAGAGAGAATGCAATGACGAAACAAAACCGGTCTGAAACTGAGCTTTTAATTCATTTACACTGATAATGATTCTCGCAACTGTGGTAGACGTGGTCTCTATAGACTTTATTAGCAGTGGAAGATAAATCAGTTATGGCAGTTCAAAGTAGTGCAAGATTGGCAAAGCGCCTCACACGGTGACAACCTAATCTGGCACTTCCCTTGAGCTATAATGGCCGGTTCTTCTCTCACATTTGCATCGTATAGGTTACAGAATATATTACTTGATTCTATAATCTCCGTGCCTGCTGATTAGAAAGTGCGTTTAACCTTTTCCTTGCCGAGAAAAACTGAACACGACCCAAATGCAAGAGGCATATATTATTATGAGTCCCCGCAGTTGCGGGGACTCATACTAATATATGCCTCTTGCTGAAATTACTTTGTGTCTATGTTACTTTGACGGCTGGGATCTTTATCGTTGACTTTACAATGATTCCAAAAACACAATCTGCGTCCATTAGCAGTGACGGGGTTCAAGTTTCAACTTTACTTCTCTTGATAATAAACATTGACTCGTTCTCGGCAAAGACTGATTATTTTCCTCCATTGTTCGGAGTGCTGAACCCGGTGATCCTAAATTAGAAGAGATGAGTGGTTGACCTCGTGACCTGGAATCATGTGATGACACGCGCAGAAGATATGCGCAATTCGGTAACGGGTTTTACTCATACAAAACGAATGCTTTGTGACATCATCGTCTCGGGAGCGATTATTTTGAACGATGTAAGCGTCCTGCCTGGTTTATCCTCTTATCTTCCGGTATACGCAGCCAAGTTTCCTGTCTGCAAGAGGCAAAGATTCTCACGAGCCTCTGCAGTCTATGGGGCTTGAGTGCATCAGTGCCTCTACTAACGGCCATGATCTGCACAAATTTGATACTGTCCATGTTGAAATCGTTGCTTCGTAGACGGAGTTCCATGCAGTGAGTTCGTCACAAGATGGGATGTCGTTGCTGGGAAAAGGCCCCATCACATCCCTTAGAAGTCCTTCCAGAATTCGTAGTCCTGCTTAACCCCTTTAACTAATGGGGCAAGGCGGATGCTACTCATGTGCAAGAGACATAAACCCCCATGAGCCCCCGCAGTCGCGTGGGCTCATGATGATTTATGTCTCTTGTTAGTTCTAAGTTCTTTTTGCCTGTATTTGGGTCCAAATCACGTTGTGTTTTTCACGCGAGTGTCGGTCGGTGCTGTGCTCAATTCGTGATCATTATCAGCCAAGGGGTTAAGGATTAGTGTTTGAGTCTGCGATTGATAATAAACCGGTGCATTGTTAACCGTTTCACACCTAACAATGATTTAGATCAGTCTACAACTTTGGGGTTACGTCCAGTGGGAGATGACATTAAAATCGAGCGTACCTACAGCACGCTGCCTCGGTAATTTCCGGCAGCCAGCGGTTAGAAACTTTCAAAAAGCTTCGGTGGCCAGTCATTCCCTTCATCATGCATACGGTATCCACGCTCCCGGGCGACTTCTGCTGCTCAAGGAAGACAGTCATAATGTGCCGCCTCGCATTTTCTCCTTGGAATCAGCGTTTAATTTCTACGTATAGATCTTCACAAACAAAATTTACCAAAACGAGTGAAATGAAATTCGTCATATTGATTTTCTTGTTGACTGCAAACCTGTTTGTACGGTTACCGGTGTCTCGATGTCATTTTTATCTCCCGAAGCTGCAACCGTATAAAAAGAGTCGTAGTAAACAACAAAGCAATAATATTCCTTTGACTTCAGTGATCGCGGGGGCTGAGTCTATGTCTTTCGTATAGATCTCCCGCGTAGACGCGAGGGGCACAGATTTTCATTAGTCCCTGCACATCGATCGACAACCACGACATTTGAATCTATACTACTCAGTGACACGGAGGGAATGACTAACTGATTACGCGTCGGTGTGTTTTGTATCAACCTGTCGCGCGACTGCTCCGCGTTTCTGGTTGGAGTGAAACTTGGCAGGCGATATGTGCGTTGCCGGGCTCAGGAACACTCACACGCTGTTTATACTGTCTTGATTTCCTTTGATCTGGCCCCCGAAACAGCTGTCACTGGGAGTCGACAAGAAATAGAGAAATAGAGACGAGCCTTTAACTTTCGATCACGGTGACTAAGTGGTTCCAGTTCGTAAACGCACGAGCTGTATTTCTTTCTTTTTTAAAAGGGATTCGTACGAACGCAATTTTGAGCGATAAACGGATTTCTTTTTTTTTCTCTTTATCGCCAAAATAAGTTTTCATAACGGATACAAACCTTCCTCTTACTCCTCTTTCTGTGTTCAACTGTTGCTGTTCACGCATTCGAAAGATAAGGTGAGCGACACGCGTCGGTCCTGTAGGCAGATTCTCTGAGGGGTTAAGCCTCAACTTCTTACAAAATTCAGTCACAGAAGGTATGGGTGGGTGGGGTGGGGGTAAGGGGGGGGGGGTGAGGTGGGGGGGGGGGAAGAGTGAGGTGAGGAGGGGATATGTGTGTGTGTACGTGGGGGGGGGGGGGGTCAAGGAAAATGAGACCAGCACAGGTATGGCATGTTCAAAACGTTCAATATTCTTGTCATTATTATCCTCTGCCTGTGTTTGTAACAAGAGCTGTGCTGAGCAGTCTTACAGTTGTACCCGAAAGAGATATGGCATGAGCATACATTTACATAAGTAGGACCAGCGCCGGGGTATATGGCCTAAGGCAAAGAAGTCGATATGAGCGAAGGTTACTCCGGTCATACTATGTCCAGATGAGGTTAGACCTCGGCAGACCTGGCCAATCGGGTTCCTACGCCATCATGGTTCCTTGACTGCAGAGAAAAAGTGAGTTTAAGTGGTTTCAAGAGACACAGGTCCTCATGAGCCCCCGCAGATGCGGGGGCTCTTGAGGATCTATGCCTTTTGACACCACTTTGTATATCTATATTTTTGGACAGCTTGGTCTCTTTGATAGTGAGTTAACCCCTTTTGTGTCGGTGGCGATTTTTAGTCGCGATGATTCCTGCACTCAAAGGGTTAACAAAGGTTTCAGTCTGCTTCAGCTGGCAGTTTAAGTGCAAAGTGGTTAAGTGATACAAACCAAACCAAACGTGCATGGAACTCCCCGCTGCCCGTCCCAGCTACTTGATCTGTATGGTTGCACGCCGCTCCTATCTCCAACTGCACCGAACGTTTGATCGCGGCAGGTAAAAATATTCCAACATGCCTTCTGTCTTGACATCATAGTCAAGGGCACTCGTCACTCACTGAATCTTTTTTTCTTCTTCTCGTTCGGACTGTTGTCTGTACTGGGAGGCGTGAGCTGATGATGAAGATGACCTGGACTGTGTGCTGTTGTTGTGGTCGTGGTGGTCGTGGGTCAGTCCTAGTTTGGAGTGCAGCGTCGCGTCCGTGGGCCAGGTGTTGGTTGGTTAGTTCCGAGGTTAATCCCTTTCCTTGTCACCTTGCGTACATTACATTTTTGTTTCTGAAATCCGTGTCCATTCAACGCCCAAAAGCCAAAACTTTCCAAAAACATGGATACAAATTGGTCTCTTGCAGTTGGATCTTGTTCACTTTTTCACTTGTAACGTGAAGGGGTTAACGTCCATGCAACCGGAGTGATAACGGGCGGCCCAAACTGGCGGGTTATGGGGGACATGGAAAGCCATTGGCTATGGAGAACTACCCCGAACACTGATCATTTGAAGCGTTAAAAAGGGACAGCGTTTTTGACGCCCAATTTTCTCACTGTCTAACCTGTTTCTTACCAAACACTACGGTGTCTTTGCGTTAATGGAGCTTTGTAGCTCAGGTGGTAGAGCGCTCCACTCACTTCCGAAAGGTCGCGGGTTGGAACCCAGCTGGGCTCAACATTTCTTCAGACACTATTCGGAGCCCAGTCTTTGAAATCACCTTGGTTAAGTAAACCCTCGCCATGCCAGGCCGTCAAAAGATGTTAAGTTCTAATTATTCCCACACTTCGAACCAAACTTTTGTCATTTTCATGTTCGAGTTTATTATACAACAGGTCAACATTAAATGTCATAGCAATCACACCAGTCATTGAATCCAGTACCACACATTTAGTATAGAAGAACACTCAATAGCAAAGTTCTGTTTACAAAAGGTTTAAGCATGGGGGGAGGGTGGGGGGGGGGGGGGGTCAAGGGTCTTCCACTTCACAGCAAATTACCAATGAAATTCAGCGAACACAAAAGCGAGTTCCATAATGAAGTCAAGTCTGTTTTTGCTGTCTGAAAGTGCCCAGCGTTCACTGGCCCTCAACGTTTAGCGATTAACGCCTGGTACAAGCTCACCATAGATGTGAAACTGTTTTGGTAAATTGCATAAATGCTCTCTTGACGGGCGCCTCTGCTCATAGTTGATCCGTTGGAAACTGAATCTCCCCAGTGCAATCCCTCAGCCTCACGCCTTCCACCTGCAAGAGGCATAGATGCTCACGAGCCCCTGCCTAATACGTGCCATTGGCTGCCAGAGATGGCTCATTTTTGTCTTGACATCATAGTCGATCCTTTGGAAACAAAGACCACAGTTCAGTCCCTCAACAACTGCAAGAGGCATACATTCTCATGAGCCCCTGCATTCGCAGGGGCTCATGAGAATCTACGCCTCTTGCTGGCAGTTGTAATCGTTTGATGAAAATACGACGCCACAGGTCCGCTCAGTTTGCATGTAGCATCCACTAACACCGAGCGAGGGAGACATGCTGCGGCGGGGCTTGAGGTGAGCCCACCGCGCAGCAGGGGCTGAAAAAATAAGTTGGAAAGCAATGAAGAACAATAGGCGAGGTGAAATATAGGCGGAGAACACATGCCGAAATAACTATGGCAAATATTTTCGTGTGTCAGGCTGTGGAGAGACACCTGGGAAACCATCAACACAAGGGGAAAAAACAAATTCCATTGCAAGTAACAGCCGCAGAAAAAAAAGGGGCCATGAAGGAGGTTTGTGTCACAGTGGTGGTGGATACAGCAGAACCTATTTAGAGCGACCATCCTAATGAGAGATCACCTGTCATTAAAGACCAGCATTTAGGTGGCTAGACAGTTCTATTAACTCATTCTACCCCAACACCGAAATCCCCAAATTTTGCCGTTGTTCTCTGAAGACTGCATTGCAGTGAAGGACACAGATCGACCATGATAGTCCTTATCTTGCTGTGGTGTGTCTGGGGTAGAATGAGTTAACACAAGAAAAAGAAAAAACGAGACCATGAAGGAGGGTGTTGGTGTGTAGCAGAACCTGTTTTGAGTGACCATCCTAATGAGACATTAAATGTCATAATTGACCATCGTTTAGATGACTGTAGCCACTGAAATGTTAGTCATTCATGACAGGTGACGCTGTTAGCCTTTTAAGACTTCTCCTGAGAGAGCATTTGTGTTTGAAGACCATTTATTTCTTCCATACAAGATGGTTGCTTAAAGTACCATTACGCATAAATCTGCAGACACATTTCAGCACCATTTGTGTTTGCTATGCCTTGTTGACACACCTAATGAACTCTAACAGCAGTTTGGACACGCCGAAAGCACACGCGTAACCACACTTATTTATTCTGCGCAGCCGTTACTGTGTAAATCTATTTTTAGTTGTTTCTCGTACTAAAAGCGTTGTATTTATAGAACGGAGTGGAGTCATTGTCAGGTTACTTGACATAAAGACGACGTGTGCTGAACTGGATTGTCCTGTTTCTAAATAAATCATAGCTAGACCTGTGTGCAGCGTTTCGTAACCAAAATTACAGGAGGGTATCTTCGAACAGTTACGGCGGTAGCGGGACTTCAAAGTGTGGCGGGGTAGATGGGGCGGGAGGGGGGGGGGTAGGGGGTGTTAAAATCTTAAATCATTGTCACTGGCAACAAGTCATGAAATCCTCGTCAAATAATCAAGGAATCGTACTCCCCACCCCCCCCCCCCGCCCCCCAACCCTCCCCACCACTTCTACCCCAAGGAAAGGATCATGTATACAACAACAAAGTGGCAAAGGTCTTCGTGAACTCTTGCTATGAATCTTGCAGATGGGTGGTTTTGACCACAGCCTGGGATTGAGATCTAGCGACGCGCGGTGTAGAGTAGCGGTCTCTTCTTTACGCTGTACTTAGGACAGTGAACATTAACCCCTTCGTTTGCCAGTAGTCGCAGACTGTGTCTCTGAAATCTTCGTCAGTTTTACGTCAGATAGCCTCAGCCATCCAAGGAAGGTAGATAAAGCAAGTGACATAGATCCTCATGAGCCCCCGCGTCAGCGGGGACTCAAGAGGATCTATGTCTCTTGCCCTTGGGTGATGGTTGCTTTGTCCCGGCAGTGAACAGGTTAAGCAGAGATCTGTACTCTACACGTGCCTCTCGACCCCAGCTCGCGTTTTTGACGTTTTCTCTGTAGGGAAGTGAATACAATGGAATAATCTCTGAAAGCGATCTGCTACGTGAAGGTTAAGAAGAACGGAGAAAGAAACACGCTTAGAAAAGCCAGTTTTATTTTTATTTTTTCGGGTAAATACTATTTGTTTGTTTGACTATTTTGACAAAGGATATTTACCCGAAATATTAATAAATTGTGTTGTAACTGTCTTTAACTGTCTTTTCTAAGCGCGTTTATTTCTCCGTTCGATACTTCTTTGCATTTTACACGCTTGGCAGTCACCTTTATGGTCTGGATTACGTGAAGGTTAGATTTGCTAAACGTCGCCGATACATAACATGCAGGCCCGGATCCAAGCGGGGTGGGGGTGGGGGGTGGGTGGGCCGGGGGGGCCATCCCCCCCCCGACCCCAAATTTGTTAAAATGCTAGCGTGGTGGAGGCCTTTTGCATGAGGTTCAAGGTCCCAAACAAGAAGTTGCCCCCCCCCCCCCCTCTGGAGCTAAGTGATCCGGCCCTGACATGTACTCAATACCAAAGTTAGTCTCGCTTACTCTTCTTTTCACAATCGAGGTGAGCAGACACACGTAACAGGTTTTCTGGCTACTGCCCCTAATGGCACACGGAGAAACTCTCCTACGCACACAAGAGAGGATGAGCAGAAAAGATCTTTTCATTTTACGACATTCAAATAATGTTTGTTAGGCCTTTTGTCCAGCATACCGAGGACCTTTATAATTAGACAAGACGATGATTGAGAAGTGCAACCAGATCTTTATTGCCTGGAGAAGGCCCCTTCAAATGATCCAAGGTTACAAAGTAAAGTAGTTAAAAGCACTGTCAGGGGAGAGAAGTGTGCACGATCGACCAGTGATCATAGATCTACTGTGGCCAAAGCACACACACACACAAAGAGATAGGAAAGAGGGGGTGAGCTAAGAAAGGGACTGGAAGCAATGAAATATGGAAGCCCCCCCCCCCCCCGAAGGGGGACGTATCACATATCCCACTGTTTCACTGTTTCAGCCACTCAGTGTATAGAAATTTAAATCTTGGTCCCCCAAGGGGGGTCCAGATATTTAGCCGGTGTAGACAGCTGTTTCGGTCTTGGCGACCTCTTCAGCACACCATCGGCAATACTGGAGGAGGCAGGAATTTCTGCCTACCTGCAATGACAACCACATTTTACTGTGGTGTCTGCTGGGGCATACATTCCATGCTACCACCTAGAGTCAAATTTCCATGCACCCTAAAGGAGAACCTACCAAAAGGGGGGAAGTGGTTGGAGTCAATATTGTGGTGATCTATTATAGCGTTAGAAGGTGGATTGTTTTGCATAGAGAGTTTTCTATCATATAACCGGAGCTTTCTATCATTTTAACTTGCTATCGGTACCTTTTTTTTGCGTGAACACTGAGCATTTTGTCCGCTTACCTAATAGTGAGTGTCAGACGTGACCCTAATTATTTTTATACCCACTGTCGTTGCATGAATTCTCAATGTCTAACTATCTTCTACGATCTGTACGCTTAGCAAATGGCTCTATAAAACAGAAAAGAGTAGGGTGATTAGCTGCAGAGCGATCAATTAAGATGTGTGATCAAAACCAGAAATTTTATTAATACTGTCCAGGATTGCGCAGACAACAACAGCACTGACACGATTGAAGACCATAATAATGGAAGGACAGAAACATCACGCTCTGCTCCAAGATCAGACTGATGCGCTCCTTAGTCATCTCAGTGTTCTTGTATGCCTGCGAGTCATGGACCCTCACAGCAGACCTTGAAAGGAGGAAAGCCACTGAAATGAGGTGTTTTCGAAGGCTGCTTGGCATTTCATACAGAGATCACATCACGAACGAGGAAGTGAGAAGCAGAATCAGGCAAGCCATCGGGCCCTATGAAGACATATTAGCCATTGTGAAAAAACGCAAACTGAAGTGGTATGGGCATGTCGCGCGTTCAGCAGGGCTTGCCAAAACAATCCTGCAAGGCACTGTGCAATGAGGACGAAGGAGAGGAAGACAGAGGAAAAGATGGGAGGACAATATCTCAGAGTGGACATGACTGAGGATGGGTGATACGCTAAGAATGGCAGAGAACAGAGAGGAATGGAGGGAGCTGGTTACCAAGTCATCAGTGGTGCCCCAACGGTCGGCAAGACTACGGGATATAGATAGATAGATAGATCAATTAACTCATTCACTGCCAGTGGACGCAGACTGTGCTTTTAAAATCATGTTAACTCAACGCCAGAGAACATCATTAGAGAAAGGAACGTGGATTAAAGGAGGGGTTAGAAAGGGACATAAGTCCTCATGAGCCCCCGCAACCGTATGTGGATCACTGTCCCTTGCATTTGGCTTCCAAATTTTGCGTTCCGGCAGTGAACGGCTTAAATCATTTTCATTTGTTGTGCTTTCTCACGAGACTGTAACTAATACTGCAATCCACACCAACGACTACGCACAGCAATACACAAGTAAAGATCAAACATTTACAGTGCCTTAGGCAATTCTTTGTGACTCACTAAATACTAGTACTCAAACCAAGGGGAATCACAGCGCTGGACAGACAACAGTTAGATCCCCTGCCCCCGCCTATCAGGCACCCAATCGCCAGCCCACAGAGAAATACGCAGGTATAGAATAAGACAATCATTTCCATTCCTAATAAGAATGGATCAGGTCTCTTATATAACCCATGTCTTTCTCCGGAACTTAGGAAGTAGGCAGGAGAAACATACATACACAAACATGAAGGTGCGCTACTATATGTGGTCGGGTAAATACCCTGATTTCCCACAGTAGATGCACAGAACATTACACAACAATGTAACGATACAAATTTTGCCTCGAGTTATACATGATACTCACAAACCAGATAGGTGAGGCTAGCGCTGGCAGAATTGTCAGTACTCAAACCAAGGGGAATCACAGCGCTGGACAGACAACAGTTAGATCCCCTGCCCCCGCCTATCAGGCACCCAATCGCCAGCCCACAGAGAAATACGCAGGTATAGAATAAGACAATCATTTTCATTCCTAATAAGAATGGATCAGGTCTCTTATATAACCCATGTCTTTCTCCGGAACTTAGGAAGTAGGCAGGAGAAACATACATACACAAACATGAAGGTGCGCTACTATATGTGGTCGGGTAAATACCCTGATTTCCCACAGTAGATGCACAGAACATTACACAACAATGTAACGATACAAATTTTGCCTCGAGTTATACATGATACTCACAAACCAGATAGGTGAGGCTAGCGCTGGCAGAATTGTCAGTACTCAAACCAAGGGGAATCACAGCGCTGGACAGACAACAGTTAGATCCCCTGCCCCCGCCTATCAGGCACCCAATCGCCAGCCCACAGAGAAATACGCAGGTATAGAATAAGACAATCATTTCCATTCCTAATAAGAATGGATCAGGTCTCTTATATAACCCATGTCTTTCTCCGGAACTTAGGAAGTAGGCAGGAGAAACATACATACACAAACATGAAGGTGCGCTACTATATGTGGTCGGGTAAATACCCTGATTTCCCACAGTAGATGCACAGAACATTACACAACAATGTAACGATACAAATTTTGCCTCGAGTTATACATGATACTCATGTTTCTCCTGCCTACTTCCTAAGTTCCGGAGAAAGACATGGGTTATATAAGAGACCTGATCCATTCTTATTAGGAATGGAAATGATTGTCTTATTCTATACCTGCGTATTTCTCTGTGGGCTGGCGATTGGGTGCCTGATAGGCGGGGGCAGGGGATCTAACTGTTGTCTGTCCAGCGCTGTGATTCCCCTTGGTTTGAGTACTGACAATTCTGCCAGCGCTAGCCTCACCTATCTGGTTTGTGAGTATCATGTATAACTCGAGGCAAAATTTGTATCGTTACATTGTTGTGTAATGTTCTGTGCATCTACTGTGGGAAATCAGGGTATTTACCCGACCACATATAGTAGCGCACCTTCATGTTTGTGTATGTATGTTTCTCCTGCCTACTTCCTAAGTTCCGGAGAAAGACATGGGTTATATAAGAGACCTGATCCATTCTTATTAGGAATGGAAATGATTGTCTTATTCTATACCTGCGTATTTCTCTGTGGGCTGGCGATTGGGTGCCTGATAGGCGGGGGCAGGGGATCTAACTGTTGTCTGTCCAGCGCTGTGATTCCCCTTGGTTTGAGTACTGACAATTCTGCCAGCGCTAGCCTCACCTATCTGGTTTGTGAGTATCACTAAATACTGCTTTCAATCTTTCAGGTCAATGATTTCCCGGTAGACACGCTGCAAAGCCAGACGACTGGCTAACAAAGCATGCATGTTAATGTTATGTCATCACAATCCACAGTCCAAATCCCAACAGTCTGCGAGAGTCATAGATTCACATAAACTTATGTGAATCTATGACTCACTCTTTCTTTTTTTACTTTAACTGTCTGCACGTAATCCACGGATTATTATTTTTTAAATGTTTTATTTAATTAATTTATTTATTTTTATTTTTTGTAGAGGGGGGAGGGGGGAGAGGGTACGGTGCGGGCCGGTAGGGTTGGGTAGTCGAAGCATGGCTGGATTAGTCCTGATTCAAACAGTTTTATTTTCAACACCTTGTCCTCAGGCTGCACAGACAGGTGCAACCTCAATTTAACGGTCCTGCGCTCAACCCAGATCAGTTCTCTCAACCAGAGGATGAAAATAGGGGCCGATTTGTGCCGACGAATGCGTAGATTCTCATGATAAGTTATTTCAGGTCACTCAGTAAACACAAGCTGCACGTGTCCAGACAAAACGACGGGATTGCCCGTTATAAGGTCCTGTTAAATGAAAGTGTCACGGCAGTTGCAATGCGGCCGAACTGATCAATGTTCAGGTAGTACTCTATAGGTAATAGCTGTACGTGTTCCCCCATAACCCGCCCATCAGAGCCGTCCATTATCACTCCGGTATCGTGGATGTTAAACCCCGAACTAACTAACAAGCTACATAGTCCAGGAAAGTTCTAGTAGAGTATCGCATTCGACAGGTGCCGCATCTGGATACGCAGCATAACGATGCGTATCCCAATGAAACACGTCTCGAGTGTTGAGAACATCTTTTTTTCTGAACTCGACTTTAGCCCTTTCCCTGCCAAAAGATATACATATATGTTTTTGAAATCTGCGTTCACAGAACATTCCAAAGCCCCCCCCAAAAAAACAAAACAAAACAAAACAAACAAACAAAAAAACAAAACAAACAAACAAAAAAACAACAACACACAAACAAACAACCCCCCCCCCAAAAAAAAAAAAAAAAAAAAAAACACCAAACAAACAAACAAAAAAACAAACAAATAAAAAAACTACAAAAAACAACAACACAAAACAACACAAAAACAACACAAAAACAACAAACAAACAAACAAAAACAAACAAACCCAACAACAACAAAAAACAAACAAACAAACAAACAAACATAGACACAAAGAGATCTCAGCAAGAGGCATAGATCCTCATGAGCCCCCGCAGTTGCGGGGCTCATGAGGATCTATGCCTCTTGCAGTTAGATCGCTTTCGTTTTTTCTCGGCAGTGAAGGGGTTAATTGTGTTTGTTTTCTTCTCTTTTCATCAACTTGCGCTTACGTAAGATATTTTTCCTCAAACAAAGTAACGTTTACGGCTGAGTGTCTGAAAAAGCCACTCAAATGGTTTAATGCATTTTTCGATGGGACGAACTTGATCATCGAATAACACTAGTCGATTGCCAGCACAGCGTTATTCTCTGAATAGCCTAAATTGCGCGAGTCTGAACATAGCACAGAAAAAAAAAAGAAGGGACAAAGTACAGCAATACTTTAAAATGTTTTTTAAACTGCCTTTCTAAGCGTGTTTCTTTCTTTGTTGGGAATTTATTGCCATTTTAAACGCAGTTTGGTCTGGATATAACACAAAAAGGCTTACTTAAACAGATGACGTCGAGCTGCTGGCATATGACTGACATCTGAAACTGAATGCCCATACTGCAGTGCCGGTTGCGTCATTAAGGAAGTCAACGTATCGCCTGCTGCCTGATCTTATGCATACATTCATGTAGGGTAAAGACCTGGAAAATAATTGCACAACCGAACAAGAAAAAAATGCTTGACTTAATTTTGCAGTTTGCGAAGCCACAGAGTCTACACTTCTGCGCAAATATTACGACTAAGGTACGCATTTCTGTTAATTTATCTTGCAAAAACGTGTAGTTAGAGAGGCGCTGAACTCAACCTGCAAAGACACTGTAGGGTTCAGGAAACACCACCACAAGGACTGGCTGTCAGCACAGACCTTGAAGAAGATAGAAGCGAGGAAGCAGAAGAAAGCAGCGGTCAACAACAGTCGCACGAGAGCAGCCAAAGTAAGGGCACAGGGGGAATACTCGGAAGCCAACCGCGAGGTGAAGAGGAGTATCAGGGCAGACAAGAGGGCCTACACAGACAGCCTGGCAGCAGAGGCAGAAAAGGCAGCAGGCAGCGGCAACATGAAACAGCTCTACGACATTACCAGAAGATTGTCGGGTAAGTATGGCCATACAGAAAGACCAGTAAAAGACAAAGAAGGCAAGCCTATTGCAGACAGAGCAGACCAACTCGACAGATGGGCCGAGTATTTTGAAGAGTTACTGAACAGACCTAGCCCACCCGACCCCCCCGACATCCAGCCGGCAGAGACCGACCTACCCATCAGCTGTGACAGACCCAGCTGGGAAGAGATCAGAAAAGCAGTGGCATTTTTGAAGAATGGCAAAGCAGCAGGGCCAGATGGCATCACAGCGGAGTCTCTGAAAGCAGACCTGGAGACAACAGTTGAGATGCTGTACCCACTGTTTGGAAAGATCTGGGAAGAGGAGGTGATGCCAGCTGACTGGAAGGAGGGGTACCTAATCAAGCTTCCCAAGAAAGGCGACCTCAGCAAGTGTTCCAACTACAGAGGAATCACCTTGCTGTCAGTACCAGGAAAGGTCTTCAACAGGATCATCCTAGAGAGAATGAAGAGCTCCGTTGACCCCCAGCTGAGAGACCAGCAAGCAGGATTCAGGAAGAACCGATCATGTACAGACCAGATCGCCACTCTCCGCATCATCGTGGAACAGTCTCTGGAGTGGAGCTCCCCGCTGTACGTCAACTTTGTGGATTGTGGATTATGAGAAAGCATTTGACAGCGTGGACCGAGAGACTCTGTGGAAACTCCTACGTCACTACGGTGTACCCACAAAGCTCATCCGCCTGATCAAGAGCAGCTATGATGGCATGACATGTCGCGTGATCCACGAAGGGCAGTTCACCAGAGAGCTCCAGGTCAGAACTGGTGTCAGGCAGGGGTGTCTGCTGTCTCCGTTCCTCTTCCTACTGGCCATAGACTGGGTCATGAAGATGACCACAGAGCACAGACGAAGTGGAATACAGTGGACACTGTGGACACAGCTTGACGACCTCGATTTTGCAGACGACTTGGCATTACTGTCCCACACTCATCAACAAATGCAGGACAAGACCACGAGGCTTGCTGACATCTCGTCCCAAGTGGGCCTCACCATTCACAAACAGAAAACAAAGACAATGAGGCTGAACGCAACCAGGGAAGAACCAGTCTTGCTTGCTGGCACCCCGTTGGAGGAGGTGGAGTCCTTCACCTATCTCGGGAGCATCATAGACAAAAAAGGCGGCACTGATGCAGATGTCAGAGCACGAATCGGTAAAGCCAGAGCAGCCTTTCTCCAGTTGAAAAAAGTGTGGAGTTCCAGAGAGCTGTCACAACACACCAAAGTCCGGATTTTCAACTCCAATGTAAAAGCAGTTCTCCTATATGGAGCAGAGACATGGAGATTGACAAAAACCACAGTCAACAGAGTACAGACCTTCATGAACAGTTGCCTTAGAAGAATTTTGAAAATCCACTGGCCAGAGAAGATCAGCAACGTCAGACTCTGGGAGAGAACAGAGCAGATAACAGCAGAGAATGAAATTGGGCGAAGAAGATGGGGATGGATCGGTCACAGTCTGAGAAAGCCAGCTTCCAGTATCACTAGGCAGGCATTGTCATGGAACCCCCAGGGAAAGAGGAAAAGAGGTAGGCCGAGAAACTCCTGGCGTCGAGACCTCCAAGCAGACATCAAGAGACTGGGAACCACCTGGAGTAGAATTGAAGGAGAAGCACAGGACAGGAGTTGCTGGAGGTCTCTCGTCGACGGCCTATACCCGGGTAGGGGTGACAGGCGTAAGTAAGTAAGTAAGTTTTCGATGTGCATCGACCTACATCTTTCTTCATCCCGTTACTGTCTGTACTTTGACACTGCCCGAATAAAGCTAAGCCAAGTATAACAGACATAGATCGTCATAAGTCAAGTATGAAAGACACAGATCTTCATGAGCCCCCTTGACCAGTCGTGAGGATTTAAGTCTCTTGCTAACACCATTTTGTATCCACGTTTCTTTCACGACTGATGCTACTTGGCGTAAAATTAACACAGATTTCAGGGCAACAATCTGCGTCCACTGGCAGTTAACTCATTCGCGGCCAGCCGCATACGGATGCGCGGCATATGCCGCGCATCCGGATGCGGCTGGCCGCGAATGAGTTAACCCTACCACTATACGTGCACTGTACGTACATTTTAATTTCTGAATTAGTGGTTCATTCAACGACCAAAGGCCAACACCGTCCAAGAAACATGGCTACAAACTCATGAGGATCTATGATTCTTGCAGTTGGATCGTGTTTACTTTTTCTCGGCAGTGAATGGGTTAAAGGGATTGAGCAAAGTATAAGCAACCAAGCAACCATTACTATCTGTAAAAAAGAAAAGAAAAGTAGGTACTCAGCCTGTAGTAGACCGATTGTCGCGCAATCGATCACCTCAGTAACAACTTACAATTAATGTGCTATTTCCTGCTAACCGTGTCATATAGGTGATCGATCACACTTAACATTCATTCCACGCCTGTGTCTATTTTCTTGATGGACTATTTTGAAAAAAAAATTGAAAATTTATATTACTAAACTGTTTTGATCTTAGGTCACATTCCTGTACCAGTGCAGATCTTTCTGACGGAAGATGCTCAGCTGACCTCAGTGGACCTAGGTGACCAAGCTGAGCCCCGTGACCTGTCCTGGGGGGTAGTCGTTACACCGTCACGGTCAGTGGTAGGAAATCTTTATGAGGTGCCAGGTGCAATATTAATGGACTAACCTGAGCCCATTCCTCGCCTAAGGACAGGTTTACGAGGTATGAGATTACGATGGTGGGACTATAAAACCCGAGCTGAACACTTCATATACACTTTTGTGCCAGTGGGACATTAAAATGAAGATAGTCAGTTCATATACACTTCATAGTCCGAAATAGCTCAGGCGGTTAAGCCTCGGAGCAGGAGAGCGAAGCCGGGGAATCGCCGGGTCGTGGGTTCGAATCCCCGTCCCGGTCCTGGTAGCTGGACTCGCAATCCAGGGGGGAAAGGCAGATTTGTTTCAATAGCATGTCCGTTGAAAGGTCCTGGTAAATCAAAGTGGCACAGTTGGAGCGCGCCTGAATTGATCAGTGTTCAGGTCGTACTCCATAGTCAATAGATTTCCCTGTCAGGGCCGTCCATTATCACTTCGGTGCCGTGGACGTTAAACCCGGAACTAATCAATCAATCAATTTATATACGCACAGCCTTGTCCGGGTTTACAGTGAAGTTTTGGGAACTGTTTTGTTACCCTTGGTCAGCTCCCGAGTAGTAATACGTCTACGGGCCCACGACGGCCGCAGTGGGCCCGAGGACCTTTGCTTACTCGGTCCGTCTCGTAACAGCAAAATAATCGTTGAGAACTTGACCAGAACGACATGTTTTCATCACAGTGCAATGCATCTGTTTGTTTAAAACTGATAAGAACATGAAACTGTTTGGTCTAATCTAATGTGTTGGAAGCATTAAGTTAGTTTATGTTGTTACGTTTACGTTTTTTGCTTGTAGAAATTGTTGTTGCTGTTGTCTACTGTACCGGACCCTCTATCTATCTCAATTTCCTCATTGTGCACGTTCTCTCACTTTGCCCTCTAATCGTGGATTAGACCAAGCAATTTCGTGTTCTTATCAGTTCCTCACAGTGTAGATGTACGTATATAAGTTTTGCGTATGCAAGTAGCAGGCGAATCTGCCCGTAAGCCATTAACCCATTCAGCACTGACACCTTTTAACAATTAATAGTAGGTCGATCGACCATGATAGTTCAAGGGCTGTGCCAGAATAGCATGGCGCCTCTAGGCGCCAGGCTATTCTGGCACGGCCCTTGAACTATCATGCTGTATCTCTACCTTGAACTGTTACGGTTTATAGCCTTTCAAAAGACAGCCCCCAAATTTGGGACCGCCTTGAGATGGTCTTAGTCGCCTGCTCGGCGTTAAACCCAACTAACTAACTAACTAAGTTAACTAACTAACTAACTAACTAACTAACTAACTAACTAACTAACTAACTAACTAACTAACTGTGGGACTTTCGAACACAGGCGTGGGATGATCGTTGCATAAATGTTTTTTTCCACTGCCCCGTGTTATAACCCGAGGTGATCGATTGCTTAACGATCACCCGAAGCCTGTGACTTCTACCGAAGTTTATGGCGAGTTAATGCTTTAACAGGCTCATTTTCTGATATACGGGACTCTCAACTGAGCGTGTTCGTGGCTGTAAATGAGTGCGCTGGCATGCGCTAACTGCATGCCGGCAGTTGTAGGTGTCAAAATAAGCACAGCGAGTGTAAACTATGAGGTCGCTTTTGCTTCACGCCCAGTCGGAAAATTCTGCACTTGTTGTTTGTAGGGGGAAATTTGCAGCATTCTCTTAAAGGAGCGTGTCTCGATTTTTAACATCTAAATCTGTCATGCTCGTCTCCCAAAAGCGCTGAACACGTTCGGAAACGTGCCGCATAAAGCTTCGTATCCGAATGCTGAAACGCCTTGAACGAGTTAAGGAGCAAAAATTCCAAGTTAACCCACGACACACTACAGTCGGAGATGGATCAACCATGATAATTAAAGGTATTGCCAGATGAGCATGGCGCCTGACGACGCCAAGCTCATACCGCACTACCCTTGAATTATCATGGTCGATCCATCTTCTGTAATTTGTCTATAGTCGGTAGGTGACACCTAAACAAATCTGGGAAATGCAACCCTGGGATTCAGTGGGTTAAACGTACGTGGTAGGAGGTAAAGTGTGATTGTTAACGAGCTTATGAATATTAGAAATACATATTTTCTGCACCATCAGAGCCGCCAGTGATCTTAAGGAATAAGAAATTTACGAGTACAAGAAAAATAATCTTTACAGCTGAAATATGAACTTTTCATTTCTCACTCGACTTGTACCCGCGGATTTCGTGAGGAATAAGAAAATTACATGTACAAGTAAATTAATGTACACACTATATCTGGAATGTGCAGTTTCATTTCTCAGTTGACTTTTACCAATTCGATAATGCAGTCGGTCTGGGTTTCGGGGAATGAAATATTGTGACACATCTCTTTAACGCCTTGAAGAATGTCTTGACGTTGTCGCACGCACCATGTGTTTGAAGCATTTAGTTTATGTTGTTACGTTTCTCTGTCTCCTGGACCGAGTTAGCCGGGTGTGTCAAGCACTTTACAACAAGCAAACATTGTCCGCAAACACCTGGCTTGTTGTGACTCGCACTGACAAACTGCATGTCTCTCACATCGTTACTCACACACGGATACCGGCACAGACACACAGACACAGACACACACACACACACACACACACACACACACACACACACACACACACACACACACACACGCACACATACACACACACACACACACGCACCCACGCACATACACACACAAATAGACAGACAGACAGACAGACAGACACACACGCATACACAAAAGCATCTAATGTAAACACAAGATTAACATGTATAGAAACATTGAGGGCCTGTTATGGTTTGCAGGCACATAGCGGGCATGAGAAAAGTAGTCCGGCGGTTACCAGAGAAAGTCGGACAGTTTAATAACTATTTGAGGGACGACTGGCGGCCAGAAGCTTATATATTGATACTAAAACGTTAACTCTATTTTAAAGAAACAACATTCACGTCCAAAGACAGACTTACCTAAATATGCGGGCTTGGAATCAAGAAGTGGGAAATGTCACAATTGGTTAAATCCTTCAAGTGGTCATGGGTATACCAATCAATTAGTAAACAAACTCGCCTTTCTGTAGTTAGAAGATCACAACATGTCAGAGTTGAAGATCGTTTGTTGTAGATAAGACTTGCGAAACAAAATTAAGAAAGAGATATAATCCATGAAGAAAATAATGTTCATCATAAAAGCTTTGCATCTCCTAAGTCAACTTTGACAGCAGACGTTTGTGTTGCACGGGATTTTTGAAGCACATTGGCTCTTGACGCATCCAGCTCTTGGTTCAATCGAGCCGCGTGCATGCGTGATCTGCGTGATCTGAGGTAGCTTTTAAGGCGTCTCATAGCACTAAAAGACCGCTCACTGGTGGCATTGGTTGCTGGCATGACCAGGATCAGTTTGAGGAGGATAGCGACCTGTGAAAGATGAGAGACCTGGGGCTTTGACAGCGACTTGAAATACTTCACAATATTTGTCAAGAGGATGTCATTGTCGGGGTGTACTGTTTTCACCTGGATGGCTAAGGTCTCCAGTTGCGTTTTCAAGTTGTTGAAATTGAAATCAGGACCGTAAAGGCTTGAAATCTCAGCCAATTCTTCGTCAGAATGTTCACCACATGCACCTTTCAAAAGACCCTGCTCTAGGGTAGCATACATCTGAAAATCAGACTGTGCAAAACGCTCTTTTAGACACGAGGTTAGAACATCGATTGCCTCAAAGTATTTTGCTCTGAAACGATCCTCCACACAGCCAGCCTGGGAAATTGTGACTTCACTGGGAATCTCCAACTTCAAACCTAAGAGGAACTCTTCTGTGGAGTGACGGGGAAGTGAAGGTTCTTGTACACCAACGTCCTCAGCAGTTTTGAAGTGACCATTCCTACAGGTCCTAAAGGTGGCAGTAGTTCTGAAGGACGCTGTCCAATGTTTTGCCTCTGAATGTCCATCTTGTTGGACGGTAGGAGATGATTGCAGGCGCATGTTTCCCGTCTTCCTCAGAACTCATTTCAGTTTTCATCTTTTACAAATGAGTTTCTCGTTTTGGGGAATGTTTGTCGTGTTTGGTGATTTCGTGCACAGTTTCATGAGCATCTTTGATCAGTTTAATCCTGTCAGAACAAGCGAGGCTTGTTGCATGACATAACAGTGAGTGCACAGAGCACGAGGTTCTTCTTTTTTGAACGTAGCAGACACTCCTGCATTTGGGCTAGCTATGGTGCTGCATCCGTCATAGCATTGGCCACGCAGTTTACTCTCTCTCTCTCTCTCTCTCTTTTTTTTTTTTTTTTTTTTGTTCAAAAAGTACTCCGGCGGTCGCCGGAGCGCCGGAGTGGCCTGCTACGTCCCTGGCACTTTGGCCTAGCAGTTTGTTGTGTGTGCGTGCGTGCGCGTGCGCGCGCGCACGCATGTGTGTGTATGTGTGTGTGTGTGTGTGTGTGTGTGTGTGTGTGTGTGTGTGTGTGTGTGTGTGTGTGTGTGTGTTTCTTTACACGCTTGGCAGTCACCATTTTGCGTGGATCTTGCGTGCGTGTGCGTGTAATTGATAGTGTTAGTGTTAGTGTGTGCGTGTGTGTGTTTGTGTGCGTGTCTGTGTGTGTCTGTCTGTGTACAAAGACTGCGCTGTCCAGACAGACACACCAATCATTGCTGACACACATGGGGCGCTAATCGTGGCAGGTGTCATGGACATTATGCACTTTGACCCCCGTATATATTCTACAATGCGCTCCTGAAACCTTGAGACACCTAACGAAGAAGATAGCTTTTTATTTATTTATTTTTTAATTGGTGAATGCAATCCATGGTGCTTTTTTTTCTGTTAGAAGACACAGACGTTCTTGGTACACATTAGTATCACAATGATGGGCCAGCGGGCCGACCTCGGCCACAGTCGGCCCGCGCACATATGTCCGCCCGACGTCATTTTGCTCACTGAGACGAAAAAGAAATATTTTGGCACTGTCAGTCACACCACTCCTGGCACACGGAAACGTTTTGTGTTAAAATTAAGACAGCAAATCAAACTGTCATCATTTTATGTGGAGGATTAAAGTGTTGTGTTAACTCATTCTACCCCAACACCAAAATCCCCAAATGTTGCCGTTGTCCTCTGAAGACTGCACTGTAGTGCAGGACGCGGATCGACCATGATAGTTCAAGGGTGATGCCAGAATAGCTTGGCGCCCATAGGCGCCAAGCTATTCTAGCATCACCCTTGAAAGGTGACATTTTGTTGTCGAGATATCACCCGCTGAATAAGAGAGAACCGAGGTCCTTACAGGAGCAATTAAAGATGTCCGTGTTGCACCTTTGATTCTGGTTGACACCTTCGCAGGTGGGCCGGCACCCGACTTACGCGATGTTAAAGATCGCCCTTTCGCATCCAGAGTCAGACGGCACACATTATATTAAAAGGGCCCGACTGAACCCTGTACTACCTACTTGTTGCGACAAGTCCCTTTTTTTGCGCCCTCACAAACCAAACAGGTAATGGTGGTAGATCTATACAGTAAGCATAAGAAGGGAAGTCGCTCAGCGCTGGACAAACAAGCAGTTAGATTCCTTGACCCTTGTAGGAATCAAGGGATCTAACTGTTTGTTTGTCCAACGCTGAGTGACTTCCCTCGGTGTGTGTATTATTTCAAACCCGCCTCCTTATTCACAGCAGGCCAAAAGACGGGAATTGTTCAGGTAGCATGTCCGTCAGAAAGTCCTGGTAAATCCAAACGGCACAGTTGCAGTTCGCCTGAATTCATCAGTTTTCAGGTCGTACTCCATAGGCAGTAGCTGTCTCTGTCCTCCACAACCCGCCCGTTAGGACCGTCCGTTGTCACCCCGGTGATGTGGACGTTAAACCCATATCATAATGAGGCTAAAAGCTTCAAATTTGTACACTGCCATATGCAAGCTAGATTACAGTACTTACAGATAAGGATAAGAATAAGAGTACTTTATTATCTCAAAAAGAGAAATTCGGTTGTGGTACATTTATAACAAATAGTACAAACAAGACATAAAAACATTATAGCATAATTATGAACATTTTCTCCCTGCACTTGCACAGCTACAAATTCCAAATGGATATAAAGTAAACACTACAAAATCTTTACACATAACTCTTACACATCTCACACAAACATCTTTTATGGACTGAACTGAACGGCACTTATACATTCACACCCACCTCTACATATGCATACATAATACGCGTGTTTCAACCTAGTTCTAACCCTCACTACTTATAATACAAACGTCTCAATACATTATTAAACAGTATTACACAAGCTGCGTAATTAAAGCCTACCATAGTAAAATAATTAGTGGGTAAACACTCAGTAACAACAATCCCAGTATGTCCATGTTCACCATAAGGATATAGACCAATGGCCTTAGTTCAAGGGTGGTGCCAGAATAGCTTGGGGCCTAGAGGCACCAAGCTATTCTGGCACTACCCTTGAGCTATTTTAGTCAAACCTATTTCACACACTGGTGTATTCCGAATGATAAGGGTTAAACCCCTAACTATATTTTATTTATGCACATACAATGCAGTCAGCTTACTAGTGGGTTATGAAGGATATGCCGGCCGGTGTATATTTCAAGAGCAGTGCTCATTAGCTCGGAGCCTATAGGCGCCTAGCTAATCAGGCACTATTCTTGAAATGTAATGGTTGATCCATGCCCCTTATTGGACGCTGAAAGTGAAAAACAATCCATCCTCTCCATCCACAGTCCTTCCCACACTTCAGCCGGCGCCGTAAGCATGCGCAACGGTGCATGAAATTTGTATTGCCATCAAAACGGACCAAAAGCGAACCACCCGTGATGACGAGAGTACCAGGTTACTTTTTCTTCCAGTCCTCTGTACCTTTTCTTCCTCCCGTCGGGAGAGCTACAGTGGGCGAGACTGAGGTGTTTGCACCGGGTGAACTGTGTGTCGTCTGCCTGAGTGACGAATATGTCTGATAGTTGTCACGGTGAGTAACTTTGGTCGTGGGCACAGTAAAAAGCGTACGGTATACTCTGCGACGATTTAAGTGCTCTGGTATATTTCCACTTTTCGGTTCATGCTGGTTCTCATACGCGAGACTGTCCCGTATTAACGCGAAGAGTGACGTAATGCGCGTATAAATAGTATTGTGACGTAATACACGTGGTATTGTGACATGCTGCCCATTTACTTGTACAAGGCGGAGGTAATTTTCGTAAGTCTTGTGTAATTTTGTGTTAGAATGGACATAAGGTTAATATTTCAGTAGGTATGAAAAGCAGTTATGTTAATTACCATTCAAATGCATTAACTCATTCGAGACATGCCGACTACGGATACGCGGCGGTTCGCCGCGTATCCGTAGGCGGCACGTCTCGAATGAGTTAATTAAAGTTCAGCTGAGAGGGGTAGCTTTAGGACCCATGCCTCTCGATAGTACCTTTTTTATCGCCTGGGATTCTTTTGTGCTGAATTAACGAAGAGTTCAGAAGAAACAATTTTACGTCCTCTGACAGTGAAGGGGTAAAGTCGTTTTCATATTATGATAAGATTATGTTGTTATACTGACGAGCTAAAGTAATGCGTCATTTTTGGAATCATCAGAAACACTTTAGTGTTTCCGATAATTTAGAAAAAAAATCGCATTTCTTTTGCTCGTCAGTATGTATGTATGTATGTATGTATGTATGTATGTATGTATGTAGGTAAGTAGCTATGTATCTATTATTATTATGATTATTATTATAATGATTATTATTATTATTATTATTATTATTATTATTATTATTGTTGTTGTTGTATATGTATTACAATTATGCCCATTGTATGAGATAACCATTGTATCGGTGGCGAGTAGCAATGAACGCAGAATTCGCCGTACGTCCTGGTAATGCTGTTTAGGTGATGTAGGTGTGTGGTGGAATGCCTCTGATCTTCATTGTCTGAACGCCTCATGCCTCCTCCAACAGAGAATCACCGAATAGAATTCAAATCAGCAAGAGGCAGAAATCCTCACGGGGCCCCGCGTGATGCGGGAGCTCGTGAGGATCAATGCATCTTACAAATGGGGGAGATTGCAGCGTATGGGTGTCGAACATAGCGGAAGCAGTTTTTTTCTTCCCGAAAGCCCTCGGGGCTGATGTGTATGTACTGTATATGAGCGATACAACGAATTCTTAACTTATTCGAGGCGTGCCGCCTATGGATACGCGGCGATTCGCCGCGTATCCGTAAGCGGCACATCTCGAATGAGTTAACACCATCAGCGGTATCTTAGGATTTGTGAGACGTCGAGGCATTTACGATATATTCAAGTGCATACTCAACAGTACGAGTACGTGCGTATGTGTGCGCGAATAATTCAGAAACTGGGGTCAAAATGGTGTGCCTCCGGGAAGAAAAAAAAAGTGAATGTATTTTTTAAAAAGAGCTGTAAAAGTAAATCCTTTGTGAGAGAAACGACGAACACAGCCAAAAATGGACTCAGACTGTGCTTCTGCGATCTTTGTTAATTCCACGTCAAAGACCCCAGCCGTCCCAAGAACATGGATTCGAAGTGGTGTCGGCAAGAGGCATAGATCATCGTGAGCCCCCACAACTGCGGGCCTCACGAGGATCTATATCTCTTGCAGTTGGATCGTGTTCAGTTTTTTTTTTCTTGGCAGTGAAGGGGGTAAAATAGCCTGGTGGTCTCTGCTTTAGGACCTTACAACTCGAAGCCGTGTGGTCCTTAAGCACTGACTATTGTGACGTGACGTCACGACACGTCACGTCACGTCACATCACACAATAAGTTAAGACAGTGGATTAAAGCGATCATCGCCAGGCAAGAAAGGTTTAGTAGCTTACAATATCTCCTATAATAAAAACGTTCTCGGTATGTCTTACTATAATGCTGAATTAAAGGACAAACTTAACTCTTTCGCTGCTGGATGAAGGCGAACGCTACCCATCTGCAAGAGACGTAAACCCCCACGAGCCCCCGCAGTCGCGGGGTCTCATGAGGATTTATGTCTCTTGTTAGTCCTGTGTTCTTTATGTCTCTTGTTATTCCCGTGTTCTGAATGTCTCTTGTTCGTCCTGTGTTCTGTCTGTCTCTTGTTAGTCATGTGTTCTGTATGTCTCTTGTTAGTCCTGTGTTCTGTATGTCTCTTGTTCGTCCTGTGTTATGCATGTCTCTTGTTAGTCCTGTGTTCTGTATGTCTCTTGTTCGTCTTGTGTTCTTTATGTCTCTTGTTAGTCCTGTGTTCTGTATGTCTCTTGTTCGTCTTGTGTTCTGTATGTCTCTTGTTCGTCATGTGTTCTGTATCTCTCTTGTTCGTCTTGTGTTCTGTATGTCTCTTGTTAGTCATGCGTTCTGTATGTCTCTTGTTCGTCTTGTGTTCTGTATGTCTCTTGTTCGTCATGTGTTCTGTATGTCTCTTTTTCGTTATGTGTCTTGTATGTCTCTTGTTAGTCCTGTATTCTGTATGTCACTTGTTTGTCCTGTGTTTGTGTATGTCTCTTGTTAGTCCTCTGTTCTGTATATCTCTTTAGAGTCCTGTGTTCTGTATGTATCTTGTTAGTCCTGTGTTCTGTATATCTCTTATTCGTCCTGTGTTCTGTATGTCTCTTGTTAGTCCTGTGTTTTGTATGTCTCTTGTTAGTCCTGTGTTCTGTATGTCTCGTCTTAGTCCTGTGTTCTGTATGTCTCATGTTAGTCCTGTGTTCTGTATGTCTCTTGTTCGTCCTGTGTTCTGTATGTCTCTTGTTAGTCATGCGTTCTGTATGTCTCTTGTTCGTCCTGTGTTCTGTATATGTCTTGTTCGTCCTGTGTTCTGTATGTCTCTTGTTAGTCCTGTGTTCTGTATGTCTCGTGTTAGTCCTGTGTTCTGTTTGTCTTTTGTTCGTCCGGTGTTTTGTATGTCGCTTGTTCGTCCTGTGTTCTGTATGTCTCTTGTTCGTCCTGTGTTCTGTATGTCTCTTGTTAGTCCTGTGTTCTGTATGTCTCTTGTTCGACGTTCGTCCTGTGTTCTGCATGTCTCTTGTTAGTCCTGTGTTCTGTATGCTTCTTGTTAGTCCTGTGTTCTGTATGTTTCTTGTTCGACGTTCGTCCTGTGTTCTGTATGTCTCTTGTTAGTCCTGTGTTCTGTATGTCTCTTGTTAGTCCTGTGTTCTATACGCATTTTTGTATTTCTATTTACTTTTGTGTTCTTCACGCGAACGTCGGTCAGTATGTAGCGATTTCAGACGCGTAATTCGTGATCACCGATAGAGAAGAGTTAAAGGGGCGAGAAGCGTCAAGTACGGTATGTTTTTTTTTAAAATAATATTTTCATTTCATTTTCATTTTTTATTTGTATGCTTCCATCTTGGGCTGGCGATTATGTGTCATGAGGAAGAGGGCAAGGGACCGAAGTGTTTGTCAATTCAGGGTAGAGTGATTTCCCTTAGTATGTATACTGTGTCCATCAACCCTTTAATTGCTTCAAATGTGGTCTGTCCAATATGGAAATTTGTTATGGTGGTCTGTCAAATTCGTATATGGTCTGTGATTCGTTGTTTCTAAAATATGACACGCTGCAAAGGTAACGAGGACATTGATGTGTCTAGACCTACGCGGCAATACTCCTGATAATATACTCGAGACCCATAACATTTTCATTTTGTAGTTGCTGTTCGATCAGCAACGAATAATGGCCATCTTTGTTTTTTGCGACCACTGCCGGTGATCGTAGACTGTAATCCAGTAATCTTGTCTGATCAACCCCAAAGAGATCCAGTCGTCCAAGGAACGTTGATGCAATGTGGAGACAGCAAGAGACAAAGATTCTCATGTGCCCCTCAATTACGGGGACACATGAGGATCTTTGCCTCTTGTAACTGGATCGTGTTCACTATTTTCGGCAGCGAAGGAGCTAAAGAGGCCTCTTCTGGCTACAGGTTGTATGTTTAAAAAAACCCAAAAAACAAACAAAAAAAAAACAACAACAACAACAACAACAAAAACACAAAAAAACAACAAAAAACAAAAACAAAAAAAAAAACAAAAAAAAAAAAAAAAAAAAAACCCACCACTGAATAATTGAAACAGATTGAAAGTATTCAGTCAATTTAAATTCCTAGGCGCGCGCTGGAAGACAGAAAAGAAAGATTTAGTGCCTCACAAGATGTATGTAGCTAGGTGTGCAAGGCACGTGATTTACGGACACATCAAAGCAAAAACCACCTTTCCTTAATTACCTCTATTTAACCCGAGAGTTTGCCGATAACACGCACCTGCACAGAAACGCATGTAATATCCTCTGGAAAAAAATCGGCAGTTTATCTTTTGAATGGGCAACCAGCAACATAAAAATTATCTATTACGCCTTAAACCTTTCAGTGCAGAGAAAACTGAACAACTGCAAGAGGTATAAATACTCATGAGCCCCCGCAGTTGCGGGGGCTCATGAGGATCTATACCTCTTGCTGAAATCATGCTGTATCTGTATTTCTTTGACAGGCTTAAGATCTTTGACACTGAATTTACACTGGCATTGAAGGGTTAACTTGTATTTGTTTTCATTTCCATGTGCAGTGGTTCCTACATCGAAGCTCGTGGTTTGCACTCGGCCCGATGTCTGCCTTGATTGACGTCGGCCCGAAGACCTTGAGTTTACTAGGGTGGAGGTAAATCATTGCGAAATACGCACGTGTTGGCTACTGTCCGAAGCTGCATACATCTTCAGTAACTATTGTATCTCGTGTGGCAGTTTACGTTAGTGTTTTCTCTCTGCCCTGTGAAGGCAAAAGACAGCAAATACACTTGTGTGAAAAGCGAAGTTTCCATTGTATTACAAGGAAAATCTCGCTTTTCACGTAAATGATCTTCCCGTCTTGGCCTCCACTTAGTAGTATTGTTGCACTGCTCAAACCGCAGGTAATGTTTTATGTGTCAGATTTGCGCTCAGAAACGTACTCACGCGCGACTGCCTTAGTATTGTGGTTCACAGGAACGGTATATTCATTACGAGATGACGTATTCTTCCTATGTGACCATAGCCTTCAAACTCTTCTTCTTCTTCTGCACTCTGGCATGGCCGTGCTTATACATTCTTACTCCAGGGGATGCCAACGTTTAAAATAAAGTCACACACAATCAAGACCCAACCAGATGACTGCTAAGCGTGTATGATACAAAGAAATACCCGACAAACTATATGTGTTGCCACATTCCTTCTGCCAATGAAGATAAGTAGCGGCTAATCTCTCTGTTTGTTTGTTTGTCTATTATGACAAAGGGTATTTACCCGAAATATTAATAAATTGTGTTGTACCCGTCTTTCCTAAGCGTGTTTCTTTCTCCGTTGGGTGCTTCTTCTCGACAAAATATAGAAGACAGGCGGTAATTCTAACTCTCTGGCTGTCGGTAGAACTTTTTGTCGAGGTGATTCCTGTCGAAATCACCTCGACAAAACGCTCTACCGACAATCAAGTATGATATGGTCAGACTCGTCTGAAACAACAGCAGGGACAAAAGTGATAACACAGTGTCAGTCAGAGTGAGTGAGTGAGTGAGTGAGTGAGTGAGTGAGTGAGTGAGTGAGTTTATTAGCTATTGGGTTTTAACGCCGAATAGGCGACTAAGGACATCTCACTTCCGTGCTTCAGTCGGAATTTCTTGAGGCACGATTCGGGTCACTCCCAGTGCTTAAACATATTCAAAAATACCCAAATGCGCGCTTTAAGTACAACGCAATCTATTTAAAATAAACGGTGTTCCACTTGTCCTTTCTAAGCTTGTTTCTCTCTTTGTTGAGATCTTCGTTACATTTTACGCGCTTTGCAGTCACCCTTTTGGATATATCTAAAAACGTCTGATGTGAAAGGGAGTCGGCTATTTCGAGGTTTTTCGCTTCACCGATAGTCTCATGTTTTATCAGTAGTATAAAGAGCCCCCACTTATCGAAACATCAGGTCCATGTCTCAACAAAGACACAATCCGAACCAAAAAGGTGTGTGACTGCCAACCGTGTGAAATGCAAAGAATTATCCGCTAACAAAGAAAGAAACAAGCTTAGAAAGTTAAAGTGCGACAGTTTATTGCACTTTCTTCTTATCAAAGAAGAGACGTCTCGCCTAAGAAAGATAAATTGCCAATTGCATATTTGTCTGTATTTTTTTATTTTGAAGGAAAAAACAAAAACAACAACAACAAAAACCGACGTGTCTTTCATTGCCAGCCGACGCACCCTGTGTTTCTGCAATCTTTGCTGAGTCAAGACCCACAACCTAGATGCCCCATGCATTCAAAGTGCTGTCAGAAAGAGGCATAGATCCTTTTGAGCCCCCGCAACTGCGGATCTATACCATTTGCAGCTGGGTGGTGTTCAAATTCTCTCGGCACTGAACGTGTTAACTGGAAACTTTCGTAAACCGTGTTGTACTTTTCCTTCCTAAGCGTTGTATTTTGTGTGTGTGTGTGTGTGTGTGTGTGTGTGTGTGTGTGTCTGTGTGTGTGTGTGTGTGTGTGTGTGTGTGTGTGTGTGTGTGTGTGTGTGTGTGTGTGTGTGTTGTTATTGTTTTTGTTGTTGTGTGTGTCTTCTGAATATTTCTCAACAAAGACATTGTGTCCTTTGGAAAAGCAGAACGATTTTTTGCGGACTGCTTGCGTCGAACTAGGAGCCAACTTCTAGAACGCACGACTTCGTTTTCTCGAGTCATGAAAAAGCGAGAGATAGTTTGTTTTGAGGAACGACCTTTTTGCATGAAACAGAAGTCACAAAAGACAGTGCCCTATCAAAATAAGTCTTAACTCATTCGGCCTGCGACACACCACAGCAAGATATGGCTCCACCATGATAGTTCAAGGGTGGTGGCAGAATAGCTTGGCGCCTATAGGCGCCAAGCTATTCTGCCACCACCCTTGAACTATCATGGTCGATCTGTCACTTAAATTGTAATGCAGTCCTCAGAGGATAACTGCAAAATGTGGTTATTTCGTACCTCGGGCACAATGAGTAAAAGTACAAAGGTATCATCTATCATTGACAAGATCATCACTCAGGTAGCTACATCCACCTAATTTCGACGTCAAAAAGTCTCAGCTGTCAATAAGGACCATCGTCAACGTGACGATAGCCACTGGTTTAGGGTCTTTAATAAGAGGCGATTTCTCAATATGGTGGTCTTCCTACACATGTTCTACTGTATCAAGCTTCTTACAGTACTTTATGGCACCTATGTAGTTTTGGGGATCTTGCTGATGATCATTTGCAGACCAGGGTCGAGTTGCATGTAATTTTCAACAGCCAGTACCTGCCTGTCATTGTTCCAACCGCTTTTTTTTTTTTGAGCTGTTTTTACTCGCACGCAAAAATCCGTCTGCAATGTAGAGGGACACTTGGTTGGCAGCTACTGGCTTGGAAACGTTTCCAGCAATTTTGGGCTGACCCCCACGAGCAAGCTGAAATCCTGTGCAAGCCATTAACCCATATCATACTGAGGCCAAAAGCCGCTTCAAATCTGTACACTGCCAAATGCAAGCTACATTAAAGTACTTATAGATAAGGATATAGACCAATGGCTTTAGTTCAAGGGTGGTGCCAGAATAGCTTGGCGCCTAGAGGCGCCAAGCTATTCTGGCACTACTCTTGAAATATTTTAGTCAAACTTATTTCACACACTGGTGTACACCGAATGATATGGGTTAAGCAAGGTGCTCCGCTATAGCGGAGCACCCTTGCTTAGTGGCTTGCGCAGGATTTAGCTGAATAATGCAACTGGCCCCAGGTTCATGCGACTGGCAGCAGTATCAGATTTGAAATCCTAACTGTGAGAGGCAGTAAATATTTTCTTGTTGAGTGTGTCGGTGCCACGTCTTTGGCAGTGCCCACATTTTCTGCGACTATAGATTGTAAGAAATAGCGAGTCTGCTTTGATCCTCTTTTGTGCCTTTTTATATATTCCAGGCTGTTCCGAAAAGGGTGACTTTCAAACGTGTAAAATGAAAAGAAATTCCCGACAAAGCAAGAAAAGTCCAACACGCATAGATAATAATATGACGTTTTTTCGTTTAACTCATTCAACCCCAGACACATCACAGCAAGATAAGGTTCGACCATGATAGTTCAAGGGTGATGCCAGAATAGCTTGGCGCCTATGGGCGCCAAGCTATTCTGGCATCACCCTTGAACTATCATGGTCGATCTGTGTCCTGCACTGCAAAGCAGTCTTCAGACGAAGACGGCAAAATTTGGGGATTTCGGTGATGGGGTAGAATGAGTTAAATTTTATTTCTCAAAATAGGAGGAGTAAGATGGATGCAAACCGTGAAATGTTGGTGGATTTATTTTTGATATTGTATTCTTATTTCTGTGGTTTTTTTTTATTCTCTTCCGTCTTATTTCTTCGTTGTTTTATCTTTCATTTTACATTTCCTTTTTCTTTCTTTTTTTCTCTCTCTCTTTCTTTCTGTTTGATGCTCCTCGAAATGCCAGGTAACGTTTGAAACGAAGCAGTTTGGAATTCTGCCATGAGCACGGGGGCCATAAAGTGTATGGGCAAAAAACTGCTCTTGGATAAGCCCTCGCTATCACTTGAAACTTCATTGATAAAGCCTGCGGCACTAACTACAAGATGAATTGCTCCGGTGGGGAACAGTGATACTTAGTAGCCCTCCTGCTAGGTCTACCGTCTGCAAGAGGCATAGATTCTCATAAGCCCCTGCAACTGCAGGGGCTTATGAGAATCTATGCTTCTTGTTGATAGTTTCAGGGGCTCATGATCGTCTATGCCTCTTGCTGCAAATGCAAGGGCTTACGAGAATTATTATATGCCTCTTGCTGGAGTTGCTTTGGTGTAAGAGACCCTATGCCTTTTGCTGGAGCTGCAGGGGCTCATGTAAATCTATGCCTCATGCTGGTGGACATCATACCCATTAACTCATTCGAGATGTGCTGCATCCGGACATGTCATCATGCGGATGCGTCACGTCTCGAATGGGTTATTCTGTGTTTTGCAGTGCAACGTTTTTCCCTTTCGGTCGCTCCTTATTTTTCAGGGGAAAAAAATGTCCTCCCCCCCCCCCCTCCCATTATTATTTTAATTCTCGATTTGTGTTGTTTTTTTGTTTGTTTGTTTTGTTTTGTTTTTTTCAAAGAATATAGTTTGGACAACGATGCCAAATGTAAACTGTATGAGTACGTAATCATTTAGTATGTAGACTATCACATGAGAGAAGTCCAAATTTTGGTCCCCGCTGCATATAAAGGTATGTATGGGGGAAACTCTACTATCGCATCACAGTGAACTGGTTTATGTTTAAGAAAGATACCTTGCAAACTCTGTTATAGGATTGCTTACCGTATGACCACATGGTGCAATGTTCTCTGTGATGGTTACAGAAGGAGTTTTACATTACAATTTCACTTTGTAATTTGATTACGTTTACGTGCTAAGTATCAACTATTTTTTGTGGTATCGAAAAACAACAAACGTGTTTACATTCTGGTCAGAACATGCAGTCCAAAGTTTTCCTCGCAAAGCCCTTATGAGGTACAGGTTTGAGAGTTCATGATTCGGGGAAAAAAATCACAGGAAGCAATCGCACAAAAACACGATCCCTCGCGAAAATGTCACTTACGAGGTTTTATCCGAACACCATCGATATAACTTCAAACCCGAGTAAGCAAGCTCCTCGGGCCCACGACGGTCGCAGTGGACCCGCGCACGACAGTAAACTTCGGCCGTCGTGGGGCCGACGACGTTTTGCTCCTGCGAACGACTGCAAGAGGCACAGATCCTCATGAGCCCCCGCGACAGCGGGGGCTCATGAGGATCTGTGCCTCTTGCCTGTACACATCTATGACTTTTACAGTCAGGATGAAATTTGCGTGACGGTTGCACTTTGTAATTGTAAAATTACACCAACACACCGTAGGACGAATTCCTTGGAATCTACCGTGTCTGACCCAAACAAAGTTCGGTTACGTACTTGCCTAAGATATATGAAGGGTTTCATACACGCGGACGATACGCGGCTTTTATGCATACTTCAGACTTGAAAGATTCATGTCAAGCACTCGGTAATTTGATTCAAAAGGAATGCTCTGCATGCAGGTGAACGCCCGAAACCGATCCCCATGCTCCGCCCTCACTTTATTTTACACAGGTCACAGTTCAGGAAAATCAAGAACACCTCTTGCATGTACTACGTCGATTGATGTGTTCCTATAACCCTTTGCGTGTCGGTAGCGGTTTTTGTCGGGCTGATTCCAACGCGATGATTCCTACAAGAATCATCGCGACAAAAACCGCTACCGACAGCCAGTGGGTTAAATAATAAAAAGTGGTCGCAGATTGCGTGTCGAAAATCTATTGTTAACTCATTTTGCCCGGGACACACCACAGCAAGATATGGCTCGACCATGATAGTTCAAGGGTGGTGACAGAATAGCTTGGCGCCTATAGGCGCCAAGCTATTCTGCCACCACCCTTGAACTGTCATGGTCGATCTGGCTCCTTAATTGTAATGCAGTCCTCAGAGGACAACTCCAAAATGTGGGTATTTCGTACCTCATGCACGATGAGTTTAAATTCAACGCCAAAGAGCCACAGCAGCCTTTAAAGGAAGACGGGGGCTCATGAAGATCTATGTCTCTTGCGTATAGATTGACATGACTTGTTCGTGAAAGTGAAGTTAAAATTGTACATGTACTCACGTCCAAAAAATTAAGGAAAATAAACCAAAACAACAACCTATCAACCTATTATGGGCCTTACTCCGCCGGCTAACAGCGCAGAGCTGTACCCGTGCTAAGACCGACGTCGACACGAAGACCTTTTTTCTCACCCTGATACGAATTTCACACCCTTGTTGCTACAACCTTGTTGTGCCTGTCGTTTTGTGCACTGACCTCCGTCAGTGCAGAAAACAACAGGCACAACAAGGTTGCAACAAAAAAACAAAACAAAAAAACTAAAAAATGGAGGCATGTTTTGTTTATTCGGTATTACTGTCTTTTTTTTTTTTTAATAAACCTCACTGCGAAATGAGCAAACAACAAGAAACAAACTCTTCCCAATTACAGACTAATTTACTCTCCAGACCAATAGACAAAAATCAAAAGTTGGTAAAAACAGCACTTCAGTGTTTCGACGAAAACAGTGGATTAAAAGCCAGGACAACCATGCAATATCGCATGTTTGTCCGGGTTTATAATCCACTGTTTCATCGAAACGCGTGCAATAGTCTACGGTTTTCGTGGAATCACGTGCAATTTTGGTCTACTTCTGATTTCAGAACAACACCTATCGTGACTGTCCTTTATAAACATGGGTTTCTCTTTGGAATACGTTATGCTTTAATTGTCTTTTTTTTTGTTGCCCTGTTCCTTTATTTATTGGCATTTTCTTCCCAGATAGCAAAAGGTCGTCAAGGCCGACTGACGGCTGAAGTTGGCCCGGTTGGTTGGTAAGTTCGGGTTTAACGTCCACAGCACCGAGGTGATCATGGACGGCCCTGACGGGCGGGTTATGGGGGACAGGGAAATCTATTGTCTATGGAGTACGACCTGAATACTGATCAACTCAGGCGCACTCCAACTGTGCCACTTTGATTTACCAGGACCTTTCAACGGACATGCTATTGAATAAATCCGTTTTCCCCCCTGACTTGTGAGTCCAGCTATCGAACCAAACGACTCGGCGATTCCCTTCGCTCTCCTGCTCCGACGTTTAACCGCCTGAGCTAGTTCGGACTCAGCCGTGCGCGGGCCAACTGCAGCTGTCGTCGTCCCGATCACGTTTGCGTACTCAAGAGACATAGATCCTCATGAGCCCCCGCGACATCTATGTCTCTTGTCACGAACTGGCTAATTCACCAACACCACACTACACACGCAGGCCCGGATCAGTGGTTGCGTGTTTTTCATCTAGGCATGTCACGCGTGAACACGGACAATCACTTATTGGTTGTCATTGTCGGGGTGTGGCTTTGATCACGGAAAGTGGATGGCGGTCCCTGCTTAGAACTATAATGAGTTTGCGTTCTATGTGACAACAACAATTAGCTACCGACTCTACAAGTTGTTGGGCCTTGTGAAACAGCGTACTAATTGTTGTCGGCGACGTGGGGCAGTTGCATAACTCATAGTTCTGCGCAATCCACTACTAAGCAAGGTGCTCCGCTATAGCTTGCACAGGCTTTAAGCTCTCTGAAACAAGAGGCCAGATTGATTCAGCATGTGTAGCATTTGCTAGAAGCCAGTAAATAGTAACTCCTGTTGGTGACACCGTTAGGCCTAATCAGTAATCAGTGCAGTCGTTAAACCCTTTCAACAGCTGGGACCCCATTTTCTAAAGGAGGGGTGGGAGGACGGGGAAGAATGCGGCGTCCTGTAACGAAAACATGACGGTTGCTGAGTATTTCTACTCTTGCAGGACCCAGTTAGCTCAATACCAGCGGGCCGTCAAGTTAACACCGTGGCTTTGGTTGTTGGTAGAGCATTTTATTGAGGTGATTTCTGGCTGCCGTTAGCGCTTTTTGTTAAGGTGATTTCTAGCTGCCGTTAGCGCTTTTTTTGTTAAGGTGATTTCTAGCTGCCGTCAGCGCTTTTTGTTAAGATGATTTCTAGCTGCCGTTAACGCTTTTTGTTAAGATGATTTCTAGCTGCCGTCAGCGCTTTTTGTTAAGATGATTTCTAGCTGCCGTTAGCGCTTTTTGTTAAGGTGATTTCTAGCTGCCGTTAGCGCTTTTTGTTAAGGTGATTTCTAGCTGCCGTTAGCGCTTTTTGTTAAGGTGATTTCTAGCTGCCGTCAGCGCTTTTTGTTAAGATGATTTCTAGCTGCCGTTAGCGCTTTTTGTTAAGGTGATTTCTAGCTGCCGTTAGCGCTTTTTGTTAAGGTGATTTCTAGCTGCCGTTAGCGCTTTTTGTTAAGGTGATTTCTAGCTGCCGTTAGCGCTTTTTGTTAAGATGATTTCTAGCTGCCGTTAGCGCTTTTTGTTAAGGTGATTTCTAGCTGCCGTTAGCGCTTTTTGTTAAGGTGATTTCTAGCTGCCGTCAGCGCTTTTTGTTAAGGTGATTTCTAGCTGCCGTCAGCGCTTTTTGTTAAGATGATTTCTAGCTGCCGTTAGCGCTTTTTGTTAAGGTGATTTCTAGCTGCCGTTAGCGCTTTTTGTTAAGGTGATTTCTAGCTGCCGTTAGCGCTTTTTGTTAAGGTGATTTCTAGCTGCCGTTAGCGCTTTTTGTTAAGGTGATTTCTAGCTGCCGTTAGCGCTTTTTGTTAAGGTGATTTCTAGCTGCCGTCAGCGCTTTTTGTTAAGATGATTTCTAGTTGCCGTTAGCGCTTTTTGTTAAGGTGATTTCTAGCTGCCGTTAGCGCTTTTTGTTAAGGTGATTTCTAGCTGCCGTTAGCGCTTTTTGTTAAGGTGATTTCTAGCTGCCGTCAGCGCTTTTTGTTAAGATGATTTCTAGCTGCAGTTAGCGCTTTTTGTTAAGGTGATTTCTAGCTGCCGTTAGCGCTTTTTGTTAAGGTGATTTCTAGCTGCCGTTAGCTCTTTTTTTAACTTGAAGATGATTTTTGCCTCTTGGTAGAGCTTTTTGTCAATGTGATTGCTGCCATTAGTGCTATTTGTTGAGGTGATTCCTGCCTGCCGTTACCGCTTGTCGTTATGGTGATTTCTGACTGCCTTCAGCGTTTTTTGGTGAGGTGTTTTCTAGCTGCCGGCTAGCGTTTTTTTGAGGTGATTCTTCGTTGTTGGTAGAGCTTTTTGTGGAGGTGATTGCTGCCTGTCGGTGGAGCCTTCTGCTGAGTTAATTCATGGGTGCCGTTAGGGCTTTTTGTTGATATGATTCATGCAGAAATCACCGCAACGAAAAGCGCTACCGACAGCCACAGGATTAATCAAGTTAAATGCCTCCCCCCCCCCCACTACCCCCCCCCCCCACACTACCCCCCCCCCCCTGTCAACCTTCATGTTCCACCCTTTGTCAAAGGTAATTTTTCAGGTTTGTCGGAATGTGTCAATACATTGTTTATATTTGTTTATTTGTTTAGAGGAAGGGTGATATCGCTGTACAGTTTTACCGTCATTGCTTTCATACCATCAAAAGTGGACCGTGCTTTCTCATGACGATCTCTGAAAACGCCTATTGTCGTCTTCACTGCAAAGATTGTGTTTGACATTATTGTAAATTCAACGTCAGAATTTCCCAACCGTCAAAAGAACATGGATACAAAGCGTTTTCAGTAAGAGGCATAGATCCTCATGAGCCCCCGCGTTGCGGGGGCTCATGAGGATCTATGCCTCTTGCAAGCTGTGCGGCGTTCAGTTATATATCTCGGCAGTGAACGGGTGGTAAGATCTAGATAGTATCTTGTTCCTATGTCCATTTTGAAAAAGACCAGAAATATTAATAAACTGAGTTGTAACTGACATTTCTAAACGTGTTTCTTTCTCCTTCGGGTTCTTCTCTCTCGATCTCGATACGTAGCTTCTACGTTCGCTCTTCGGCACCTGTAAACTTCGTTGTCTTTTCAACCCGTCAAAAACAAGAAAACAAATATCCAGCATTGGCGGCGTCCACGGCTCCTTACACTAATTGTCTCCCTCGATTCACCATCGCAGTTAGCGGTAGCAAATCGAGACAACCAGTGTGACGGCGGCTTTGTCTTATGGGCAGTTGCCAAGCGTCTGTGTTTCCATTAACGTTTTAGGAATTTCCGGCGGACTGCGTGGGACTTAGCCGTTTCACTTTACAGAAAAGACAACAAAATAATCGTTAAAGGCTCAGATTTTCGACGTCTAGAAGGTACGACCCTCTCATTCCGAAGTAGAGCTAGAGGCAGTTATGCAGCAAAAGGCGTAGATTCCTATTAGCCCCTGCGACAGCAGTTGCTAATTGGAGTCTACGCTTTTTGAATCCATGTTTTCTTGTAGAATTGTACGAGGGTGCGCTCAGCTCTACTGTAGCAGAAACAGTAATGCAGTTTGTAAACCGATCTCGTCAGCGGACGTGTTTCCTCTACCCATCCCCCCCCTCCCCCACCCCCCACCCCCCACTCCCTCCATGATGTTATCCACCCGTACTTTTGTTTGTCTACCTCTCACCTGCGAAGCCCGTTCGTTTGCAAGTAGGCACAGAACTTTATGTACCCTCTCGGTGTTAACATTTTGTGGCGATCCATTGTTTTTGCCTGCTTAACTCATTTGCTACCAGCAGTTGTGAATTAAAAATGTCACGTAAATCACGACAAAGTGGACATCCGACAACCTCACGTGTATAAGGAGCCCTTATGCAAATAGGACGAAGAAGACGTATATAACCTTATGTATCACTTAACGTCTGTGGTGGCTAACGAGAATCAGCGCCTCTAGCAACTGAATTGCGTTTGCTTTTGCCGATAATGAAGGGGTTAATTGCGAGATGAAGTCAGTTACAAGAGATAAAAATCCTCATGATCCCTTGCAACTGTGGGTATCGCATTAGGATCTATGTCTCTTGCAGTTAGATTGGGATGACCTTATCTGAGTTTAGATGAGTTGAGTGGAGCTAAAGTTGAGTTAAGCTGAGTTGAGCTGAACTAAGTTGAGCTGAGTTGAGCTGTGTTGAGTTTAGCTGAGTTTAGCTGAGGTGCGATGTGCTGAGTTGAGTTTTTGAGTTGAGCTGAACTGAGATGAGGCCATATTGGGCTATTGGACTGTTGTTTAGTACCTGATGTCATGTATTGTGGACCAGTCATTTGTTAAAATAAAAACGTTCCAACTCCAAAACTGAGAAACGCCGACTAAATCCAACATCAAACTGAGATGAGATGAGAATCATTTCACTGTTACCAAGCACTGCTCGTGTTCAAGGTGTGGAATTCGCTGTGTAACATTCTCCTCAATATTCTCCTGTTTCTCTGACTGAGTAAGCCGTCGGCGGTTACACCCTGTGACTCGTAGGTACTCCTGCTACCCCGCTGCGTGAGTGACAAGGCGGTGTGTCACTCGGGTAACGGCCAGCCTCCCCGCGCTCTACCCGATAATACCCCGTTAATTCTGGCCCAAAGGCGCAAAGCATACCCCATAGAAATCGCGCTTCTGTGAGAGACGACCGACGGAAAGTGTTGTGCGAGTAAATGGCAAGATTTTGTAGTAGGTTGTTCCCTCTTCAAAACTCGCTACCCAGAGGCAAGAGCAGTAGATCCTCATGAGCCCCCGCAGTTGCGGGGCTCATGAGGATCTATGTCTCTTGGTTGTATTATTCACGTGCATTTTTTCGACAGAGGAGGGGGTGAACTAGTGTTAAGTATAGGTTTTCCCTCTCCCAAAACCATTACCCAACTGCAAGAGACATAGATCTTCATGAACCCCCGCTGTCAGGCGGGTTAATAATCTACACCTCTTCCTTTTATCGTATACGTGCATGTTTTTTTTTTTTTAAACCAGAGTAAGGGTGACAAAGAGTTTGATTTACACCGTGTAAGCCATACACGGGAGTTTTGTAGAGTCTGAGCGGGTTTTTTGTCGTACATGGGGAGGTTTGCTATTGTCACCTGAAGTGATGGAGGTGGTTTGAAGAATGAGCAGGGTGTAGTGGATTCGCTCAAGTGTGATAGGCCGGAATTGTCGGATTACAACTAGTGTGTAATGTGACGGATAGAAATTTTAGGGGGTTGTGAATGAATGTAGAGGTGGACTTATGAGAGAGAGAGAGAGAGAGAGAGAGAGAGAGAGAGAGAGAGAGAGAGAGAGAGAGAGAGAGAGAGAGAGAGAGAGAGAGAGAGAGAGAGAGAGAGAGAGATGATGATGATGAAACTTTATTTTTCAACGGTAAAAAGTTTTGACAGAAAACAAATCGTCATTTTACAAACTTGCCGTTGCTAACTACAGGATAAAAAGGAAGGGAAACTATAAAATATATATGTACATACAAAACCCAATAGCATCATTATATACAGAAAAAATAATAATACTCATGCACACACATGCACACACGCACGCACGCGCGCGCGCCGCTCACACCACACGCACAAACAAACACGAGCACACACACACATGCGCACACACATAAAAACCAGAGAGAGAGAGAGAGAGAGAGAGAATCAATGAATCAATGAATCTTTATTTTACAACGGTAAAGATATTATATATATATATATATATATATATATATATATATATATATATAGAGAGAGAGAGAGAGAGAGAGAGAGAGAGAGAGAGAGAGAGAGAGAGAGAGAGAGAGAGAGAGAGAGAGAGAGAGAGAGAGAGAGAGAGAGAGAGAGAGAGTGCGTGAGAGAGAGAGAGAGAGAGAGAGAGAGAGAGAGAGAGAGAGAGAGAGAGAGAGAGAGTGCGTGAGAGAGAGAGAGAGAGAGAAAACAATGAACAATGAACAATGAACAATGAACCTTTATTTTCCAACGGTAGAAGTTATTGGTAACAGGACCAGTTTTCAAACTTGCCGTTGCTACATCTACTACATAAGTGACATAGACATGTAAACATACACATACCACACACTGCTGCATGCACTGCTACATTCGCTCACGCACGCACGCACCACGCACATACACACACACATACCCACACACGCACTCAGGTACGCACGCATGCACATCGCAACCCGTGCATGCACGCACGCACACACACACACACACACACACACACACACACACACACACACACACATGTACACCGCAATTCAGTACGCATGCACACACGCACGAACACTCACACACACACACACACACACACACACACACACACACACACACACACACTTACACACGCACGCACTCAGGCACATACGCACAAAAACAAACACACGCTCTCGGACACGCACTCCAGACATACCTACCCGCATACGCGTACGCACAAAAGTATAAAATGAGTAAAAACACAAAGTAAAGCAATAAACAAAGAATCATTAAGTACATTAAAGTTCATACAGCAAGGGCAAATATGAATGCAGGTGCTATCTCTCCCCCCCCCCCCTCTCTCTCTCTCTCTCTCACGCCGACACACACACACACATACACACACACACAGCATGCACGCACGCACGCGCACACACACACACACACACACACACAGAGTCACACATACAGTACACACACACACACACACACACATACGCGAGCGCGCGCCCAACATATCGAGCACACACATATGAAGGCAAAAACATTATACACAGTACATGCAGTATTCAAAGGTACTCTTTGGCATTCAAATATTATGGTACGGCTATGGGAAAAAGGGACTCTCTCTCTCTCTCTCTCTCTCTCTCTCTCTCTCTCTCTCTCTCTCTCTCTCTCTCTCTCTCTCTCTCTCTCTCTCTCTCTCGCACACATACACACACATACACATACATACACACACACACACACAAGCACGCACATGTACACATCTGAACACACGTGTAAGTTATCCCAATACTGTAATGATTTGATTACGTCAGAGATTCTAGGTGTTTGAAGAGGCTGTCCCTATATGAGGTGAGCGTCTTTGCGTTTCTAATTTCTGCAGGAATAGAATTCCAGAATGAACTTCCCGAGAATGACAAGCTGGTTTTGAATAAATCAATACGCGGCAGGGGTACTTTGAATTGTTGTCCATGTCTAGAAGCTACAGATGTCCGTTCTGAGAAAAAAGAACTCAAGTACAGTGGACATGATTGCTTGTACAGCTTGTACATCAATACACCTTTATTGAACTGAAAGTGCTGGGATAGAGGGAGAATTTTTAAAGTTTTAAGCTTTTCGTCAGTTGAGAGTTCGGGATCGGGAAATATAAGCTTAGCAGCTCTCCTATGTAGGGAGTTCAGCCTCTTCAAATGTACATCACTAGAACCATCCCACACTGTTGATGCATAGTCTATGTGCGACTTGACATGAGCATTGTAGAAAAGAAGACGCGTATCTGTGTCAGTAATTGTTTTCAATTTTGACAACATATACAGGCTTCTGGAAACTCTTTTGCACACATTATTAATATGCAGTTGCCATTTAAGCTGATCATCTATAGTGACCCCCAAGAGGCGGTGGTGTGATACTTGCTCAATTGGGCTGCCGTTTATAGACAGACTAAGAGAGAGCGGGCATAGCTGGTGCTTTTGACGTGTGGTTATAACCATGCATTCTGTTTTTGACGGATTCAGGGACATGGAGTTGGAATGACACCAGTCGGTGACCTCGCGCAGGCTTTCCTGCAGACGCGTGTTAATTGCAGCTACATTTTTGTGAGGAGTGTGTAGTGTGCAGTCATCAGCAAACATGTCACAAGAAATATCGCGGCAACTAATATGTAGTGGAAGGTCATTGATAAATATGCAGAACAGCAATGGCCCGAGGACAGAGCCCTGAGGCACGCCGCTTTTGACGTGACCATACGAGGAGTAGGATCCATTTAACAGTACTCTTTGCTTCCTTCCGCTTAAATATGAAGTGAACAATGAGACAGCACCTGCATTGCAAAGATATGCTTGAAGTTTTGACAAAAGAATGTTATGATTTACAAGGTCAAAAGCTTTCTTAAAATCAATAAAGATCGACCCAGTTATTTGGGAGTTATTTATGGATGCTAGCCACGCATCAATAAGTCTTGTTAGTGCCGTGTGGCAAGAATGCTTGGGGCGAAAGCCGGACTGAAATACGTGCAATAGACTACGACTCTCCAAATATTGATAAAGGTGTTTGTGCACGTGTCTTTCAAGAGGTTTGGAAAGGCTGGATAATATTGAGATGGGTCTATAGTTATTAACATCAGACAGATCTTTTGATTTAGGCAAAGGGATAACCTTGGCTTGCTTCAGTTCTGATGGAAATATATTTTGTTGGATGCATAAGTTATAAATATACGTTAACGATTCTACTGTATAGGGAAGGGACAGTTTCAGGATTTTAGGACTGATCTCGTCAGGTCCCGATGATTTTTTGTTTTTCAGTGACCCGATCAGTTTTCCTACTTCATACACAGCTAGAGGCGGTATAGAGAAGGGGGGTTTGTCCTTAGTCTTCTGCTTACAGAAGTTAAGCAGGGACTCCGGGCATGTGTAAGACGTTTTTCCGCTTGAGGGTATGATTGACTCGGCAACAGACAAAAAATGTTTGTTAAAGATGTCTGCAGTAATACTAGAAGGAATGGCTGACGATTTCTTGCTGTTACCTCGGGTGATGAGATTAACTGCGCGCCAGAGTGCGGCAGTATCTCTGTCTTCTTTAATCATTCTTGTTGTTGTTTCTTGATTTTTAACGTCTCTCGCCACAACGAGGTGATTGGAGACAGGTAGATTATTATGATTATAGGATAAAACATAGTTCATAATTATAATATAATATAATTTATCGGGAAAAAAAAATGGTATGTGGTGTTTTTATGATTTCGCTGTTACAATCATTGTGTCTGCAAGGAGTGTGGGTTGGTGCATATGCGGCCAACAAAGACTACGCACAGTTATAACAGAATTTTAGCATAGGGCGTCGTTGTTTGCCATCTTAGATGGGACGTACCCATCTCTGTTGTTTATATGTAAGTCGATAGTGTTGAGGAGTGGATGGCTTTCGCCAGCTCCACGGCCAGAGAATGATCAGATAGGAGTTGGAAGAGGTTTCTGATGTCGCGAGCCTGACATGATTGTCTAACTCTGGAGAGCTGTGGAGGAGGCATGCGGCATAGTAGCAGAGAGTGCTCTAGGCCGGCTGTCTCCCCGCAGTGACATAGGGTCTGGGTGAATTTCAGCTTCCAGGATCTCGTTCTGAGCCTATGGATGATCTCCGTTTGAGATCTAGGGAGTTTAGGGATAAAGGGGGAAGGATCTGCGAAGCATCGCTTTTCTTTCACGGCACACAGTTCTCGCTTCTCCCTTTTCCAGCAGTTTTGGATGAGATTGCAGTATTTGGAGTTTAGTTCAGAGGTAGAGAGGAGGATGCGAAGTTGCTGAGTTGGGGGAACGTTGAGAGCACCGACTCTGGCAGCGCTATCCGCCAGTTCGTTGCCTCTAATCCCTACGTGACTTGGGACCCAGTGGAAATCCAACTGAGTTCCTTGTCTTATGATGGCGTTTGAGAGTGAGAGGATTTCCTGCAGGAGGTCGGGTCGGGATCGAGACCGAGAGGAGCGAATGGCCTTAAGGACAGCTTGCGAGTCCACACAGACCACAACTCTGAGCGGAGTGCGGGGATAAAAAATAAGAAACTGAAGTGCGGAGATGATAGCGGTCATTTCAGCCGAAAAGACGCAGAAGCCTAGTCCAAGATAGAAGCTTTTGCTTGTATTGAGGGAGGGTATGGAGAAGCCGGCCCCGGCCCGTCCATCCTCCAGCACGGAACCATCAGTATAGATTTGGAGATGATGTTGGTATTTATTTAACGACTCCCGGACCCGAGCCGCAAGCAAGTGGGGGTTGGAGGTCTTGCTGGTGCTATGGTCCTCAATGCTGACTTTGGCGGCCTCAAGAAGCCAAGGTGGCTGTAGAGGGACTGGTTTTGGAGCGACTTCCCCAAAGACTGTATCTGGGGAATCAGCAATGTCACTGGTGTAGCTCGTTATGGATTCAAGCGTGTGGTTTTTCCTGCTAACTTTGAATTTGTCCCATTTCTTGTCTTTTACAAGGAAATGGGTGGCTGAGTTTGGGACGGTAAAGGTTCTGCTGACAAATTTGGACACTTGCAGCTTCCTGTGGTGAGCCAAGGGCAAGATCCCAGCCTCTGCATAGGCTGCACGTGTTTCGCAGTGAACCGGGACACCAAGCGCTAATTTGACCGCCTGGGAATCGATGGAGGTAAGCTTTGAGAGAAGCGATTGTGGGGCAGCGAAGTAGCACTCCTGACCATAGGAGAGCCTGGAGCGGACCAGGGCTTGGCAGAGATGGAGGAGGGTCTTTGTGTCTTGACCCCACGACTGCTTCCTTATTATTCTTATTAGGTTCAGAGCACTCTGGGCTTTTTTGATGAGGTAGTTTATGTGCGCATTCCAGCTTAAGTTCGGAGTGAAGATGACCCCCAGGAATTTTACCTGAGAACACGGCACTAGTTGCACACTTTCAAGGGAGTATGTTGGTTTGTAAATGTCTTGATTTTTGGTGAAGAATATAAGTTGGGTTTTCTCCGTGGCCAAGACAAAGCCGTTAATAGACATGTACTCTTGGGTTCTGTCAAGCACCTTTTGATAGAATTTCGACGCCTCTCGTTTTCTCTGCTCAGAGAAGCTTTTTAGAATCTTGGAGGATTGCCAGATCACCAAGTCGTCAGCGTATTGTGTAATATACATTGATGTCAATTCTTTTGGGTTGTTTTTGCCAGTCAACTTCAGGAAGGAAGGGAGGTCATACAGCATTATGTTGTAGAGTATTGGGGCAATCACAGTGCCCTGGGGAACGCCGCAGTCCACGGTCTGTGGGGCTGACAGACACTTTCCCACCCTGACTGAGAAAGTTCTGCCATGGAGAAAACTACGGACATACGAATAGATGCGCCCCGAGAGGCCGATTTGTTTCAGTTTCAACAGCAGCCTTCTGTGCCAGACAGAGTCAAAAGCTCTGCGGACATCGAAGAAAGTAGCTGTAATGCACTTCTTCTTCTTGAGGACTGTCTTCACGTGGGAAGTGAGAGATGCTAAATGGTCCGTAACTGAGCGAGCTTTTCTGAATCCTGCCTGACAGTCTGGAAGGATGTTTCTGGATTCCACAAAATATTCCAGTCTACTCTTTACGATTCTTTCGTAGATTTTACTAAGATGAGAGGTGAGAGAAATGGGTCTGTAACTGCTTGTGAGTTTTTTGGGTTTGCCTGGTTTTGGCACTGGTATTACAGTACTCTGTTTCCACGACGTTGTCTGTCAAGAGAACATAGATGTAAAGTGGATTCAGGAAGAGGTCTATGCGGTGGCTCATAAGGATCTATAGCTCTTGCTTTTGGATGGTGTTCATTTTTTCTTGGCAGTGATGGATTTAACAACGCTTTTCTTTCAAAAGTCCAGATCACAGGTACTTCTTTTTGTAATACTTCGTCTACAATATTAAGGTCTCTTGTCAATTTGTTGCAGACATTGACGAGCAAAAGGAATGCGACATCGTTAGAGTCGAACGAAGTCGCATTTTTTTTTGCTTGTCAGTATACAAATATCCAAAGTTGACAGTAATATTATTACTGACACGCACACTGGTTGTCTCCCTCGACTCACTACTGTGTCAACGGTAGCGAATAGAGGGCGGCCAACAACAAGTGTGACGGTAAATTGTAACACCCTCAGTCACCCCAAAACCTGAATCACTGTTTAAGATGAGAGCGGCCCCACTGAGTCGCTTTCTCTCTCACTCACTTTCCCACCGCAGTAGTACTAGACAGTAGTTATTCGTTCTCACCTATGTAAGCCATCGAAAGTTAAAGTTAACAAGAGCTGTCCTCCCCTCCAGCTACACAAAACTCCTGTCTGTCTGGTCCGCCGTGTCTGTCGCGGGAGCAGCTGAATGCAGTCAACAGACGAATAGAAGGAATGTAGGGCGCAGTTTTTGCCCCCAGTTTTTAAAACCCCGTTCAAAGCTGCCAACAACAATCGCTGCGGAAGTGCCGTATAGAGTTGCCGACTACTTTTTGTGAACATGTAGTTGAAAATGTAGTGACTGAGTTGTGATTGTCCATTCTAAACGTGTTTCTTCTTTGCTGGGTATTTATTTTTTTGCAGTTTACACACTTGACAGTCACCTTTATTGTATGAATCTTGGTTTTTTCCCAGCGCTCCTTAACCCCTTCACTGACGAGATAAAGTGAACACGAACCAACTGCAAGAGGCATAGATCCTCATAAGCTCCCTCGACTGAGGGTGCTCATGAGGATTTATGAGACCAATTTCAATCCACGCCCCTCGGACGGTTGTGGCTTTTGGTCGTTGAATGAAAAACGACTTAAGAGATAAAATGTGCGTCCAGTGGCGGGAAAGGGGTTAAACCCACTGTTGAAAAGAAACTCAGTGTCTGGCCTAATTTTGATTTCTATGCCTGGACAAACATGCGACATCGCTCGTTTGTGCGGGCTTTTAACCCCTTGCCTGCCACTGTACGCACTTTGTTGTTTCTGAAATTAATGTTTGTTCACTCAACGACCAAAAGCGAAAACCTTTTAAGAAGCATGGATACAAATTGGTCTCAGCAAGAGGGGCTCAGTCGCGGGGGCTCATGAGGATCTATGCCCCTTGCATTTGGATCGTGTTCACATTTTTCTCGGCAGTGAAGTGGTTAATCCAAGGTCTTCATGGGTGCAGTTCCGACCTACTGATTTCTGAGCAAGGGGCCAGTTGCATGAGTGGGCTATAGCGGAACAAATTGCTTAGTGGTTTGCGCAGGATTCTACGCTGACTCAAGCAACTGGCCCAACTTGAGGTCTGTTTGACGCAAACGCTGAGCTAAGAGGGCAGACACAACATATACTGACTAGCAAAAGAAATGCGACATTTTGAGAATTATCGGAAACACTTTTGATGATCCCCCCCCCCCCCGGCCCTTTCTCTCAAAAACCAAACAAACAACGTCGCATTTCTTTTGCTCATCAGTGTAAAAAATTCGTATTCAGCGAATTGAAAGGGCGGAATCGCATGCTTGTCCACTGTCTTAGTCCAGTGAATGCCATACATTTGTCAAATACATCCATTTACTCCCCCCCCCCCCCCCCACTCTTCCTCCTTTCTCAAAGTACAATTGCGCAGACACAGCGTACCTTAGGACATAAAGCCTTGACGTGCTATGACAGGATGTGAAACAACCACACCTGTAGGCGCCAAGCTATTCCGACACCACCCTTGAACTATCATGGTCGTACTGTGACGCAGACCTCAAACGATAGCTAGGAAAATTGATAATTTGATCCTCAGAATGTAATAATTAGATACACATCTGCGTGTTGTATTGCCGTTCAGACTATGTCAGGCGCTTTGTATATTTGTGCTTGTACCTCTGCGCGAGATGGCCTGAGTCACCTGTTCAGCGTTAAACCCCAATAACTAACAAATTCTAACTCTGTTCAGACGCAGTGGTGAGGGACAAGGGGAGGTGTTTGTCCCTGGACTGAGCGGGAGAGGCGCGGAGTGCTGCCGTCAGCTGTGTGTTGGGGCCACAGTCTACTACCATACGGCGGTGGGTGCACGCCGCTAGCCTACCACTGTGTTCCGCGGGCCTAGCTTGCTTAGCGTGGGGAATGGTGTAGTCGTGTGCCCCAGTGCTGCCGGCGCCGGGTGTCGGTGGCCGTTGTCGTAACATCCACATCTCCTCAACGACCTGACAGGTGTAGTGGGTAGATGGACGTAGCTCCACACACCTAGCGCTCATTCACTCCTCCAATCGTATGGTCCTGCCTCCCTCCCTCCGCCCGCTCATTGGGTGTACGTGGTGTGTGCAGGCCCGGCCGGAGTATACAAAAAGCGATTGTGGGATTATCACTGTCTGCTGCATGGACCGGTGCAGTTCACCTGACGGGGACGGACCATTACACGCAGCAGGTGCACGTGGCTCGTGGCTTCAACACTAGTCTTCACAGATTCGTCGTGTACGGTGCAATTACTTCTTACTTCGTCTTTAATGGTGTACTACAACTGTGGATAATCATAAAGACTCCTCGTCTCCGTCATTTTGAAGCCGATTGTGATCCATGTTTATTACATTGATATCAATGTGTGCTATCAGTTTGTGATTTGATTTTCGATAACTTTGAAGTTGTTTGTACTTCGTCAGACTTCTTTCACTAGATTTTCCCCCATCTGACTGTGTTTGTCGAATGTGCGGCCAGGTATCTTCATAAAAAGATCGCTGATTTGATTTTGATATAGTTTGTGGATTTTAGTTGTTTAGTTTGTTTCAGTGTCGCTTGTTGTATGCCTCTGCTTGTAAAAGAAATATGTGATGATCTTTTGTACGTTATTTTACTTTCCATGGGACGAAGTAAGGGAGAGAGTTTGATGATATTAACTATGTAATAATCCAACGAAACGAAATCCCAGCAACCAAAGACTGCCCATGTGTTTCACGCACTTACAGAGGAAACCCCGGGGGTGCTGTTAGATGATCTAAGCTAAGGAAAACTCCTCGTGCTTTCAGATGATCACACGCACAGAAAACCCAGAGTGCTTGAGTGTTGGAGGTACCAAGCTATAGAGCACATCAGGCGGACAGGCAGCTAACACAAGACTGGTGAAGAAATAAACTAAAGAAAAAGAGCGTGCTTTCATCTATGACGTTGAGTGCCGAGCTGCAGTAACTATGGGAGCACTGCCAGCAGAGCGCCGCACCATGTGGAATACTTGTATCTCCGGCTGTCTGGCCGCCTCCCTCATCCTGGCCGCCACGACGTGGACGTTACAAGTGACGTCATCAGCCGCCGCCCCACAGTCTGACGATGACGAAGTGGTCACGCAATACGGCTCCTACAACGAGCGGGGGTACAACGGTTACGGCGGGAATTACGGGAGTTACGGTAACGGCGAGTACGGGGTACTGCAGGACTTTGACGAGGAGTGGGCCAAGATGAGCGGGCGCGTGGCGCGACCCAAGTGCGTGGACATCCCCACCAACCTGACGCTGTGTCAGAACATCGGCTACGAGAAGATGACCCTGCCCAACCTGCTTCAGCACGACACATTGCAAGAGGTGACGCAACAGGCGCGATCCTGGGTGCCCTTGGTCGGTCTGCACTGCCACCCGGACACCCAGGTCTTCCTGTGCTCCCTCTTCTCGCCCGTGTGTCTGGACCGCGAGATCTACCCGTGCCGGACCCTGTGCGAGAGCGTGCGTGATAACTGCTTGCAGCGCATGATCCCCTACGGCTTTGACTGGCCCGAAATGCTGCACTGCAAGAAGTTCCCTGAGGACAATGACATGTGCATCAAGCTCATCCATGATGTCAAACGTAAGTCAGACGCATATTTTTCCTGTTTCACACGTGCATGCTTAACCGGCTTGATGAGACAGCAAGTGGTGGCGGGAGAGGGCGGGGGGTGGGGGGGGGCGTCTTGTCCAATGCGCAAAAGGCCATCGGACCGACGTCGGCCCGATGGCCTTTGCGTATTGGGATGATTACCCTTTTTGACTCTCAGAACTGAATGACTTCCATTCTGGAGTTCTGTAGTATGGAAGTCATTCAGTTCTGGGAGTCAAAGAGTTAATTTAACCTCTTGATGTGCGGCCAACGGCCGAAAACTGTGTTTCTGAAGCCTGCGTATCCTGGTACTAAAACGTATTCCTAGTGTTCCGGCAAAACGTCATTGGGCCGAAGTTGGTGTGCACGCTAGTGCGCAGGCCAACAGCCACAGCTTCGGCCAAATAGATTTTGCTCACTGCATTGCTGCCACGGAAACCGGCATACATGCAGCAAGTGGCATCGGCTTTCATACACCCCGGCGTTTGCGGTGTCTCGTGAGAACCTATGTCTGTTGCAGCTTGGTTGAGTTCATCTTTTCATTCCCGGCAGCAAAAAAAAAAAAAATAAATAAATAAATAAATAAATAAATAAAAAATAAAAATAAATAAAAAATAAAAAGGTTAACAATTTAGCTGTCGGTAGCGGTTTTGTCGATTCCTGCAGGAGTCATGGCGACCACCGCCAAAGGGTTAAGTTATTTTTACCGGCACGATTATCATGGAGCTATTAACCATCTTCTTTCTATTTAACGTGGAGGTTTTGCAAGTCGACGTTGTCCGAATTACTGATTACTTTTTACATGACAATGAAGTGAGCCACAAGTATTTCTTTTGTGTGCGTGTTCTGCTCTTCCGACTTCACACTCTCTGAAAAGGGGAGGGGGAGAGAGAGAGAGAGAGAGAGAGAGAGAGAGAGAGAGAGAGAGAGAGAGAGAGAGAGAGAGAGAGAGAGAGAGAGAGAGAGAGAGAGAGAGAGAGAGAGAGAGAGAGAGAGATCTTAATTTGCCGTTTAGTCATTTTATAGCGAAAAAAAGTTGTCGACCACCCTGACTGTAAAGTGTGCACATCTTCACGATAAACCGACATTCCTGCGGCTTTTCAAATGTGTTAGTGCTGAATTTCTAGTCACAACGAGTATGAATTAAGACGCGAAGGCATCCGAATTTTCATTGAAATATCATAAAACGCGATGTATTGGTCATGTATTGCTATTGTATTTGAAGTTCAGCCACCGGGATTGTGAGCATACCTTCATAGGTGCCTCTCTCTCTCCGACTGAGAGATGTGGATATACATACGAACAGTAAGAGGCGTAGATCCTCACGTGTCCCTGCTAGTTCCCGGGGTTCATGAGGATCTATGTCTATGATATGCGGTCGAACGAATGCGTTGCTCCTGTATTTTAAGTTCAGCCACTAGATTGTGGGAATATATATGTACATAATTATATACCTTCCATATCTCTACCTATGGAAAACACGAATATAAATATACCCAGCAAGAGGCATAGATCTTCATGAGCCCCCGCGGATGCGGGGCCCATGAAGATCTATGCCTCTTGCAGAGGCCAGTTGCACGGCGTTCAGGAGCGTATAATACACTCAAGTGGGGAGCGTGGGTGGGGGAAACCACACAGCACTCTTACAAAAACACCGGCCCGCAGTCTCTCAAGCCGTAATACCTCTCTCTCCATAAAAATATCGCTCGTAATGCTCCGTGTTTGCCGTCCAAACACAGACGGAGATTTTTTTTTAAATTTTTTTTACCGAGTCTCAGTGTACTGCTTGCACCGTAGAGCGCGCACACTGAGCTAGGGAGGAATCAGTTTTCATTGCATTAAAGTAACATTACAGGTGTTCTTAGGTAACATTGTAACGCGCCGGTGCCAGTAAGCGAAAGAACAGCAGGAGTTCGCCTCGTCTCCCATCGTTGAATCAAAGTTCTACGACAATCTTTGACTGCGGAGCGCGTGTAAAACGTTATGGCAAAAGCCAGTATATAGTTTTTGAGAAAAGTTGTTTCTCTTTGTTGTACAATGAAAATCTCGCTTTTCTTACAAAAACTAACAAACAAAACAACAACAACAATAACAACAACAACAACAACAAAACACTAACATGCTGGCTTTTGGCATTGATACCGCAACGGCAGCGTTTAACGTTATACGGCATTTAGTTGAAATAAAAGCTTTTGTGTGTCGGGTTGCCTTGTTTCTGTGGTAATGCCTCTGTTATGCCAAGGTGGCATAATTTTCTCACCAACCCAAGTAGCCAAACGTTTTCGGGCCCAAGACGGCCGCAGTGGGCCCAAGGACCTTTGCTAACTGGGGGGGGGGGGGGGGGGCAACAATATGATCGTAACAAAGCCGTATGAAGTTTTGACCATACAAGAGTTTGTTACCACTAACGTGGTTCTGATGGTGACGGGTCACGGGCAAAGCAGTGCGTGGACCAGCTAGGTCCGACATCGGCCCGCAGACGCTTAGCTTACAATACTTCATTACTTCAGTGTAGCTTCGGTAAACAAGTCACGAATGCTCACGGTCCCTGGCGTATGCGGCTGACGGTGGCTTGTGCCTGTTTCAGACGTGGGCTCCAGACAAGAATGTGACAGCCAAGCGTGTGAAATGCTAGGAAATTCCCAGCAAAGAAACATACACGCTTAGAAAGTACAAGTACTTGCTCTTTCTGAGCGCGTTTCAAACGATGAAAACACGGTTAGGAAAGACACGTGCAGCATAATATATTGTGTTGCACGTGTCCTTTCAGACGAAGCGTATAACCCCTTCACTGCCGAGAAAAAGTGAACACCGCACTACCACAAGAGGTATAGATCCTCATGAGCCCTCGCAATTGCGGGGGCTCATGAGGATCTATACCTCTATCTATCTATACCTCTATCTATCTATATAGGATCTATATCGCTTGCTGATAAAGCACTTTGTATCCATTGTTCTTTGGACGGTTTGGACATACTTCAGACGTACAGTGTACGAACAGTGGCAATGAAGGGGTTAAGATAATGTAGTGTTTTTTTACTCGCCCTTTCTGAGCGCATTACTTTATTTGCGGGCAGTTTGTTTGCTCTAGGTGACTTGAAAGAGTATTTTTTAGGCATTCATTCTTTCAAAGCGGCCTGATATGTGTTGTCTTAATTATTAACTCATTCAGCCCGACGCACGTGTTTCCCAAATTTTGGAGGCGTCATCTAACGACTATGCACCTGTTGCAGGAGATGGATCGACCATGATGGTTCAAGGGTAGTGCCAGATTAGCTTGGCGCCTGTCGGCGCCAAGCTAATCTGGCACTACCCTTGAATTATCATGGTCGACTCATCTCCTGTTGTAGTGCGACAGGGCTAAATGTGTTAACGCCTTCCCTGCCACTTTGGTTTCTGAACTCGATGTTCATTCAAAGACCGAAAGCCAACACCGTCGAAGAAACACGAATACAAACTGGTCTCAGCAAGATGAACAGATCCTCAAAAGCCACCGCAGTCGCGGGGGCTCATAAGGGCCTGTAGATCGCGCTCACTTGTTCTCGGCAGTCAAGGGGTTAGCCACCTATGAACTTGATCCTTGTTGTCTGTTCTTTGTGCAGACTTTGTGTAGTGTATACGTGTATGACGCAGTAGTTTGTAACATCCCAACCGTGTAGCTTACTGCATCCACAAGCGTCAATAATAATAATAAAAAAAAAATAGTTAGAACAGCCATAAACATCCTAGCAACAACATCAGATAGCCATAGACTTGAATCTGTATTTTCAGCATGATGCAGCGAAAGGAAAGGACAAGTTGTAAAACAACACGCTTGTTAAAGCGAGCCACTGCAAGTAAGAAACATCTCCTTGGTAGTGTAACAGTCATGCTGGACAAAGCGGCTAACTTAACTCATTGAGCTCGACGGCCGTATTTCCCAAATTTTGGAGGCGTCATCTAATGAGTATGCAGCAGCTGCAGGAAATGGATCGACCATGATAATTCAAGGGCAGTGCCAGACAGGCGCCAAGCTAATCTGGCACTACCCTTGAATTATCATGGTCGACCCATCTCCTGCTGTAGTGCGTCAGGGCTGAATGGGTTAACTATTGAAGCTTGAATGTCGTAAATGAAAGACTTTTCTTCTCCTTTGCACGTACGAGAGTTTTACTGACTCGCACCTGGGGTAGACAACCTCTGTTACGTGTACATACTCACACGGATTGTGAAAAGAAGGGTATAAAAACCTCAGTTGTGGCAAGACATCATTGACCATCTGTTGTATGGGCAAATTTCAGCAAACGGGCAACGCTCACTCTGTAGCAGACCGCTTCTGATTCAAGATAAAAGAAATGCATTGCCCATAAAAGGATATTTGTCATTGCCTGTCGAGCGTAAATATGAATGAACAAACATAGTATCACAACATATTATCACAATGACGTATTTAATGACGTTCGATGCTTGCCTCACAATGTTAATGAGTTATAATTAGTTAGTATTTGACGAGCAGGCGACAAAGGCCGTCTCACTGCGCACAATGCAAACAAAGTTAGCGTTTGAGACACGCCGCATACCGAAGTTATGCGGCCTGTCTCAAACGTTAACTTCATTTAACGCGTACTCGTATGCACTTTGCGAATGAGTTAAATTTCAGTCACTGTTCTTGCAACTCACCGCCGGCATGTTACTTGAAACATTATCTCTTCACATTCACTTTTTTCTTTTGTTCATGTTAATCCAAGGTGGGCTTATCCGTCCGAAAACATGGAACAGTAATTTGAACACTCGTGTACCAAGAGATGAGGTTTGAGATTCGTGTTTGCTGTTTCACAATATTTTGCCTGTGAATACTTTCTCTACCTCACGCCTCTGTGGAAACACTATACGTGGTCACACCTTAAGTGTATCCTGCTAAAACCGAAAGGGGGGGGGGGGGGGTTGGGAAACGATAACCGAGCGAGGGAGTTTTAACTCATTCAGCCCGACGGCCGTATTTCCCAAATTCTGGAGGCGTCATCTAATGATTATGCACCCGTTGCAGGAGATGGATCGATCATGATAATTCAAGGGCAGTGCCAGACAGGCGCCAAGCAAATCTGTCACTACTCTTGAATTATCATGGTCGACCCATCTCCTGCTGTAGTGCGTCAGGGATGAGTGGGATAATATGGTTAGTTATAGGTTATAGAGTATATTCATGGCGTCTGAAGTTGTTTTTGACCGCCGAAATTGTAAAACTGTAATCAACTGGTTGGAGCATCAGCGAAACAAAAGAACCTATACGATCTAGTGAAATTCCTTCTCTGCCAGTGATCACGAATTTGGCTTCTGAAACGATTGCAAATGACCGCAATCTGCGCGAAAAACACAGATGTATACAGGACCAAACAAAGGTACAAAGAACGTGAAAGTGGTAAGAGACATGACTCCTCATGAGCCCCCGCAACTGCTGGGGCTCATGAAGGTTTATGTCTCTTGCGGATGGTTAGCGTTCGCCTTGCCCCAGCAGTGAAGGGGTTAATGTAAATTTATACGAAAGCTGCAGGAAGATTTGACAGGATCTACGTCTCTTGCAGTTGCATTGCCATCATGTTTTCTCGGCAGTCTGGTTGTTAAACAATCATACTTCCTTCTCGTTGACGCATTAATTTTACAAACCCGTGTGGAAGTTCCGCCGTCAGACAGCCTTAGTCGCTTGCTGGAAGTTCATTTAAAAGTCTAATCACTCAACTGAGTAACTAACTGTAGAAGTTGCCGTGCACGTAATGTTCCCACAGGCCTGAGTCTTCTCACTCGAGGTTCGTGCAAGCTAGCTGCCTAGACATTCGGCATTCCTACACACACCCACTCCAGCTTGAAATATGCTCACCACTGGCAAGAGTTGACAAACGAGAACATTTTTTTTTTAATGTTCCATTTGTGTTTTGTATGCAGGTACTCTCTCTCTCTCTCTCTCTCTCGTCATGTTTTGTACAAGTTTAAGCCACTGCTGCTCGTTATGTAGTGGAGTGGCTTGAGAACGTGCGCCACGGGCCGATGTCGGCCTTTGCTGGCCGGCGCACGGCCGTGCGCGGGCCAGCAAACGCCGACCCCAGCCCGAGAATACTTCGCTTGCTTGGGACATCCTGTAGCTGGCGTTATCTCGGGTGAAAACAGTTGTTTTGTTTTGTTGTAGCTCGTTTGTCATTGCCAAGGACTGAGTTGATTGGTTGAGTACTTGTGGTTATGTATTGTGTTGCTCTCCGAGAATGTCATAAAGAATTGTTATATTGTAACTGTAACTGAAATATGCACGATCCTGTCCTCCCAAACAAGAAAGCGCGAAAACGATACGTTTATCCAGGGATGACGAAAATTCCTAGCTAGCCCTTTGAGGCTAACGAGATTAAAGGGTAAAATTGATAATAATGATAATAATAATAATAATTATAATGAAAAATAACTCTTTGTAGAGCAATATCCCCATAAGAAGGGCTCAGTACGCTTTACATGTAGATAATCTGACCAACTGAAAATAATATACAGACGGCATATATCCGTAAGTACAAATGCACATTCACACAATACTGAAATAATAAACATGACATTTCAAGAACCTGATCAGATGTATAGATGGGAAAACGAAGCGTTTATCGATCCCTTTCAAAGGTTAGATTGAAAGAAACAACCTGAATTAAATCTAGCTCTGAAAACGACCAAAGATGGTGCGTGGCGAACATCATGGGGAAGATCATTCCATACTTTGGGAACTTGAAAAGAAAAGGACCGCTAGCCGAAGGTCCCCAATGTGTACAAGGTCATCGGGCCGACGTTGGCCGCTGATGGCCTGCGCACGACCGTGCGCGGGCCATCGGCGGCTGACTTCGGTCCCATGGCCTTTTTCGCCTTGGGTTTTTAGGGATACTCTGGGGTTTGTCAGTATTCTGTCGTCAGACATGAGGACAAGTATACCGGGAATGTTTTACCTAAGACCTGGCAAGTGAGGGTTGCAACTGTGTAATTCAGTTCTGCACTTCACAGGAAGCCAGTGTAACTGCTTAAGCAAGGGAGTGATGTAGTCATGCTTTGAGTTATTTTCAGTACAAATTCAGTCGCCCATCAAATGAAAATGTTCTCTTGAGCTCCATTTAAAAAAAAAAAGTTGCCACTACCGGCCGTGTGACCCTTTTTGAAACCACCTTTGCGAATCTTCAAGTGCATAGGAGTATTATCTTTGACTCTTGCGTATAAATCAGCGAATTCAACTAAATGATAAAATTATACACTCCGCGCTTAGACCTCAGAAGAAAGCA
>BTPG01000006.1:68818285-68890785 GCA_036245525.1 Semisulcospira habei
TTGTGAGCATGTATGTGCTAGTCTGTGATTTTGACGTTACGACCGGTGCCCTAAGATTTAAAGTCTTAGACCAGCACACACATTATCACTCGTATCATTGCACGCACATTGTATGAATACCACCGTTAAACGTTTGGGGCTTGAAGTGTTTTGTCCATCACGATGTCGATTTTAATGACGGGGCACTGAACATTTTTTGACGCTAACTGGGATCGAACCCACGACCTTTCGGACTATATTGGAACGCTTTAGCCCTTTTAATGCTGAGAAAGAAAGTGAAACGATCCAACTGCAAGAGACATGGATCCTCATAAGCTCCCGCGACCCTACCCTTACCCTTTCACTTTTTGAGTTTCACTTCTGGGCGCTCTCTATCTCACGTTATATATCCCAAACAAATAGTTGGAACCCCTCCCCCACCCCACCCTCCCCCACCCCACCCCACCCTCCCCCACCCACCCTCCATCACCCCACCCGACCCTCCATCACCCCACCCCACCCGCCGAGAAGTAACTGAACCGCCCCTAGGCCTGTTGATAGAATGTAAATTCACGAAGACTGTCAAGTTTCCAGTTCGTTATTCAATTCATGGCTTCTGGACGACAGAGTCGGATTTCTCAAGCACTGGGTTGATGTGTCCTGGTTCGATTTTTCTTTTATAAAACAGAAGATTGCCTGTGGCTTGGTCTAGGTCTTATTCCTAGCCTGTCCTGCGCACTTCTTAATGTGTCACCTAGTCTGTCAACCAAAGCGTCCATCTGCAAGAGGCATATATTCTCATCAGCTCCTGCATCTTAAGAGGTTCATGGGAAAATTGCTTGTTGCTTGGCACAGGGCCCACGAATGAGCGAGTTTTATATCCTACGCAACACACTAAGCAAGGTGCTCCGCTATTGCGGAACACCTTGCTTAGTGGCTTGCGCAGGATTTAAACTCGTTTATGCAACTATCCCCTAGTCTTGTTCCGAGCCTGTTTTGCGCACCTCTAATATCTCACCTAGTTCATCAGCCAGCCTATTCCATCTGATGAACCCCCTACCGATTAAAACTTTGCCTCTGCAAGAGCCACAGGGCTTCCATCCGCAGTGGCTTATGAGAAAATCTATGTCTCTTTCTGGGTTGGTGTGCCTCCCAGGTCTTTCTCCCGTGGAGCGAGGTATGATGGTGGAATATCTGTCTTGTCCCCTTCTAGTTTTTTATGCGCCGACCAGATGTCCCATAAAATGTCGCGGGGTATTCAGAAGCCTTTTATGGGGTGTCTATTGTCTGATCCCCTTTCTTTTGTTAACTTTCCTTTTTATCACTTCGGAGTGGCCGTAAAAGCAAAGCGCCTTAGTCAGCTAGTTTTATGTTTTTCTTAGTGTATGTTTATCTGCGTCTCTGTCTGATATGCATTTCCGTTTGTCGTGTTGTCGCTTTAAGGGTGGGTAGGTGGTTGCGGGTGGTATTGGCGGCGGGGGGTAGGGGATATTGTGCAAAATATTGTTCCACTCGAAAAAAAGTAGACTGACGGTCCAGTAGTTAGCGGTTGCTTTATTGGTTATAAACTGAACGACGACAAAACGGAAGCCATGCTGGTAGGAACCCCCTAGAAACTCTCCCAGCTCCCTCCCTCTCTCCATCTTCAACTCGACAGCACCCCCATCTCCCTCTCTGACTCGGCGTTATACTCAATTCCTCTCTTTCCATGAGGAATAATCAATCCAGACCAAAAAGGTGACCTTCAAGCGTGTAATATGCAAAGAAGTACCCAGCGGAGAAAGAAACACGCTTAGAAAAGACGGGTACAACACAATTTATTAATATTTCGGGGTAAATAACCTTTGTCAAAATAGACAAACAAACAAACAGAGAGATTATCCGCTACTTATCTTCATTGGCAGAAGGAATGTGGCAGTATATATAGAGTTGCCACATTCCTTCTGCCAATGAAGATAAGTAGCGGATAATCTCTCTGTTTGTTTGTTTGTCTATTTTGACAAAGGGTATTTACCCGAAATATTAATAAATTGTGTTGTACCCGTCTTTTCTAAGCGTGTTTCTTTCTCCGTTGGGTACTTCTCTTCTTCTCTTTATGTTACGATTGTGGTTGTGTTATCCTGTGAGAGCGTACATGTGTTATTCGTAGGTAACGATATGTTGTTTATTTGAGCTATCACGGTTATGATTTTGTACCTTTTTAGTAAGATTTTCTTTTGTTCGTGAGTAGAGCCGTTTGCGTTTTATTGTGTTTAGTCCGGTGCGTTGTAGAAGGGTCGCACTGTCTAGTGGCCTCGTAAGTGTCACGTCGGTTAGTTGACATCTGACATCGCTACATTTTCGCTACTTTTCATGTGCGCGTGTAGTGAGCAGCTTTTATTTTGTTTGGAATGTTCTCGTACCTTTTTGAGCTATCATAGATAGGGATACCATACTTTTATGTGTCTTAATTATATGTTAGAATTTAGAGCTGAAGTGAGCAGCCGTGTTTTTGTAGCCTGATATATTGTTTCTGGAAAGTTCATGTTAATGAGTTTCGGCTGCGCGTTTTGTTCTGATTGGTCGAGTTATATGATTTCCGTAGAAGATTCTAGATTTTGATAGTGTATATAAGGAGGGCGCTGGGAAAGCCCCGTAAGTGGGGAGACAGCCGGCCTAGAGCACTCTCTGCTACTATGCCGCATGCCTCCTCCACAGCTCTCCAGAGTTAGACAATCATGTCAGGCTCGCGACATCAGAAACCTCTTCCAACTCCTATCTGATCATTCTCTGGCCGTGGAGCTGGCGAAAGCCATCCACTCCTCAACACTATCGACTTACATATAAACAACAGAGATGGGTACGTCCCATCTAAGATGGCAAACAACGACGCCCTATGCTAAAATTCTGTTATAACTGTGCGTAGTCTTTGTTGGCCGCATATGCACCAACCCACACTCCTTGCAGACACAATGATTGTAACAGCGAAATCATAAAAACACCACATACCATTTTTTTTCCCGATAAATTATATTATATTATAATTATGAACTATGTTTTATCCTATAATCATAATAATCTACCTGTCTCCAATCACCTCGTTGTGGCGAGAGACGTTAAAAATCAAGAAACAACAACAACAAGCCCGTAAGTACATTGTCTTGCTTTGTCAGTTGTAGAGATACGCAGTTTATTGCGAGAGACGCTGTGTATGAGAAACTTTGAGTCTAGTGAGGACATCGCAGAAGAGACTTTGTATTCAGTAGTTTGTGCATTTGAAAGTGCATTATTGTGTGGATATCGCATCGCTGAATTAAATATTGTTGGAACTGTTACTCCAGTTTTGTCTACATCCTTAAGCCACGGTTGACGGATTGCAGCTGAATGAGGTCTATTTAAAAGAACTCTACGTGCGTGTGTGTCTGGTGTGTTTATCATACTTCGACTACAACTCCACCACGTAACACTTTCCATGACCAGCTTCGTCTCGGCCACGGCCCAGGCATGCTATTTCCGCCTCCGTCGCATCAGTCAGATCAGAAAATACCTCATCACCGAAGCTGCCACCAAACTTGCTGTCTTTCTCATCTTATCTCGCATCGACTATTGCAACTCTCTCCTTTCCGGCCTCCCTCATTCCACCACTTTCACTCTCCAGCGTCCAGAACAATGCTGCCCGCCTCGTCCTCAGAAAGAAAAAATCCGACCACATCACTCCCCTGCTCAAACTCCTTCACTGGCTCCCCATCCCCCAACGCATCCAACACAAGATTCTGTCTCTCTGCTACAAATCCCTGAACAATTACGCTCCTGCCTATCTCTCCAACCTACTTCACCCCTACGCTCCTTCCCGCTCCCTCCGCTCCGCCTCCGACCCTCTCCGCCTCCTAACCCCCCGCACCAAACTCAGCACTTTCGGCCCCCGCTCCTTCTCCGTCTATGTTTCATCAACCTGGAACACTCTCCTACTCTGAAAGAAAAACAGAAGATAGTGTTAGAAAAGCCTTTAAAATAGAAACAAGGAACGACGTTTCGATCAAAGATCCTTCTTCAGGTGACATGGAAACAAACGTAGAACAAAAAAGAACACGACAGAAAGAAAAGACATCATCCTGTATAGAGAAAATTTAGAACGACGTAAAAAAACAAAAAACAAAACAACAACAACAACAACAAACACACACACATAATGACGCAAATACACATGCACAAAACACGTAGCACAAAATTTTCGTCTACATACATACACGTCACTGCATACATTCGCATTCACTCGTGCCTGCTGCCGCTCACACACATGCACAGACACACACACACACACACACACACACACACACACACACACACACACACACACACACACACACACACACACACTCAACGGTAGCATCCAGTAACAACAGTGAGGTCAAGTCTGGCACCAACTACCCATCAGGCCGAGCATACATCCCTATGGGCGAATATTCAAGCCGCGCGGATGGTAAGTGCCAAGCCTGTCCGCAAAAGAGGATTCTGTCATTTTGCGGCGGATGAAGTGGGATGTATTTTGCCAAAGGATGCGTATGCTGAAATGTGTGAGGCTATGAGGAGGTTCGTTGAAATGACGTCCAACCTGGTTGTTGTATCCGAGGCGGATCGAACGATCATGCTCCTCGCAGCGTTCAGGGAGTGTACGGTATGTCTCCCCCACATACAACATCTTTGGACAGTGACAACATGAGATGACATAGACAATATCCGATGATTGGCATGTAAATGATCGGTGGACATTGAAATATGACAGAGGTCCGGTGATGACGGGGGATGTGTTGATGTACGGACATGCTTTGCAGTGTGGTTGCTGACAAGGGTGTGTGCCAGGTGGTAAGGTGTTGGATGCGCGAAGTGAACTGTGAACAAGATGATCGCGTAGGTTAGTGTCACGTTTGTAAGCGACCAGCGGAGACTCAGGAAATATGTCTTTTAATACTGTGTAATTCTGAATGATGTGGAAGTTTCTGAGGAGAATGTTTTTGATGGGGATGTTGTGAGGATGATACGTGATACACAGGACCGGCCGGTCCTCTGCAGCACTGTGAGTTTTCTCCCACAAAGCTTCACTTCTGCTTGTGGCCTCAGCTTTAGAACTAGCGGTGTTGACGATGTCTTGGGGGTATCACTGTGTGAGAAGAAAGTGGCCGTGGTTTGGGTCTGTTTGGTGAAGTCGCTGTCGCAGATCCGACGGAGTCGCAGAAATTGGGAGAATGGGATACCGTTTTTGGTGGCGGCAGGATAGCTGGATGAAAACTGTATGTAAGTGTGCGCGTCGGTGGGCTTGTAATGGACGGTAGTATGGAGTTTGTCAGAGACGGCTTTGGTGTGTTACGATTGCGGTTGTGTTGTCCTGTGAGAGCATGCATGTGTTAATCGTAGGGAACGATCCGATATTTATTTGAGCTATCATGGTTACGTATCACGTACCTTTTCAGTGAGATTCTTTATCGTTCGTCCATGATAGCGGTTTTGGCTTTGTTATGATACGTTAATTTTAGTCCGGAAGCTTATAGAAAAGTTGCACGGAGAAGAGAGGTCGATTTTCGTTTTGTGTAGATTAGTTGAGAATGAACCAGAACGTTCGAAACAGAGTCGCGCTGTCTAGTGACCTCGTACATGTGACGTCAAAAGAGTAAGGTACATTTTTGTAACATAGTAGCAAAGCTGCTGGTCATAGTTGTTTACTGTGCGCGTGAAATCAGCAGCCGTTCTTTGCGTGTTGTGAAAAGTCATAAACGGTTTGCCATATTTTTGTGTGATATCATTACATACTGGGATTTGGGGCTGAAATGAGCAGTCGAATTTTGTAGACCAGTTTAGTTATTCGAGAAAGTTCTTCTTTTATTAATATTTATGAGTTTCAGTTACGTGTTTCGTTCTGATTGGTTGCGTTGTATGATTTTCCTGGATTATTCTGGAAATTGGTTGTACTATAAAAGATTGGTGCTGTCACGCATTGTCAGTTGTAGGGACACACAGTTTATCGTAGGTACGTGGCCCGTATAGGGTGTACATTGTGAGAGACACAGCGTAACGGTGGTATATGTTGTGTGAGGAACTTTGTGTCGCCAGTGTTGACATTTGCAGAAGAGAAGACATTGTATCAGTGTAGGTGCATTTGGGAATGCATTGTGTGGAGATCGCATCGCTGAATTAAAATATTGTTGGAACTGTTACTCCAGTATTGTCTACATCCTTAAGCCACGTGTGACGGATTGTAGCTGAATGAGGTTTATTTAAAAAAAAAAAAACTTACGTGCGTGCGTCTGGTGTGTTTATCATACTACGACTACGACTCTACCACGTAACATGGTGGATATTTGGATGTCGAGGAAGGGCATAGACTCCTCGGAAATCTCATGCGTGAATCGGAGAGACGGATGAAAATATGAGATGGAGTTGATGAACTGTAGTGTTTCAGTCATGCTTCTTGAGGTGACGCCCAAGCAGTCGTCGATATAGCGCTTGAAGAGGTCTGGCAGAGGTCCAGTGTATCGAGTGAAAATCTTCTCCACGTAGCCACAAACAGACAGGCATAAGAGGGTCCCATTTTAATGCCCATGGCGACTCCTTTTTTCTGTTTGTACTGCTTACCCATAAATTGAAAGGAGTTCATGGACAGCCTCACAAGTTCGGTTAAGGGGAGGATGGTTGTGGTGTCGATCTTCAGATGATGTTTGCAGATGAAATCTTTCAACGCTAGTAGGCCGTCTTCATTGGGGATGTTGGTGTAAAGAGCCTCTATGTCCATAGTGAATAAAATCTTGTGTGTTGCTGCGTCAGGGAAGGTGAAGCGATCCAAAAGGTGAAGGGCGTGGTTAGTATCTTTTACATACTCTCCCACTCTCTCTCCGTCAGAAACACTCTCTCTCCTCCTGCCAGTCCGCCCTCAAAACTCACCTCTTTCAACAGTTCTAGTACTGTAACATTACCACACTCCCCACCCAAAGCTGATTGTTGTAATGTATTTGTGGTACGTGAGTCATTGTCTAAAGCGTGCGCATGCGTGCGCGAGTTGTGAGTGCGCGCTTAGAGTTATAATTATTATAAGATAAGCGCATTATACATACCGTAATTATTATTATTATTATTATTATTATTATTATTATTATAAAAACCCTGCAAATTGACGGTGCTGTCGGCAGCGGCTTTTGTCGCGATGATTCCAGCAGACAGACAGACAGATAGACAGATTGTTGATTGATTGATTGAATGATTGATTGATTGATTGATTAATGGCGGGGGAGGGGGGTGGGTGGATGGATGGATGGATGGATGGATGGATGGATGGATGGATGGATGGATGGATGGATGGATTGGTGATTGATTATTAATTACACAGCTGGGTTTCAATTCCTGAAATGCCTCTTTTTGCAGTCTTGCCACGCTACATAGACGTAACCCCGGATGAACGAAAGTGGCATCAGCTGTCCCCTGACATGCATTACCATTTTTAAGCCTATGTACAGCTTACGGTTCTTGGAGCATGTTATCGATCATTTTGACAAGATGAAAGTGATGGTTCAGTTTTTAAATCGCACAGCTGCTTTCTACAGAAAGGTGTAGGTGACAAAGTTATTACACGTAGGAAAGACGAGCTGCACCGTTTGCGGGAGTACTAGATTGCTAGAGAGACACAAGTGACTCGACTGCTCTTCGGTTTTTATGCCGTTTGCTTTGCCACAGAGAATATTAGTTCCGACATCGACTATAACTTTCAGCTTTTACTCTTTCGAGATGTACTGCATGTCCTGCTTCATGCCGCGTATCCGAATAAAGTACATCTCGAATATTATGATAGGTTGTACATAATTATATACTGACGAGCGAAAGAAATGCGACATTTTTTAATCATCGCAAACAACAAAGTGTTTCCGATGATTCCAAAAATGTCGCATTTCTTTTGCTGGATTGATATGTGGATTGATATGTGTGGAGCTTATTTGTTTATTTATTGAACTTAACCCGTTTAGTGCCGGGCAAAGCTAAAAACCACCCAGCTGCAAGAGGTATAGATCCTCATGTGCCCCCGCATTTGCGGGGGCTCATGAGGATCTATATCTCTTGCTGACACCACTTTGTATCCATGCTCCTGGGACATCTAAGATTATAGAGTCTTGAATTAAAGAAGATTGCAGAAATACAGCCCGCGCCACCTTGTACTGAACGGGTTTACAAAAGATGTTCGTGTACACGCCGCAACATTGCTTCAACGCATATATTATGATGATAAAAGTTCTTTCTACCTTGATAAAGCAAAAGCAATGCAAATGGTGCACGTGAAACAGCTTTTTGCTTGCATGTTTGGCCGACAAGTTTTCTGATGAATTCCAGCAAGGAACCAAAGCACTGGTTCATTTTGTAAATCCATCTTTACCGTCTGGCGCGACAGGTATAAGTCTCTCACGATTAGTCCTGACGGGACCATTAACACGTGGAACGGCAGACGGTTCCTTCGACCGAGGCACAGATGTAAATTGTGTCCCTGCAAGAGGCATGGATCATCATGAGCCCACGCAGTATGCGGGGGCTCATGAGGATCGGGGCATCTTGCAGGTTGGCTGCGTTCGCTGCAAGACTGCGACAGGGCTTTTAGCGTGTTTCCCGGTAACGCAGGCCTAACTCCACCACGTAACAGAGCACAAACCGCCTTGCGAATGACAGGTTGAGTGAGTTTGGATTTTTTTCGCCGTTCTGTCTGGAATGAGTGTTTGCTTGAGGAAACTAATTGGCCGCCGCTTTTTACCTCTGGATCCTAAGCAGGCCTAGCCGGTTTCTTGGCATTCACGTTTATTGCTTCACAATGTTGAAAATTGGAAGTGTTCGTGGTTAGTGTCCACAAATCCGGGCCAAATCGCAATGTGCCAAGTGTGTAAGATGAAACGAAATAAACACAGAATTAATACTGACAAACAAAATAGGTGAGGCAGACAGAGTACACACGGGGGGGGGGGGGGGGGGAGGGGGTGGGGGGGGGGGGGGGGCGAGGGGGGCCAACTCGCCAAAGTGAAATCGGACTGACGGGCGGCAACTGATCATCTTTCCTTTCGGGCGAGCGCCCCATATCCCGCGAGTTGTTACATTGCACTTTCAGTACAGGTAGATTGTTTGCGTATATTGTTAAGAGAAAACCGTGATAATTATGCCTTTGTGATACAGAGACTGACATTATTAATTATCTTTGAATAATGCTGGGTAAAAGAGTGAACTTTAAGGTCAAAGCACTGGCTCGCCCTTCCAAATCCGTAACCCTTCAAACACGCACTTGGTTTTAAGGATGCCAACAAGAGAGACTATCTTGTCAAAACGAAAAAAAAAAAAAAATAATAATAAAAAAAAATAAAATAAAATATAACCAAACAAACAAACAAACCCGCTACTTACGTACTTTAAACGATAATAACGATTGTTAGGAGAGCTTAGGCAGGGTAGGCATTGTGTCTAGTGAAAGTCTGGGACCCAAGGGAACGTAAAGAAATCATTCCTAAACATTTTTTTCATGGATTTAAAATTACAGTGCATCTGTGTGCTTTGACCTTAAAGTTCACTCTTTTGCCCAGCATTATTCAAAGTCATAATAAGAACATTTTTAAAATACAGTCGACTTCGCGTATAACAAGGTCGGCTATTATAAATGTCAGTTGTAAGAACAGTTTTTTTCGGAGGTCTCAAGAAAACGTTTTCAACACAAATTACTTCTCTGTACTTGAGAAGAAACTACCAAGTAAGTAGGAAAAAGCCTGTCAGGGGAGATAATTGTGCATTATCGGCCAATGCTCATAGATCTAGTTTGGTCAAAGCACAAAAAAAAAAAAAAAAGGATAGGAAAGAGGGGCGCTCGAAGTAAGTGACTGAAAGCAATGAATATTGATGCCCCCCCCCCCCCCACACACACACAAAAAAAGGGGGGGGGGAGGGGGAGGGGTGCTTCCATATGAGTATCACATGTACACTGAATTTGCAGCCCTTTACAGTGCATTTTTCTACTTACTTGGCAGTTTCTTCTAAATTACAAGCACTGGCAGTTAACCTGTTGGTCTTCGCTTTACTTGAATTGCTTTATGTATTATACAATCAAACTGAATTAAAAAAAAAAAATGTACAGGTTTTCCTCAAACTCCTGTTTCGCTAGATCGCATATTATGGACTGCACTTTGAGTTCTGCGCTCCACACCACTCTGCTATCAGGGCCTTCCCCTAGATATGACATGACCTCTGTGACCCGACCTGCCCTCATGCGCTAGTTCAAATACGCTCCGTACTGGAGACGCAAGCTTGCAGGATTTTTTTGTGTTTGCGAGCTGAGTACCATCGTTCACTCACCCCAGATAACGTCCTCTGCTCGAGAAACACTGGTGTAAACAGCTCTCAGAAAGAGGCATATATCCTCATGGCCCCCGCTTCCGCGGGGGCGCATGAGGATTTTTGCTTCTTGCAGATGATGAATTTCGCGGTTTGTCTAAAACTGGAGTACTGCAGTGCATTGCGCATACTTGCGACGGGAGATAATCAGCCGATCTACGCCCCAGGACACACCCATTTCTAGTAAATGAGAAATACATGTATCTTTGTGTTTTGGGGCACGGAGTTTATCTTGAAATGTTGACGTACGAAGTAAACAATAAACATAAGTGATGAATTGACAGGAAATTAATGTCTTCATTAAAGATACTATTCCGGATGATTTTCTATTTTTAAGTCCCTTTTATTTATAGAAGGGAGTTTTTAGGACGGGTCGCAGTGGGGCGAATTCAATAGCATGTCCAGGATGTTAAAGGCGGGCAGGCTCAACCTCTAACAATTGAAGTAACAAGATAAAAATTACGTCATGTCTAGTTACACTAAACTCGCTGCTGAACGTACATTTAGCGCGAAGTGCCGTATGTGAGTATGTGCGTATGTATATATGTATGTGTGTGCGTATGTATGTAAACAAGAGAATCTCCGGCATTTCTGTACACACAAGCTTGAAACTTGGCGAAATACTTTCTTAAAGGGGTGGCTAAGAGTTCCTCCGAGCATATTGTAATTGAACGTCTCATTTAAGACAAAAACAACCGTTTACAGGAAGTCGGTTGACCCAGATTAGAGTCCGTAATTTTTGTCATATTTACTTGAACCTTTGCATACAGCTAGTTTGGAGAAAGACATTGGATGAGTTTGTTAGCCAGCTTTGTATCCTTTCAACTTCTTTAGTAAAAATTAATTCTTTTCAGAAAAGAATTAAAACAATAAAAAAAAAAAACTTTACCTCTAGAGACAGTCAGCACGCAGACACTGACATAATACTCTAAATATGACGTCATTCTCTCTCTCTCTCTCTCTCTCTCTCTCTCTCTCTCTCTCTCTCTCTCTCTCTCTCTCTCTCTCTCTCTCTCTCTCTCTCTTCATGAACGACCTTCCATTACATATATCTGACTCCAGTGTAACTTGCAGTCTTTTTGCAGACGATGGAACACTAGACGTTTCGTCATCAGATATAACATGTATGTCGAAGACTCTCCAGGACAGTTTAAATGAGGTATATGAATGGTGCAGAAATAACGCCATGATACCTAATCCCACTAAAACCAAATGCATGCTGATTACCACACGGCAAAAGCATCAGTTGAACCCCCCTTCCCTTTAACTAACACTTAACGGCCAGCATGTGGAGCAAGTCCGGAAACAACGCATGCTTGGAATCAACTTGGATGACAAGTTGTGCTGGCAAGGCCACATTACTAAACTGTGTAAAATAGTATCTAAAAATGTATTCCTCCTGTCGAAATTGAGACACTTCGCTGATGAGCCAACAAGGAAACTCTTCTACTATGCCCATATTCAGTCACATTTGGATTATGCCTCATCTATTTGGGACGGTAGTAGCGATGCTAATTTAAAAAGTCTGAACTCGCCCCACAGAAGAGCCGTTAAACTAATTTTTGACAGACCCTCGGAAGTCATTAGTACTGACAACAAGTTTAAACTGTTAGACATTTTGCCACTTGAAAAACAGTTTATGTATAATAAGTTGGTGCTCATGCGCAAAATCACCCTCTCAGAAACACCAGCCTATCTCAATAGTTTGTTCCACTTTGCTCATACGAGGTCCAGTCGAACACCAGGGAACAATCTTGTAGTACCGATGCCTCGGCTGGACATTTATAGGTCGTCATTGTCCTATTCTGGTGCAAAGTTATGGAACTCGATTCCTGCGGATGTTAGAGCCGCGCCATCGCTTAAAAGTTACAAGACCAAGCTGCTGAAACATCTAGGCAAAACTTAATTTTTTTTTATTTTGATTCTTGCATGTAGCATTTCACGCCTTGTGCGGCATTTCACGGATAGTCTGCATTCTCTTGTAACATTTATGAACGCGTGTAATTTACCGCTGGCATTCCAGCAAGCCGCATTATGTAATATCTATGACCCCACGCAATCGGCTGGCCAGACGGGATGCCGTCGATAGATACAGTTGAGAATAAGATTACTATACTGCAGACTGTAGCAGCTAGCTGTGCGCGGTTTTGTCGCGGGGAGGCCGCTGTCGCATGTGTGTGTGTTTGTCTATGTGTGTGCGAGTGTGTGCGTATGTGTGTGTGCACGCGCGCCCCCAACCCGCCCCTCCCCCCCCCCCCCGCCCCCCCTCTCGTTTTACAAGTTTTTTTTCATTTACATAACCAACAGGGGTGACGTTCGGATAATTACACATTTTGTTTCCGTGTGACGCAAGAAAACCCATTGCAGGTGGATTTTTTGTTTTCAGTGCCGTTGAAAACTGAACCGGAACTGCACACCAAGCATCCACGCGATTATTCTGAACGGTTCTCAAAAACACTATATTCTAACAAGCAAAACAAATGTGGCATAATTGGAATCGTAGGACGCATTGGAGTTTTACCCATGATTTCATCCATGTCGCATTTGTTTTGCTCCTAGGTTTTTTTTTTGTTTGTTTGTTTTTTTGTTTTGTTTTGTTTTTAGCGTAGGAAATATACTCATATTCTCACTAACAGCATCGTCTGTTACAATTAGTTCCAGAGATGTGCTAGGATACATGTGCCAATCCTTCGGTATGGTGTTTATATACTGGTCAGTGACTTTTCCTACTTTCATGTTGCTGTATTGTTTTATTTGAAGGACCACCTGGAAGACAAGTTTTAATGATTTAATTCTTAAACTCCCAGAACTAAAAGACTTCCATTCTATAGAATGGAAGTCCTTTAGTTCTGGGAATTTATAAGTTAAAATTTAATACCGAAGTAAAACCGAAATAACAAAGTTTCAAAGTGTTCAGATGCTCGCTACAGGACCAGAAACACTCACAGCCACTGCGGATACCAACGGAATGAAATCGGCTGAAGCTATCGTTTTTGTTTCGTTGTTTCAAAATAATTTATCACCGTGTGCTTGGTGTTCAGTCCGTCACAAGTAGTGTTAACTCGTTCGAGACGTGCAGCCTCCGGATACGCGGCTTAAAGCCGCGTATCCGGAGGCGACACATCTCGAATGAGTTAACGTCCGAATAGAAAGCAGACAGACGAGCTTTGAAATATGCGTCAGTATAGTCTCTATGAAACCTTGTTGCCGGACTGATGCTATCTTTCTTTGGACGAACGCCCGAGACGTTTTTGCTTAATTGTCTCATAATTGGATATCCTCCCCAAAATGCAATAATAGTATTAGTTTTATTACATGACTATTTGACCCACACCGTCCTGGCGCAATTTATAACCCGTCCTGTGCCGAAAATATTTAAACACCACCAAACTGCAAGAGGTATAGATCCTCATGAGCTTCCGCAGTTGCAGGGGCTCATGAGGATCTAAGCCTCTTGCTGGAAGCACTTTTCACCCATGTTCCAATGACAGCTAGGTTTTTTTTAATGTTGAATTAACAAAGAGCGCAGAAACACAATCGGCGCAACTGGCACGGAAAGGGTTAAATACAGTTGGCGCAAAATTATTCTGGCACCTCGCTTGAACCATAATGCTCGACTTGTTTTATGAAGTTGTTTGTATTTTTCCAACGACAGATCTCCAAATTTCCAAATTGTAACTTTTCGGGTTCAATGCATTAACACATATCAGTCATATCGCATGCGGATACGCGGCTTTATATCAGCTTTTTGCCGCGTATCCGAATGTATCACGTCTCGAATGAGTTAACAGTATCACAGCAGTTTAACCCCTTCGCTTTCAGTGATCACGAATTCCGCGTCTGAAACCACTCAACGCTGATTGACTCTGGCGTGAAGACACTGATGGAAATGGGACCATAATAAAGCATACAGATCATGGGTCTAACAAGAAACATAAATCCTCATGAGCCCGCGCGGTTGCGGGATCTCATGAGGGTTTATGTCTCTTGAAGATGGGTAGCGTTCACCTTACCCCGGCAGTTAAGGGGTTAAATGTCCATGCTCCCCACAAAATCATGTCTTAGAATGAGCGGAGAAGACAGTCGTAGAAATTATTTTTGACGCAGTTATCCTGTGACATTCAACGTGTGATATATACAAAATCACAGACCAGCACATATGTGTTTTTTTTTTCCTGTCAATAGAGTTTGATGATATTGATACACAGAAAATGTGCTCCACTTCGGAAATTCTTACCAAACTTTATAAAGAAGTCCTTTTCTTTTCTAAGCTTGGCAAAGATTTTTTTGTTGAACAGAATCGTGTCATCATTATTGTATTTGTAAATAGTTTCATTTAATCGCTCTGTGTCAATGTCGTCTACTTGCGTGTGCACATTACACAAAAATTGCCTGTTGAAAATGGAGAGAACCACTGATTTTATCAAATAATATGATGTTTTTTGGCGTGTACATTTTTAAAGGATTTTATCTATTCATTAAATGTACGAGACATACACACAGTCCGGTCCAAAAGTAAGGTATCATCAGGTTTGTCTACACTTTGTCTGAAGATCATTTTGTAATTGCTGTCATAATGGATTTTAAGTTTAACAAAATCCATGTAAAACCCATTGTTTGAATTTTGCTTTCCAAAGTAGTATGTCTCTGCGTTTTATTTGTTTATTTAAACCGTTTTAATTGCATCACACATAATGCCTTCAGAGCAAAACAAGCTACAAGAGGTTATAAAGTGTTCTGGATTAGGTATTTATAAAGAACCAAATGTGTAATGGTAGTGGATAATTGATATTATCTATAATTATATTATCTATAATTGCACAAATTAAGTAAGTGAATGGGCACTTGAATAGTACGAATAAATGTAAATAATTGAAAAGATATCTTTTATACAAAGAAAAAATAGGAAAGAAGAGAGACAGAAAAAAAGGCAACACACTCATGTTAGTTACACCATGAACTCTTTCGTTTGCAGTATGTTACATTTTTAAACCAGACATCGACAGGACAAGATTGTGCGCTGGTCTGTGATTTTGGGCCTCACGGCTTCCAGTTGTGAGGCCCAAAATCACAGACCAGCACACATGGCCGATTGGGCCCAACTGCATATTCACAGGCCTAGACTCGCACGCATATGATTTGTCATGTTTGTGTTCGAGCGAAGAGCTGCTGTATATTCCATTGTCGCGCTGTCTGGATGATAAACCCGAAAGTGTTTTGCATTGTTCACAGGCATGTACACGACAAAAGGGCCATAGGATCTTGACTCACGTCTTTCGATGAATAGAAGAGACTGAACATCCTGCGCATCAGGAACACGGATGTATATGGGACTTGTATGATGCATGAATGTAGTGACTCGTTAGGATATATACTTCGTCCCTTGCTGATGGTTGGCGTCTGCAGCAAACACTTTTATTTGTAATGAACCTAAACATTTGTGAAAAATACGGGTGTAGATGTCCCTCCTTGCAAGAGGTCTAGATCTTTGTGAGCCTCCGCATACGCGGGGACTCACGAAGATCTATGACTCTTGCCTTTTTTTTTTTTTTTTTTTTTTTGGGGGGTGGGGGGGGGGAGGGCGGAGGGGGGAGGGGGAGAGGGATGGGTTATCTTCAGACTTTAACGTTGTTTGCGATGGACTGAACACCAAGTGTCTCGTTAATCACAAGAAGTGTAGATCTTTATGAGCCCCCGCATATGCGGGGGCTCGTGAAGATCTACCTCTTGCTTTTTTTGTGGAGGGAGGTGGGGGGGGGGAGGGAGGGGGAGGGGGCTTCCTCTTCAGACGTTAACGTTGTTTGCGATGGAATGAACACCAAGTGTCTCGTTAATCACAGATATACATCAGCTAGCGAAACAACGCACTACTGGACGTTATATTGCTCTCTTTTTTTTTTCACTGTGAAATACGGACATTCAGTCGCCGGTTCTGACCTGTACAGTAAAACACGCGCGCTCTTTGCCACTGAGCCTCGAGTGTTAGATTTCACCGTCTGTCAGAGTCTCCTGTCGTGTGAGTTATTTCACCCTTGATCTCGGAATTTCAACACAAAAAAACCCAAAAAACATCGCGGATTCATAGCCACAGACTGAAGCTGATCTAACATTGTTTGACGTTAGCTGGAGATCAGTGCGCAGACCCGGACCAAATGGGCCAAGTTGCTGACGCTGAATTGCTACTTGAGGCAGCTGAGTCATTTTATAATCAGAACTTGAGAATCAGAATTTTATGTACTGTTTGATCACTCACTGGTGATATTAGGAACAAAATGGTGATATTAGACACACACACAACCCACTCCCCACACTCCCTCCAAAAAAGCAACTAAAAAAAACAGAACAAAGCAAAACTACAAAAACAAACAAACAAACAAACAAACAAACAACACAAAGAAACAAACAAACAACAACAAACAACAACAGCAAGAAACAAAACCCACGAACAAATAAGCAAACAACAACAACAAAAACCCAATAAACAAACAAAAAACCAACAACAGCATGAAACAATTTTTACATATACGTGATATCATTAGAAGTTGTAATGCTGGCTCTATCTTACCGACAATGTCTCGGACGAAAGCGACTGTGAAACATCACAATTTAACATCACACGCAGAAAAAAGCTTCGGCTGCAGTCTCCTGCTTCCGAGACAGCACTATTAAACTCATTGACCCCTTGAGAGCGACCTTCCAACATTTGTGAGATGTCCTCAGAGGTGTACACAACAGTTTTGGAGACAGAACGAGCGTGATATTTCAAGAGTGGTGCCAGAATAATTTGGCGCCTAACAGCGCCAAGTTATTCTGGCACCACTCTTGAAATTGCATGCTGTCGATCCAGATACTGTTGCAGTTTCAGGGTGCATTTGGTTATGAATTGGTGTGAGACAGATATATCATTCTATGGGCTGAGATAGTTGCTGTTATGTGATTTCGCACCTCAGCAAACATATTTACTTTAACACCTTGACTGCTATTGACGATATAGTCCGGCGGAAATGACGTGTAACAATGTAAATACGCATCTTTTCTGCCGAACGGTATCGTCAGTAGTTATGTTTGACTTTTACATTCAACTGTTCTGATCTGGCTTGCAGTTTTCTTTCTTTTAAGTCAGTCATTCTTTCAGAGACATTTTTATTTTTTATTTTTTTTTACGGTTGGATATAAAGTGGCTCATGGCTCAGCTTAACACCTAGAGCTGCTGAGCATCTGTACTTGTAAGTCAACAAGCCCAACAAGCACCGTCTTTAACCCATTCAGCTCTGACGCACTACAGCAGGAGATGGGTCGACCATGATAATTCAAGGGTAGTGCCAGATTAGCTTGGCGCCTGTCGGCTCCAAGCTAATCTGGCACTACCCTTGAATTATCATGGTTGATTCATCACCTGCAACAGGTGCATAGTCGTAAGATGACGCCTCCCGAATTTGGGAAATACGCGCGCCGGGCTGAATGAGTTAATTAATATGATCTACTAATCCATCTCCAGCCTTCTATAGAAAGAAGTTGCTATGGTACGGAATGTAACGGGTAGCCAAGGACTTGTCGAGTTTCCACCTGACCCTGTAGCTTAAAGGCTGAGCGGTTGGCTTTCTCTTGGCGCACCGGTGGTTCGATACGCTTGGCGGCCAGCTGAGAATACCCAAGCGGTAAGGGGTATCCGGCACCCCTTAATGGCGAGACAAAGTGAGCTGTTGAACAGGTGACCGGCGGCGAGGAAGTTTATACTGGCCAAGTCAGATGCATTCCGTAGACTTCGCCGTCTCTGACTGACGAGAAGGTCAAGCGATCTGCTCTATGACGGGCTTGGCCTCTAGGATTAGCCGACACAACGTGTTATCATATGATGTCTTGAATAAACTAAGACTTTTTTCTACCCTTATTATCACAATCCCTGTGAGTAGGCACACTTCGCACTTACTGTCCTTTGTGTGTGACGGAAGAACTCGCCTACGTACAAAGTATACTGACGAGCAAAAGAAATGAGACATTTTTGGAATCATCATAAACAATAAAGTCTTTCCGATGACTCCAAAAAATGTTGCATTTCTTTTTGCGCAAAAGGCCATCAGGCCGAGGTCGGGCGCCGTTGGCCCGCGCACGGCCGTGCGCGGGCCAATGGCGGCCGACCTCTGCCCGAAGACCTTTGCGCACTGGTTCATTTTCTCTCTGTCTGTCTGTCTGTCTGGTCTCTCTGTCTCTCTCTCTCTGTGCCTGCGTCTGTCTCTCGTTTCATAAATACACACGCGTAAGAGAGTGTGCGTGCGTGCATACGTGTGTGCGTGCGTGTGTGTGCGTTGTGTGTGTGTGTGTGTGTGTGTGTGTGTGTGTGTGTGTGTGTGTGTCGGGTAGTATCTTCAGCGGGGGAGATTTACGGCCTCTTCAATTCTCGTGAGGGCCCTGACAGATGTTAAAGTGTTGCACAGTTTTTCCCCCTTTTCCCCCCTCGATAATCCCATAGCAGCGTTAGCCGTCTATAAAGATATCTCACCGGTGTGAAAGTGTGCCGACATAGACGTTACCGACATTGTTACGATTGTGGTTGTGTTGTTCTGTGAGAGCATGCATGTGTTAATCGTAGGAAACGATCCGATATTTATTTGAGCTATCATGGTTACGTATCACGTACCTTTTCAGTGAGATTCTCTATTGTTCGCGCAGATAGCGGAATTGGTTTTGTTATGATACGCTAAGTTTAGTCCGGAAGCTTCTAGCAAAGTCGCACGGAGGATAGCGGTAGTAGAGCTGCTCTATTTTAGCCATAGTTGTTCTCTGTGCGCGTGAAGCAGCCGTTCTTTGCGTGTTATGAAAGGTCGTGAACGGCGTACCATACTTTTGTGTGACGTCATTACACACTAGGATTTGGGGCTGAAATGAGCAGTCAAATTTTTGTAGACTATTGTAGTTATTCTAGAAAGTTTTTTTTTTAATTTATTTTTTTTATTATTAACATTTATGATTTTCAGTTACGTGTTCCGTTCTGATTGGTTGCGTTGTGTAAATTCCTTGGATTTTTCTGGAAAATTGTTTTACTGTAAAAGTTGGTGCTAGGAAGCACGTGTGTACATTGTCATGCAGTGTCATTTGTAGGGACACACAAGTTTATCGTAGGTACGTGGCCCGTATAGGGTGTACATTGTGAGAGACGCAGCGTAACGGTGGTGTACGTTGTATGAGAAACTTTGTGTCGCCAGTGTTGACATTTGCAGAAGAGACATTGTATCAGTGTTGGTGCATTTGGGAATGCATTGTGTGGAGATCGCATCGCTGAATTAAAATATTGTTGGAACTGTTACTCCAGTGTAGCCTACATCCTTAAGTCACGTGTGACGGGTTGCAGCTGAACGAAGTTTATTTAAAAGAACCTTACATGCGTGCGTCTGGTGTGTTTATCATACTACGACTACGACTCAACACGTAACAGACATACACTGTACAAACGAAGAAACGCATATTTTCAACTGCTGTGAGATGGCCTTAATCGCCTGCTCGATGTTAAACCCTATTAACTAACTGGCTGACATATTTTCAACAGATTTGTTGTTGAAAATAGACAGATTTGTTGTTGAATACACTTTGAATAGAAGTGTACTTGTAGTGAACTCCCCGAGTGGGTCTGTCTGAGGATTACACCCGCAAAACGGTACGGAAAGCATCACTGTGAGTAATCCTTACGGACGTGAAAAAAATGTGCCTTAAGCCATTTAGCCCCGAGTCCCTACAGCAGGAGATGGATTGACCATGATAATTCAGGCGCCAAGCTAATCTGGCACTACCCTTGAATTATCATGGTCAATCCATCTCCTGCAACTGGCGCATAGTCAACACCTCAAAATTTGAGAAAAGGGACATTGGGGCTACAAGGGTTAACTTCTTCACCGCCGGAGCACGGCGAACAACACACAGATGCAAGAGACATGGATAGGGTCACCATCTGAGAGTCTATCACGGTTTCAGAAACATTCGATCTGCATGCCAGCAGCTGGCGGGGAAGAGGGTACGAAACTACCTTTTTTAAACCTTTTCTCAAACCCGCTTTCAGAACGTGAAATTAACCCCTTGACTGCTACTGACGATTACCGCTCGGCGGAAAAGACGCTACGCGCTTTTTTCCTCCGAGCGATATCGTCAGTAGCATTCAAAGGGTTAATAATTATATTAACTCATTCTACCCCAGACACACCACAGCAAGATAAGGATCGACCATGACAGTTCAAGGGTGATGCCAGAATAGCTTGGCGCCTATGGGCGCCAAGCTATTCTGGCATCACCCTTGAACTATCATGGTCGATCTGTGTCCTGCACTGCAATGCAGTCTTCAGAGGACAACGGCAACATTTGGGGATTTCGGCGATGGGGTAGAATGAGTTAATGTGGTTTTGTATACGCTCAGCTGAACAGAAGTAACAGTGGAATAGTTTGCTGACGAAGGTCTGTGACCCTGTCACTATTGAAGTTCTGTGTTTTTTTTCTGGTTTTGGGGCCTATTGATGTTTCAGAATCGACGTCGACTGAGTGTAAGCAGCGTTGGCATGTCTTATTTGTACGATTTACTCTTCCGTCTGAAATTAGAATTTGTGTATTGCCACACTTCTGACGTATTCCTCTTTTGTTTTGTCTTTGCTGCTGCGCGCTAAACGTTTTCTGCCTCGGCAGGAGGGCTAGTTAGTTAGTTATTTGGGTTTAACGCTGAGCAGGCGGCTAAGGCCATCTCTTGGCAGCAAGACAAAACAGAGTAAGTCCATTTTAGTGAAAAACAAAATTTTCATAGTAAAACTATGAAATTTCGCTTTTTACTAGAAAATGGATTTTACCGTCTTTGGCCTTCCCCAATGCATTTCTTCCCAGAATCTACAGACACTCATTAATTCGGATGACTTTAACTCATTGGAGACGTGCTGTTTTACGGATACGCGGCTATTCACCGCGTATCCCAATACGACACGTGTCCAATGAGTTAAATTTTCTTCGAATTAACTCTTCGCATTATTTGTATCGTAAAGAATTTCGTTAGTAACATGTACGTGCATTTATAAGGGAAGCTTTACGATCTGCACCATCAGGTGCCAGCTTGGGCAAAAAAGTCTGACATACACGTGCCATCAGTGAACGCTGCATGTGCAAGGGTTAAAGATTCTCATGGGAACCAGCAGTCCCCGGAGGCCCGTGAGAATCCATTGTTATTGCAGGCATCATTTACGTCAAGCTTTCTCGAAACATTTAAGTCTGTGCTTGTGGCTCAGTACACGATGAATGTAAAAACACCTCAGTGAACGCCGCATCAGCAAGAGGTGTAGCTCCTCATGAGCCCCCGCAATTGCGGGGGCTCATGAGGATCTATACCTCTTGCAGACATCATATAAGTCGATGCTTTTACTCAAAAGGGTGTAAGTCTAAACGGGTCTTCAGTTCCCGATGGACGTAAAACCTCTTGACGACAGCTTGGCCCATCTCAGCGTTCTCCTTGTCTAATTATACACGATGGCACTCTATTTTGGGGGCCTCCAGCACGGGCCTAGGTGCACGCGCCGCGCGTGCAGTCTCCTACATGAACGATTACGTGTGCACGCACGTGTCAGCCTGACTCGGGTGCAAGAGGGGAAGACTATTGCGGAGAGCAGACTGACCGCGGCAGCGCCATTGCGTTACGCCCGATATAGGCGTTGCTTCTGTGCGCTTTGCGGGGCACGCAAGTGCCCCTAAACGCACAAGAAACAACGATATCCCCCGGATAGCGGGGGGTGATTGTTACGTAATCGATCTATAACACGGGTGGTAAGAAATAGCATATTTGCCTGTGATGTGGAGTTTATCAATTACATAACGATCATGTTTTTCGAGTTGTAACTCATTCTATCCCATCACCGAAATCCCCAAATTTTCCTGTTGTCCTCTAAAGACTGCATTGCAGTGCAGGACACAGATCGACCATGATAGTTCAAGGGTGATGCCAGAATAGCTTGGCGCCCATAGGCGCCAAGCTATTCTGGCATCACCCTTGAACTATCATGGTTGATCTTTATCTTGCTGTGGTGTGTCTGGGGTAGAATGAGTTAACTCGGCATACTCTTTTATCATTGCAAGTCACTTTATGGGTGCAGTCAGCACAGGCAGAGCGAACGGTAGGGGTGGGGTTAGGGTGGGAGGTGGGTTGTGGGGGGTGAGAGTGTATGTGCGTGTCGAGGGGGGCGGGGGCGGGTGAAAGGGGGGGCATATCTTAGAGAAAAAAAAATCTGTAAATTAAATACTGTGTGTTTCTATTCTCCATCGTTAGTACAGACACGACCGGTATGGTAGTACGGTTCCTTCGAAAATGCCTAGATCATAGATTTCACATATCGAACCTATATCTATGACAGAGGATTTGGCGTTGGAGTAGAACGTGGCAAGCTATTGTTGTACGGGCATATTTCCTTGACGCGTGACCTGACATCGTGATCCGTGTTGTCTGAAACAAGTCAGCATCAACATATTTTGAATGTTCGTGATTCGTCATTGACGAAGCAAAGTCATTTTAACCCTTTTAGCCCCGAGTCCCTACAGCAGGAGATTGATTGACCATGATAATTCAAGGATAGTGCCAGATTAGCTTGGCGCCTTCAGGCGCCAAGCTAATTTGACACTACCCTTGAATTATCATGGTCAAGCCACCTCCTGCAAATGGTACATAGTCGTTAAGAAACACTTTCAAAATTTGGGAAATGGGACCTTGGGGCTAAGCGGGTTGAAGCAGGATACTAACAAACTGACAAATTTTGTGGTTCCGAGAAAACCGAAGAAAAGACTGACTACATTGTTGTAAGAATGATCCAAGGCTTTATTCACAGGGCGGTTAAGAGCATGTCCTGCTCGTGAATTCCGCAGACAATAGGACAGAATCAAAAGCGGCAAACGGCATCAAAACATGGTTTCGGGCCACAATGTCACATACGAGATTGCACGCGAACACCATCATCGTCCTTCCTTCGTCCCTGCCCCCTCCCCTCCCCATCTTCAATTTACTCTCCTATCTCTCTGAATCCTCTCTTTTTCTTTTACAAAAGGCAATTTCACTATCACCATGTACTGATCGCTGTCGACAACGAAATCAAATCCAAAGAAAGAAAGCAACACATGTAGACTGGACAAGTGCAACACATTTGCATTAACCCATTCAGCTTTGACGCATTACAGCAGGAGATGGGTCTACCATGATAATTCAAGGGTAGTGCCAGATTAGCTTGGCGCCGACAGGCGCCAAGCTAATCTGGCACTACCCTTGAATTATCATGGTCGACCTAACATGCGTCGGGCTGAATAGGTTAAATTGCGTCGTACTCGTTCTATCTACGTGTGTTTCTTTCTTTCTTGGGTTGTTCTTTGCATTCTACACGCTTGGCAGTCACCCTTGTGGTCATGATTTGGACAGATTCACGGCACCGTGGTAGTCCACCAAACCACAGATGCCGCGGCAGGTTGCAAAAAGTTAATTGTTCTGTGGATGGTTTACAAAGCACATTTCCAGGTTCCGTTCAGCATTGGGCTAACCTATTGTCTGACACACAACTCCACTGCAAGAGGCATAGATCCTCATGAGCCGCCGCAGTTGCGGCGGCTCATGAGGATCTATGCCTCTTGTTCGAAGAAACATACGCCATTGTTTCTTAGCCTGAAGCGATAATGGGCTTTTTTTTGCTCTTTTCTTCTTCTTCTTCTTTTTTTAAATTTTTTTTATAGATGTGCGCTACCCGCCTTACAGAGACATAGATCCTAAAGAGCCCAGCATCTTATGGAGCTCTGGAGAATATAAAGCTCTTGCATTCAGCCATTTACATTTTTTTTTAACCTGTCAGGGTTTTGGCAATTGTTAAGATGCAAGTTTGGGGCCAAAAGACTTCGCTCTTGTGTGAGTGGCTGTGGCACTGTATCTGTGCCAGATGTACGCGTAGTGCGGATCTTCCTGTAGTTGGAGCAAAGTTAGAATACACGTGTACTGTTCTGTAACGCGCCTGTCGTTCAATGAACTTTCTACTTTTGTGGTAAATGGAACAATGGAAGGGGGTGCCCTGTGAAGGTAAAGGACAGTGACCACTTTTGTGAAAAATGACATTTTCATTGTGATGCAATGGAAAGATGGCTTTCAAAAAATATGCTCATGCTGTCCTTGCCCTCATGAAGAACACTGTAAACGTCTTTTGCCACCACAAAAGGTGATTTCAAAGACGGGGCACCAAATAGGTCTGCACATATTTTGACCCCACCGGATCGAAAATCCGACGTTCTACCACCTGAGCCGACCTGGTCCCGAACACAGAGCAACCTTTTACCATTCCAATTACTTCAATGGTAGAATATTCAATGCATTCGAAACAACACATTTAACTCTTTCGCGACGTGCCGCATCCGAATAAGCAGCATAAAGCCGCGTATTCGGATGCGTCGCGACGCGAATGTGTTAAACGTTTTAGGGCTTAAAGTCTTTAGAGCACAGAGAAGAGTATTTCAAAAACGGCACACCAAATAAGGTCTGAACAAATTTTGACCCCAGCTGGATTCAAACCCGCAACCTTTCGGACTAGAGTTGAACATTCTACGACCTGAGCTCCCCGCATCAAAAACTAGTGTGTATAACGAAGCTGAAGGCCACAATAAGATATGATTCTAATTTATTGTGGCAGTACGCTGGAGCCCACGATGCGGCAGCTTGACAACCTGAAGAGTCAGCAGGGAATTCAGTCTAACTGCAACACTTCGTCCTACTAGAACGAAAACCTGATATCTCAACTTATGCTGAAATTTGATTTTTATGTAAACATCTTAAGAAATCGCTGCTCTATCACTTATCGAAATCTTGGACTTGTGACCACGAAATTGGTGAAGTTATTCATCATCATTGGTTTTAGAATTAAAAAACTTCTGTGTTTTTTTTCCCAGACAGATCCACACATCACGTTATGTGCACATCTGGCATAAAATTATTCCATCTGTTTGGGGGTTTAATACTATGCCAAATCAGATGACAGAAGATGTATAGTTCTGGCATAAAATTATTCCCCTGTATTAACATGTCACATAATTTTATGTCAAAACAAGATATGTCTTATATATGCAGGTATGGTATGGGAAAATATTACATTTATCGTATATTTATCTCTTGCCAAGACCAGACAAATATCAAATATAAGAAGAGAAATGCCTTTTCAGTTCGACCAGACACAGATAAGTAGAAGTTGCTGATGTTTGGCCCCATGCCTTCAGCATGTAGCAGGGGACCAAAACCAGACTCCTGGACACGACAGGGCTGTTTATACCGACCAGTACCAAGGCTGTGAGATCTGTGGGAAAGTTTACTTCCCTGAGAAGTTCACACGCCACAGTACATCCAGTCACAAGCCGATAATATGCTTAAATAGACATGAACATTTAGAGACATAGAGGAAAATTAGTTAATGAGTTGTTGCTGTTTTGAAACCTAACAAGGCTCTGTTCTTGTACAGCTCTGTGATGAGAACTTCACTAGTTAACTGGATCTGCAATATTCTTTCTTTTCCAATTGAACGAAATGTTTTACATCAGTTTGCCGCCGAGAGGAAAGGACAGGCACAGTTGTTTTTTGTGAGCCAGCACAGTCCAGAGTTGCTGATTATAAGGGTAAGTCACTTTTCATTTGAAAATGTTTTAGGGTCAGTTATAATTTATGCAGCCGAGCAGTATAATTTATGTGTCCTTTCCAAGAATTATATACTGACATGTAATAATAATTATAATCTCTGTCCCTACAGTAGTAATTACAGAGATTTGGAGTACCTTTTGTTCTGTAAAGGGATGATGTGTAACTTGTACGAATGTGCACATGGACGCTGTTTGTCTGCGTCTGCGTGTGTGTGTGTGTGTGTGTGTGTGTGTGTGTGTGTGTGCGTGCGTGTGTGTGTGTGCGTGTGTGTGTGTGTGTGTGTGTGTGTGTGTGGGTGAAGTGATTTTAACAAGATTCATAAAAGGTATAAAGATGTCTCCATAATTGCAAAATATACCAGCCAGCATGGATGCTGGATGATCAGACATCGATGAGCAAGCCATGGCGGACACTCTCATTGATTCCTCTGATGAGCTACACTATGAAAGGACCACAAACAACCCATCTAATGGAAGAGACGGCCCCGAGCAAGTCAATCCCTTCTCTGACTACTCACCTGAGAGAGGGGGGCATAGGGAAACAGATGCTGAGGAAACCTGTCAAACCCCACCTCAGAATTTTTTTAAAATCATAATGGTGACTTGTTTTCTGTCCCCGAGCCACTCTGTAAAGGTACTTCAGCAGCTTAATTTGTCTGCGCATACACTTTGTTTTCGTTAATGTTTATGATAATTTTCGATTCTAGAGATTTACACTCTGAAACGAGTAAACAAAACAATATCATTAAAAGGCACGCCTCTCGTTTTGTGTGTCATATGTGTGTTTAAAGTGATATATGATTTTTGCTTTCTGAAGGTAACAAAAGCGGGAATGATGACGAACTTTTTTGTAAAGATGCTGATTATACAGACACCCGGGACAACACACATTGCGAGCAGTGTGACTCAGAGCTGAAGACTGTGGACACATCAGACAGCAGATATGACAGGCCGGGCGATGATTCCACAGAGCAAGTTGTGATGACAGACTCTACACCAGCAGATGAAGCAGATCAACACAGTGAAGGTACACGTTTACATACATTTCTTTTTATTCAGCCTGTCCCTACCCATGATACAGAGGTGGGGAGGGATGAGGGGTAATAGGGGCGTGACTATAAGGGATTCACTGGGTGCGTGCACACTTGTGTTTGCAACAGCTTGTGTACACGTGTACACGTGTGTGTGCTATGATATTATGTAAAATCATCCACTGACGTTAATGTATATTTTCGTTTACAATGAGCAAACGTGTTTGCTGATTTGTTAATTGAAAAGTTTACTGAACAGCTTGTGCTTGCATATCTATCTTTCTAGCACCTATTCAGTGCTTCTTCTTCTGTCAGCAGGTCACATGACTGACGACAGTGCACATGACCCGGACTATATGCCGCAAAGGGATAACGTTAATTCAGACGATTCAGATGCACACAACGGCGTGGAAGAAATCATTTTGATATTAATTAACTCTTTCGGTCACACCGTACCCAGCGGGCGCATGCTAAATCACACAGTCTTATTGACATAGCCATTCGAGTCCACACAAAGAGGCTGAATGAGCTAATGAAATCAAATTCTCATGAACGCAAACCAGTCTATGGTAATGGGAACTGTTTTTGTTAATGCAGCACTATATCATGTCAATTTTCTGGATGCTAAGTCTCTTAGACATGCTCTCTGCACTCATATCGAAGAGAAAATTTCTGTCTACTTTGATTTTTGTTTTCTCGTAAACAGCAGAATTTGAGAATGCTCGGTACCTGGATGCTTTAAGTAGCTTACAGGAGCTGTACAAGCTTGGAATTTGGAGCTCTGATGCAAATGACCTGTTCTCACCGGCACTGGCAAATGTCACCAAAAAAGGGTCAGGCTATTTCACAGCATAAAGTCCAGGCCAATCATCGATATACAGCCAAGTCTGGTGGCGTCTGATATATTCAACCCCACGTACCTGGTTCTCTTTGTTCTGCCCAGTTTGCCTGAGCATTAAGATGGATGTGTGCCAGTGAGGCGTGCACATTCAGCGTTTTGTAATATGACGGAGAATGGACCTTCTGAGACAGCAGAGTCGCGGTCGAAGCCAAATGATGATCTGCCAAATGACTGCTCTAACCCCTCACCTCCAGCTTCAGCCCAGACTTCTCACCACGAACCCCCAACACAAGTGACAGACGGAAGCCGGCACAGGCAGTCTTCTCTTTTTATAGCGGGGTAGAAAAGCAACAGCGCAGCCTTCACAATGGAAGAAAAACGTCCGAAAGATATTGAAGCTTGCTGGCCAGGAGTACTGTACAAGCAAAGGAAAGGTACAGAGAAAGAGGACAGTTAAGCCGGTTGACTGCTCCAAGTGCAAGCGCAAGTGCACATAAGAAATAAATGAAAGCATGCGGGAAGACATCTTTCAGAGTTTTTACATGCTGTCCAGTTACGAAAGGCAGAAGGATGTTGTCTATAGACACGTGGCAGAAGACGAAACAAGAACTTACCTGGACAAAGACAAGAACCCAATCGAGAAAACACAAAATGTTTAGCGACATTTCAGTTTTACTGTGGACGACAAGCAAATTCCTGTCTGCAAAGCATTTTTTATGAAGACCCTGGATATCGGTCATTTCTACATACAACATGCCCTTGGAAGCAGCAAAGACGGACCCTTCACCGGACAAGAGAACAGAGGGCCCCTAGTAACAAAGTGCCTGCGCAGCAACGGGTAGAAGTAAAAGAGCACATTGAATCGTTTCCACTAGTGAAGTCACACTACTGTCGAAAAAGGACAGCAAGAAAGTACCTTTACGCGGAACTTTCGGTGAACAAAATGTACCAGCTGTACTTGGAACAATGTACTGACAGAAGCAGGCCTGCTGTATCCAGCGCATACTGCCGAGACGTCTTTGTTTCGGACTTCAATTATGGGTCCCACTTATTATATAAGCCGAACAAATACTTGTGCGTCACGTGCACAAAGTTCATGAATTATCAGAATGAAGGTAGCGTGACCGAGAAGGCAGACGATGAGTACAGAAAACACCAAGAGAGGAAGAAGGAGGCTAGAAAAGAAATGAAAGAAGAAGACAAAAAAGCAGCCAGAGCCGACCCAGGTGTACACGTACCAACGTTTGATATGCAGGCAGTGCTGTCAGCTCCCCTTTCGAAGGTCAGCACAGCATACTACAAACGCAAACTTGAAGTTTATAACCTGACTTTGTTTTTCACTCGAGGACAAACACGGATGCTGCGACGTCTGGGATGAGACCGAGGGTAGGAAAAAGATCGTGTGAAGTGGGAACATGCCTCCTGGTCTACTTTCAGTCGCTGCCTGTATGTGTCAAGCATGTCATCTTATATTCAGACGTCTGTTCCAGACCGTCTCCCAGAAGCAGACGTTGAGGATAAAAATGCTACAGATGATGACTAATCTGTTTGTCTCTGTTATTGACTTGATGACTGCTGCCATTTTGTTTTTCTGTGACAATGCAGATGACTTTGACGGCATATTTTAAAACTCAGCATTCACATACAATTTAGAAGCTTAGATTCGTATGATGTTTTATTGTTATGATGTTATGTGATTCATTGTTGCATACACAGAGAAAAAGAGTTTGGAGAACTGTATTAATAAATCACATAATACATTTTTTTCTCTGTTTATGTAAATGTATTGGACAACGTAAACTAACAATGTACCATTAGGTCTACACTTAGACACAGTTTTAAAATGATGCATTGCTTTGAGGTTTGATCGTTCTTTTATTCTGTGTCCATACAATGAGATGGAATTACACAACAACTCATTTGCAACATACAGATTCATGCTTTGCGTGTTATGTGGTGTATTCTTTATCCATACACGTCTTTTCAAGACTGCCGTTATCAGTACCAGTTCTAATATAATAGCATGAATTTTCACAAATGTGGAACAACAGTTTGCTCACAGACGAACAGTTGATAAACACATTTAACAAATTAATACTTTACGGCTGCACGTCCTGAAAATGCTGTGGGTGGAAATTTGTGAGACGATACCAATTAAAAATAAATGCACGGTTAATAGACTAAAAGGTGTGTTTTGGCTTCATGATGTGTGTGTGTGTGTGTAATAATAATAATAATAATAATAATAATAATAATAATAATAATAATAATAATAATAATAATAAATTTATTTCAGTTTTTGCAGGTCATCAGGCCCATATGAACACAAAATACAATTTACAACCAGAAAATACAGGAAGGTGGTTGTAAAGAACACAATCACATAGCATTACATCAGCGCACATAAATAAACAAAAACAACGAAAGTTCAAAGCAAATCCCTCTAATTCCTTAATTTAAGGCACCCTGAAATATACATAGCAACTTTAAAGACCAGTTTATCATATAGGTTTCCACACAGCAGCTGAAATTTGAGATCGGATGGGAATCTGTAGTAAAACAGTGGAATGTACTTTTTACGTAAAGGGGAATATTTTGGACACTCGAAAAGAAAATGACACAAATCTTCAGCCTTATGCCAATCACATGAATTACATTCTGGATTAGTGATGGGTTTTCCAAATCTGGATACTCCGTTTAAAGGTAAACGGTTACATCTAAGTAAACAAATTGCCCGCCTGAGTTCACAAGAAGTCAGCTGCCCTATGTAACTTGCTCTAAGTATTTCTGGGTGGTAATGGCAGTATTCTGTGTTTGATGTAAGGGATGCATGCCAGTCCTGTCGGAAACAATCCATCAGCCGATCTTTGAATATCTGAATGAACAGAGGAGTGTTTCCAACTGACTGCATTTCCCACACATACCCAAACCCATGCATACACAATAGAGTCTTTATTTGCGTAGCCCAGTTCGATCTACCTGAGGCATCATGCATACATAACATCGTGTAACACTGTCTTGGGTATCTGTTTTCTGACATGGTAAGAAGTCTGCACCAATACTTCACCATTCGAACATAGGCATCAATATACATAGGAAATCTTCCACACTCACCCAGCGCAATATTGTTTTTTACATCTCTTCCAACACCAAGGACCATTTTACAAACCTTTATATGAACCTGCTCAATTACATCATGTCTCTGGAAACCCCAAACCTCTGACCCGTATAGCACAATGGGCTTAATCTTGACATCAAAAATGTGAAAAACAGTGTCAGCTGGCAAGTTTTGTAATTTGAAGTATAGTCTTTTGATGCCTGCAACTGCTCTCCTGGCTTTTCCAGCCAAGTTTTCTACACATCTAGCCCAGTTCAGAGTAGAGGAAAATATCACACCAAGGTAAGTATAACTGGACTCGACTTGAATCTGCTTGTCAGCATAAAACCATTTTTCACAATTTTTCACAAAACCTCCATTTTTGAAGACCACCACTTTTGTCTTGTCCATGTTCACAGTGAGACCCCATTTTTTTTACAGTATTTTTCTAAACAATTAATTTTCTTTTGGAGATCTGCTACAGAGTCAGAGACAATGGCTATATCATCAGCATACATAAGAAGGAAAATACCCAGTGGGTCCGCAAAAATATCAATGCCACGTGCACCGCACGATGATATTTCTGTCTCAAATTCTGAAAGAAAGATAGAAAACAGCAGTGGGCTCAACACACAACCTTGTCGCACCCCTGACATGCAATCAAAGTAGTCGGTAACTTTGGTTCCAACCCTTACAGCAGCTTTTACATGTTTGTACATACTCTCCAGTGTCTGAAGCAACTTACCATGAACTCCTTTACGTAACAAGAGATACAACAGTTTTGTCCTGTGCACACTGTCGTAAGCTTTAGAAAAGTCTACGTACATGGTGTAAAAACGGCCACCCTGCTTGCTAAGATACTTTTGCACTAGTGCCTGTAAACAAAAAATGTTGTCTATAGTACTGTACCCTTTACGGAAGCCAGCTTGAGCCTCAGGAATACAATCATTCTCTTCACAAAAACGAATCAACCTGTTGTTAATGACAAAACTGTACAACTTACTGATAACGTTCAAAAGAGAAATTCCTCTGTAGTTGTCAACATTTCTAGGGTTACCCTTTTTGTGTAGTGGAAATATCACAGCCATGGTCCAGCTTTCAGGGTATTCCGCACTTTGAAACACACGATTGAACAAAGGATGCAGAAATTTCACAAGGATTTCACCTGCATGATGAAAAAGGTCAGTGGGCAAGCCATCAGGGCCTGATGCTTTCCCTTTCTTCATACTATTAATAGCACTGCGAATTTCATCCTGCGTGATTTCCTCGTCAAATTTTGCATTGTGACAACCATCACAATCATCAGATAATATATGGTCATTCAAAACACCCTCGGCCTGTCTGCTGAAACCTGAATCATCAACATTCTGATCCACATTTAGCAAATTACGAAAATAATCATACCACACGCGTGGTGAAATAACATCAGAACACAACTTCTTAACGCCAGTCAGAGACTTTATTGTTTGCCAAAATGTTCTTGAATTTGCATCGTTACATGTATCGTTGAGCTCATTCAAAGGGTGACCCGTGCTTTGTACTCTACTTGTTTTGTTTTACACAACTTCTTAAATTCTTTCTTCATGTCAAGATACTTCCCTAAGTCGTCATGTGTGTTTGTGTGTCTGAACTGCTTCAACTGTATGTACTTGTTTTGTTTTGCTAACTCGCAGTCCGAGTCCCACCACGGCGGCTGTGCACGGGATTCACCACCTACCTTCTTACCTGACCTCATTTTGTCAGCCGCCTTCTGAATGAATGCTACAAAACAGGCCGACCCTTCTTCTACACTCGAGTCAAGCGCTGACGAAAAGTGTTGAAATTGAGTCTCCTGATTATCTTCAATGTATGCCCAAAAGGACTCAGCGTAGTTTTCTTTCCAAACAAATTTAACCCCTTCCTCTAGTATTATATCATCATTTAAATCATCATCATCACATGAATAAACAGACTGAATAGAAGTAAACGTGGTTACAATGGGGAAATGGTCTGACTCGCACCTGTCTGCAACAAACATATCGGTCACTAGGTCAAACACGGATTGAGAGCAAATACAGTAGTCCACCACACTTTTGCCTCTGTTGGCCACGCATGTAATTTCTCCCTCACTGTCACCTTTCGTTCTGCCATTGACAATAAACAAACAGTACTCTTGACATAGTTCTATCAGTTTCCGACCAAAACTGTTTACGCCAATATCTTTTGACCTCCGTGGGCTTTGTGGTACATCCTCTAGCAGATCTGTTAATTCCTGTAAAGGCTGCACGTGTGTATTATCATCAATAAAATCAGTATCAGACAGACCGGCGGTGCGGGCGTTAAAATCGCCACATAATAGCCAAGGTAGCTCAGGGTGAGCACGTAACACTTGAGACATGTAGTTTTCTAACACTTCAAAACCATCAACGTTATCTTCACCATATACAACAGAACGCTCTGGAGCCACATACACAAATGCTGCCAGAACATCAGATGCAGAGTTCAAAACAGACTTACCGATCTTTAGAAACACAATATCCTCAGCTGCCTGCATTAAACGCAACACATGACAGGCTATAGATTTATGTACACACACGGCCACGCCCCCTTTCAACTTTTGTGTACGTGGTGAAAAAAACACCTGATACTCTGGAAAGGTATCCTCTATAACATTTTGCTTACATGACCAGATCTCTGAAAATGCAAAACTTTGACACTTTTCACAGAACTGCCTAAAAGAAACACTTTTCAGCTTATTTACAAGACCTTGGATATTCCATGCCATGATGCGAAACACAGAGCTACCACTTTCACCACTACCACTTTCATCATCACAGTGTGCTAGTGTGGGTTTGAGTGTGGGCACTTGAGTGTGTGTGTGTGCAGGTAAGTCGTCCTTTGAAGACACATGGTGAGGGCCCTGGGGGTCTGAATGAGGGACGGGCTGTCTTCTCCTGGTTGCTGGGTCAACATGCCGGCCTGCCCCTCATTTCTGCCCCCTGCGCTCCACTGGCCTCTGGGTAGCAGCGTCGTATGCGTGGGTCTTTCCCTCAACAACGAGGGAGTCGAAGCGGAGGAAGGCCTTCTTCCCCGCCTGCTTGGCCTCCTTGAGGAAGGGTAGCAGCTTGCGGCGCACGTCCCTCACCCGAGGGGTGAAGTCCTCAGAGATGTAGACCCGGGACTTGTTCTCCTTCAGCGTTCTGCGCTCAAACAGGATCCGCTCCTTGTCTTTGTACTTGTTGAAGCACACGATGATGGGGTGGGGCGCCTTGCCCCCCTTCAGACGATGGGCACGCTCCACCTCGATCTCCTCCTCTATGCCCATCTCGTCCTTCAACATTGACTTGACTGCTTTCTCACAGTCCGCCCAAGTCTCTGAGCGCCCCTGGGGGTGGGGGATTCCGTGAAAGATCAGATTCTTGCGTCTGCTCCGCCCCTCCAAATCATCCAGCTTATCCTCCAGCTGCGTAACTTTCTCCTTCAACTCTTTGTTTTCTTTCATCACCGCAGTAAAGTCACTCTGAATTTTGTCCATCTGCTCCTGCATTGTAGCTTTCATACTGTCCATCTTTTTGTCCATCACATTCAACATTTTAAACACATCCGCAATAGTCGGCTCAGACACTGCGTTTGTCTCACCCCCGGGCGACTGGTTGTCTTGGTTCCCCTGGCATGTCAAAAGAGTCTGTCGTTTCGGTGGGCCTGGGTTTGCTTCGACATCGCCGCACCGGAGCAGAAAGCCGACCAAAAACACGAGTATGACTGCCACCGGTCCGCTGACACTGACAGTGCGGTAACGTAGGGCTGCCTTCCTCTGTGCTTTACGTGCCATGAAGTTTTGAAAAGTCCAGTAAAAGGTACCGCAAATGGCACGAAAAGCGCTACCGAACTGATCGGCATGATGAGCTGAATCACCCTGTCGTTGTTATAAAGTCACTAATTAAGTAATTATGTTGCAAAATGCTAAAAAAAAAGCCGCTCTTCTACTGTGTGACGTCGATCGTGAGCACAACTCACCTCCGTGTGTGTGTGTGTGTGTGTGTGTGTGTGTGTGTGTGTGTGTGTGTGTGTTTGTGTGTGTGTGTGTGTGTGTGTGTGTGTGTGTGTGCATATGCGTGCGTGAATATGCGTCTGTGTGTGTGAGCATGCGTTTGTGAGAGAAAGAGAGACAGACATTTAGACGGACATAAAGGCAGATTTTGCAGTACTGCTACTAGGAACGATTTATTACACACCTGACTGCTTCATTTGTTTGTAAAGCAGTGAAATCTGCCAGAAATGAACAGCATCAGTTAAAAGAGAACACTTTATTACTCAGTTTGAATCTTGTACATCTCAAGATAAACGGTTTTGCACACAATCTATGCACATTCTCCTCGCTATTTATTATGGTAAAAACGTGCATTTGTCATGTATGCGGTTATTGCCTAATATTTTAGTCATTTTGCCTCGCTATTTATTACGGCAAAAACATGCATTTGTCTTGTATGCGGTTATTGCCTAAAATGTTTTGTCATTTTGCCTTGATTTTGTAAGAGGCAAAGCAGACTATTGGCGTTATATACGGTTTTGGCATGATAAAAACAAAACAAAAACGAACAAACCTGTATGCGATGTTTACAGCCAGAACCATATATACCGGTCAATATTCGGTTCTGGGATAATAGCTTCTTGCTATCTCACAGTGCAATTTTATGCCAGAACAGGCTATCTATGGAAAATTCTTGTGAGACATCCACTCGGCGTCACTGATGATGGTATTTCTAACCACTATGAACATTTACACCAATCCGCAGCTTCGTACGCGCGATAGCAGATGTATGGGTGCGCATCAAATATTTGACTGCGATTTTCTCAAAAACGACCTTTTTTGAGATATCAGGTTTCGGTTCTAATAGGACGACTTTATGAATGGTAGTTTGTAAATGCGGCCAGCAACATTCGTGTGCACAACATATTCCCCTCTGAAACAAAGACAAAAAAATCACATATTTCACCTGGTGAAATATATACATTGCAGTAAAACAACTGAGCTTAATTAGCAGCAGAACAGAATACAAAATTCTTTTTTATAATTAGCGTTTTGTTTTAGTAAATACTACAGCAAAATGTATTTGTCCTGCCGCTCATACGTTGACACATCTTAGCCTCGACGTCCTGCAACAGGCGATGGAACTACCATGATAATTCAAGGGTAGTGCCAGATTAACTTGGCGCCTGATGGCGCCAAGCTAATCTGGCACTACCCTTGAATTATCATCGTCTATCCATTTCCTGCAACTAGTACATAGCCGTTAGGAAATTTAGGAAATGCGGCGTTTTGGGTAAAGTGGATTAAACATTATATCAATTACTTATTCTGACGGGCATTCCTATCATTCCCATACACCTGATGTATTCTTCCTCAGTTATACATACACGCTTCTAACGTCCATCCACATAACATGCTGCAGAACGTTTCATTTTATTCATAGTATAGATAAACACAAGAAAAATAAACTCAAATGCCCCCTATATAGACACCCACGCATGCAATCACTTTTTTTGTGTTGGTCTGCGGTCTGTTTGAGAATGGATTTCTGCGCATTACAAGTGTCTTAGCAGATATTATTACAAACACTTTTTGGGGGTGTAGCCTTTATTTTACTGTGGATTATCGTGGATTTTCTTGTGACTGCATATTAAAGTTTGCATTCATTTGCTGGTAATATTCTCCTGCAAAAAACAACAGCTACGGGCAAGAGGCATATATGTCCACGATCGGCCGCAGGGTGTGGGAACTCATGAAGATTTACGCCTCTTGGTGACCGTAACTTATATCCATGTCCCTTACTCTTAAGACGGTATTTTGGGGTTTTACGTTTACAGCGAAATAAGTCAGATAGCTGGTCATATTCTCTTGCCACGAAAATCAACTATAAAAAAGATATATATCTTCAGGAACCGCCGCTCATGAAGATTTATGCCTTTTGGTGGCCTTAGTTATATCCATATGACCTAGTCTAAGAAGGTAATTTGGGGTTTAACTTTACATTCAAACAATGGGTGAGATGGCTAGTAACATTCTTTCGCAGCAATCAGCAAGAGGCATACGTCTTCATGAGCCCCCTCGCGGGGGAAGGGGGGGGGGTATGCCTCTTGCTGACCAGATTTATGTCCATGCTCCTCGTTTAAGGAAGGTCATTTGGGGTTGGAGTTGACAACGGAGAGCCATGCACTGTGGAGTGACGCCGCCCTAATGCTCGGGACATTTTCAGAATTAATAATACCCGGCCCGAGACTGTGTGAGAATGGATCGCCGGGATTAGGCTGGAGGACGTTTACATTAGTATTCGGCTTGTCAGACTATTTCTTGTAGTCGGGACTCTGTCTCCACGCTTGTTTCTTGTACAGTGGGGTAGGACGGTTTTCAGTGAAGTGTCCAAATGTCTGTAAAAAAAAATCCAGACGAAAACTTGATTGCCAAGCGAGTAAAATGAAGAGAAGAACCCAACGCAGATAGAAACACGCTTACAAAAAAAAAAAAAAAGACAGTTATATAATTATGTGACTGTGTTGTAACTGTCTTTTATAATCGTGTTTCTTTCTCCGTTGGGTTCTTCTCTGTTAAAAAAAAAAAAATAGTGTGGGGCCGGGGGAGATACAATTTCAAAGTCACGAAGAGGTATAGCCCGGATCACACAGGCCACGCCTGTTCCTATGATGCTGCCCTACGCTTTGAAAATAAACTGGTCGGAGAGGTTGTATAACGCGTATAATTATATTTTTATATTCTAGGACTACGAGTATGTATGGCCCATTTAACTCATTCTACCCCAACACCGAAATCCCCAAATTTTGCCGTTGTCCTCTGAAGACTGCATTGCAATGCAGGACACAGATCGACCATGATAGTTCAAGGGGGATGCCAGAATAGCTTGGCGCCCATAGGCGCCAAGCTATTCTGGCATCACCCTTGAACTATCATGGTCGATCCTTATCTTGCTGTGGTGTGTCTGGGGTAGAATGAGTTAAATAAAAGTAGGTACGGTCAAAAGACACTGACCATACCGTGTCTGGGTGGCCAGGTGCTAGTCATACATGTTCAGAGTTAGTTCGTTAGTTAGTGGGTTTTATGCCGAGCAGGCAACTCCCCAGTAGCAATGCGTCCTCGTGCCCACGACTGCCGCAGTGGACCCGTGCACAACCGTGCGCGGGCCCACTGCGGCCGTCGTGGGCACGAGTACCTATACTTACTGGGCTAAGGTCATCTAAGGCTGACGAGTAAGTCGGTCGACATCTGGTGTTCTGGGTTCCTACGTCACCGTTGTAGATGTGATTACCTCGGAGCGTGCGTCTGCAAGAAGTGCTCCAAAATCCTCATTCGGAGGAACATTTATACAGGGATTACGTCCCCTAGTTATAATCTTCTGGAGTGGAAAGTGGCAGCCGGCATGGCATGGTTTAGACGCCTTCACCAGCGATCTGCCAGAGGCATAGATCTTCATGAGCCCCTGCAGAATGCGGGGACCCATGAAGATCTATGCCTCTTGCGTACCGCACTTATGCCCGTTTAAATCTCAGGAGAAAAGGAATACATTGTAAAACTAATACGGTGACAAGCATGCCAAGAGCGAACGCAGGTAGGTGGCGCCTGGGTAAGTAGGGGTAACATGAACAGACGTCGTTTCTTCGTTGTATAATTATATCGCGGTTGACGAGAGTTCTACGTCATAAGCGACGTTGCCCGTGAGAACTTCCTCTCCAGATTCTCAACCCTTCCCCCACAACACCCCACGTGAAATAAGACGGTGTGAAATGCACTAACTTTCAATGATGTACACGTGAGCGTCGGTACAACATCTTTTGCGTTGTCATGTCCGAAAATTGTTGCGAACGAAGTTATGCAATACATTGGAAAAGTGTTGTTACATCAAATATCCGATCTTTTATAGGCGAAATGAAATGTAATATAGATCAACATTTTTCACCTTGCGCAATTTTTGTGGGAGTTTAGGGTTGGGAAGGGGGGGAGGGGCGCCGGGGGGGGGGGGCGCCGGGGGGGGGGGGGGGGGGGTTGAAAGGGCGAGGGTAGCGGTTAAAAGGGGGACCTCAGTAGCAGAACGTCTTCGGGCCCACGACGCCGCAGTGGACCCGCGCACGAGCGGACGTCGTGGGCCCGAGGACCTTTGCTTACAGGGCAGGGGGTGCTATCGCAACCTACACGGAGTCCAACACAAGCAGCCAATTAGTCATGTATGTCATATTCGCGTGATGCTGGTCCAAAGTCTGAACCAGATCATCAGCAACCAAGGTGACACCAGAGGACTTAATCCCCCTCATTTTTCTCCCGTGTCCAATGGCGGATCCAGGGGGGTCTGGACGAGGGACCCAAATTCGCCCCCCCCCCCCTCCCGTACGTCAGATTTACAGACCTGGACACGCGCGCGCGCGCACGCAGACACACACACACACACACACACACACACACACACACACACACACACATACATACATACACACACACACACGCACGCACGCACACACACACACACACACACACATACATACATACATACACATACACACACGCACACACACACACACACACACTATAGTTTTACAACCATGAAAGTTTTTTTTTAATGCAAAAAGGGATGAAAGAAAGACATCGCAACACACAAACACCTATTAATCCATGCTCTGACAGGATGTGTGTCGACCATGACAGTTTAAGGGTGGTGTAAGAATAGCTTGGCGCACATAGACGCCAAGCTCTTCCGACAACGCCTTTGAACTATCACCTGTGACTTAGACCTAAGCACACACGGCGGGATCCGTATATCAGTGGTGTTCAAATGCAACCTCGTCGGTGATATTTTGTCTTTTCTGACAGGTCACAGTCACAGTCTGTTGCCAGTCAGAGAAGTGTGCCAATCTACTAATTTCCCTCCGCAAACTAAAAGGATGGGAGGAGAATCTTGCGGGGTTGCGCTTGACCGCAAAGTCCCTTGCATGTCGCATTAGTAGAAAGACAACACGATGACTGGTAAATCCAGACAAGTGCCTTTTGTCAATAATAACGCATAGAATCGCGGAAGCTTATGCGGCTGTGACAGGTAGTAAACTGATGTTGCGAAATCAGATGGACGGGTTGTCTTGACTAAGTTGCAAAGAAACAATGGACGGGGCACACATGTTTTGTTTTTTGTTTTGTTTTGTTTTTGTTTTGTTGATGTTTTATTTCTTCGGATAAAGCGATCGTCGCTACCTTTGCAGTAATACGGTTTCAATGTGAGTGTCAAAGCTAGAGAAGATTCACGTTGTCATCAAAAGGCTAAACTAACTTGAACCGGAACTGACATAAAGACGTGAAACTGTTGTGAAAGGCATCCGCTACTTTATCCTCGCCGCGGACAAAGATGGCCAGTGAAATTCAATGATCCCTAACCGTACTCCGCTGTATCAGCAGTCAGGGGCAATTATCCCATTAACAGGTGACACCAGATGGTCTACACCATCCACAAAGCCGACCTCTCGCTTTCTGATTGAATACTGAATTGCCTCAGCCGGGCGTGTCATCAGTCATAGGCGTACCCGCAGATGACTGCCTCAGTCTGAGATGGCTTTTTAGGAGCCCCCTTTGACTGCGCATGAAACTATATGGTTCTACTGAGGAGCCATATTATTATGTCAGCAGGGACTGAATTCTCACCCACAATTGGGGTTGACCAACACTCAAGGACTTACATTATGTGGCTGACTCGGAGTGAGGATGCGATGCTGATGATATCGCACAATGAGAGATACTACTTTTCATGAGACCCTTGACTGCGGGGGCATTTGAGACTCTGTTTCTGGCTGAAAGAAATGACGTATTAGTGCGAACTGAGGTTATTTGACTAGTCTCGACACATTAGGCCCACCCACTGATTCAGTACGTAACAGAAGACAAGAAAGGTTAAGAAGACTGCGTGCCGTGATGAAAAAAATCTCACCAACCAACCAGCCGCCAATAAGAAAGAAATAAATAAATAAAAGTAAAAAAAATAAAACCCTGACCAAGCAACCACCGTTAAAAAGATAAATTAAATAAAAAATCCCTTTCCTAACCAACCATCCACCATTATTTTTTTTTTTTAAATTGCCAGGGCTGACCCCCCGGACCCCCTGGGAACACCCCCCCCCCCCAGGATCCACCACTGGTGTCGGAGTTCTTTCGCGTCAGGGCGACTGGCAGGTCGGTTCACGACACTGTCGCTAGCCATGTGTCGTCTTTGTGGATCAGGCGCCACAGCAACATTGAAACTTCGCTCCTCTGAGCGTCACTGGTATTCGTACCTCTATAACGTAGGTCTTGTTGAAATATTTAGCCGGTGAAGATCGCATCATTAAGAAAGCAGATCTGCCTTCTTGTTGACTCGATCTCCGCCGAAAAGGTACGTCAACACTGCCTTCTTACTAATCCGATCTCCGCCGGGAAAGTGCGTCAATGACGCTCCTTTCGCAAGCACGTCCTTGGTGACCTTTCATGCTGTGTCGGGGTTTGGGTATATTAACGAAAGCGGAAGTGCGTGTGTGGGTGGGTGTGGGTGGGTAGGGGGGGGGGCGGGGGTGTGGGGGGGGGGATGAGGGGGGTTGGGGGGGGGGGGTTGAGAAGGGGTGGAGAGACACAAGCAGTCATAGCGTCTTGTACAAATTTCTTGGTTTAGCCCCTCGATGACCTGCGTGTGGTCTAAAGATAGGCAAGTTTATTTAAAACCTAACTATGGAAACAATAATTAAGTAAACCAAAACACGGGATTGGCAACAAGCTAGTTTCTTTAAAAAACGTGACTCATTCGAGGCATGTTGCATCCGGATACGTGGATAAAAGCCGCGCATCCGGATGCAGCAGGTCTCAAATGAGTTAATATATTGAAGGCGCCCCGCGTCAAATGCTGCGAAAGTATCGTATAGCGTTGCCGCCGACACAGGTATACGATACTACCGCAGCTATTGATGCGATGAACCTTGAAGTAATTAACTGACTCGAGCCTCCAACCCGCAGTTTTGCCGTTGAGAGAAAATTCGTAGGTCCGTGCTTAACCCAATTCAGCCCTGACGCACTACAGCAGGAAATGGGCCGACCATGATGATTCAAGGGCATTGCCAGATTAGCTTGGCGCCTGTCGGCGCCAAGCTAATCTGGCACTGCCCTTGAATTGTCATGGTCGATCCATCTCCTGCAACTGGTGCATAGTCATTAGATGACGCCTCCAAAATGTGGGAAATACGGCCGTCGGGCAGAATGAGTTGAGGCTGAGGAAGGATCTTCAGCAAACTGTGTTGTTCTTAACGTCAACCATACACGATTCCTTTAGTGAGTCCTTCATAATCATTCGCAGCTATTGATGCTGGGCGCCTTGAATAAGTTGGGAGTAACGGATGTGTGTTTGTGTCTGTTGACAGCGGACAACAACTGTTCGGCGTGTAAACATCCCTTGACCTACGAGGCCATTATTGACAACTCCTGCCGGGCAGACTTTGGTGAGTATAGCATTTTTAAAAAAAAATCCTCCGTCATGTAAGCACGAATAAATATCAGACTTTTCGTTAGAATTTAATATGGCCTATCCTTAAAATTATATGAAATAACAAGGAATCGCATGAAACAGATGCGCCACGGTGGATGTACAGCCACCGTGCCGGACTGTTTTTCATGCGAGCTCTCTTGATTACGGAATAAGTACGTCAGTGAATCTACAAACTTTACTGCCTTCGATCGCGAACTTTCAAGAAAGTTGTAAACAAAGCGCCGCTGAAGTTGACTGAGTCGAGCATTTGTAGGCAGGTATTGATAGTCATAGGTCGACAAACTCACTCATCCGAATGCGTTCTGGGGTAGGTTTGATAGTACTTTTCAAAGTACATTTGTTTTTTTTGTTAAATTTTGTCCTTTCCTATGGGCTCCCATTTTTTCCGACCCCTTCAAAATGCGTCCGTACAATTGTCGGTTAACGGAAAGTCTGGAAAATATAATAAAACAAATTAAATGACTATCTACTTTTAATTATTTGTTTAATGCATGGCTGTGCTCTATAAAGAAAACCACCACCACCACCACCACCAACAACAACAACAGCAACAGCAACAACAACAACAGCAACAACAATAACAACATCAAACTTTCGCTCACTTTGTAATGATAAAAACAAATGAAATAATTAGTTCATGTGCGCCATTTTTATTTTTGTTGTTGTTGTTGTAGTTTATAAATTTTTTATTGCATTTTTATTTGACACGACATACAGTATAATAGCATACACATCGTTCATGTCACCTTGAGCGAGGACTCACACACTGACGTTAGTGTAAATATTTTCAGACTTTTTTTTTGGTCTCAGGAAAACTGAAACACCAACATTCATGAACCACTATTCAGACAGCTTAGAGAGCGAAATCTTTCCACGCAGGAAATAACCCAGTCAGCAAAAGATGATCGGGCCGACATTGGCCACAGTTGGCCCGCGCACAGTCGTGCGCGGGCCAACAGTGGCCAAGGTCGGCCGAAAGACCTTTGGTTACTGAAAAGTCGCTTACAGGCAGCTTTGTTTTCGGCGCATTAGGTCTACGAATGACGGGAAAGAAAGTACATGCATCTGGAATTTTGTGTTTGTCTTTGTAATGCCACAGGAACCTTTAACTCTTTGACTGTCGGTAGCGCGTTTTGTCGAGGTGATCCCTGCACGAATCACCTCGACAAAACGCGCTACGCACAAACGAAGGGTTAACTCCTTCTACCCCAGACACACCACCGGAAGAGAAGGATCGACCATGATAGTTCAAGAGTAATGCCAGAATAGCTTGGCGCCTATGGGCGCCAAGCTATTCTGGCATCACCCTTGAACTATCATGGTCGATCTGTGTCCTGCACTGCAATGCAGTCTTCAGAGGACAACGGCAAAATGTGCGGATTTCGGTGTTGGGGTAGAATGAGTTAAGTTACAATGAGTAAGTACATGCAAATGGTTAAGTAGGCGCGTTTCGTGACTAATAATGACGGTATTTCCGCAAGTGAAACAAATCCCTGATTTATTTTTCATGCGCTTTAGGATGTATCATAAGAAAATAATGTTCTTCGTCAGCATCATCATCAACAATAATAACAGCAGCATCAACAAAAATAGCAGTTATAATAACAATAGTAATATCATTATCAACAACTCAGCAATAATAATAATAATAAATAAAATAGTAATAACAAGAAATTTATTTACACAAGTTGCTGTACCCTGACCGAGTGAAAACCAATACTGCTTTGTAAAAACGTCTGAATATTGTGTGTGTTCTTGTGTTTACCGGTTTCCGATTGCGTGTTTTTGTTAATGTTTTTCGTTGTCTCGTTGTCTGCTGGAACGTTGAAATGCATGTGAGGAAGTTTTTTAATTTCATGTGTTGTTCATTTGCATTTTGTTCTCGTTTTGATTTTCTGCGCTTGTGTTTGTGAGTGTGTGTGTGTGTGTGTGCGTGTGCGCGCGTGCGTGCGTGTGTGTGTGTGTGCGTGCGTGCATTTGTTTGTTTGCTTTTTTGTTGAGGGGAAGGGGGGTGTGTGTGTCGGGAATTAGGGGTGGGAGTGGGGGTGGGGGTGAGGGTGGAGGGGGCGTGTAATCGTTCCACGCACAAAAATCTGATTATATCTTCTAGTTGTCATATAGCTGCTTTGCGCTTGTTTGATAAGTGTTCAGGTCGTATTTCATAGCTCTTAGTCGCATGTCCCTGTCTAGATAGACCACGCCCCCCCCCTCCACCTCTCCCTCCCGTGCGCCCCCTCCCCCCTCCCCCTTTTTCACCGGCTCCCAAGAACGAGAACCCTTGATACTCTCTAGTGGCGTTGACATTATCCTTGACACATTTACGTGTTAACGCATTCGTGACGTGCCACATCCGGAGGTGCAGCTTAATGCCGTGTATCCGGATTGCGCACGTATTGAATGAGTTAACGCCAGATTGATCGGCCAGGGTTGTTCAAGCGTAGTGCCACATGGGAACTACTTTTCAATCACCATGTCCGATCCGTCGCCTTCAGCGTGTACGTCAACCATATACGCTTCTATAGCCACGAAAGCCATTCTACATTCAGGGCAAATAATGTGATAAATGGACGCAACTCATAAACCAGTCAGCTTCAGCCCCGTCACTGGCGAGAAAGAGCAAACATCTGCAAGAGACATAGATCCTTGTGATGGTTTGTGCCTCATGCTGACACCACTTGGAATGTGTAAATGCTTTTTGTGCGGCTGGGGCTCCGGCTTTAGCGTGGAATTTAACGAAGAGAGCAGAAACCCGATCTAGTGCGTCATCTGGCAGTGATGGGGTTAATTCCGATCACTTTACCCTGATGATGCTAATCACGTGACACCTGTTTCCTTCTGTCTAATTCCGTGACACGCGCTTCCTGTTAATCTTTACGGTCTTCCTGTCCTATCGGTCATGGACGCCGGCACCCCTAAGACTGTCGGGGCGAGGCGTGGCGAACGCAACCCAGCTGCAAGAGACATACACCCTCGTGAACACCCGCAGTAGGGCGAACAAGAGACATAAACCCTCATGAGCCCCCGCGACTGCGGGGGCTCATGAGGGTTTATGTCTTTTGTTCGCCCTACGTTTGTGATGCCATTTGTTGGTTACCATTGACGTCTGCGTTCTTCAGGCGAATGTCGATCATTGTGCTGTCGGTTTAGACACGTGGCTCGTGATAATCTGAAAAGTGAAGGGCTAGGATTTAGCGAGCGCTGAAGAAACCAGCTGTACTGCTGCGGATAAGCAGTGTGTTGACCGAGCTTTGTGTGACAATATAACAATTGTCACGCACAGGGCGGACACTCCCTGAAGTCCGCTTCAGGAGAGCGAGCTATGAGTGCTACCACTCGAGACGCACCCGACCCACACTAACACAAACTTAACACAAACACCAGAGGAACAATGACGACGACATGTATTACATATAACCCTAACAATAATCAACTATTCTCACTTAACCCAAACCACGCACTCACACCGACACACGTCCAAACTCCCCAACCCGAATAAGCATTATACACAATACAAAATAACAAAATTAATATATAATAAAACAAATATCCTAACTAAAATACAAAAGAAAACTAGTGCTGAAAAGCTTAGATCATAAGCCACTGGACCCCGACGGAAGCACAAGCGTCAAACGCTAACGCCAGTTAGACCAACGCCTCTGATTCCGCGAAGACTCCCCTACAGCACGTCGCTCCTTAAGTAACACAGTATCTCAAACAGCACAATATCAAATATACGATAAACCATATAAGCTTACTAAAACACAAATGAAGATTGAGAAAAATGAATATAGTTCGCAAGCTACTGAATCTCCTCAGCGGGAGCACGAACGACAAGTTCGAATTAAATCGCAGCACAAGGCTCCTTTAGCTAACACAATGTTTCAGAGTAAACAATATCCCGTATACAAGTGGAGCAAATATCCTTAATTTAACACAACTGAAAGTTGAGCAAACTCAATAAATTTCACGTCACCGGACCTTCTGGCCGGAAGCACAACCGTTAAGCTCAGCTCAGCTCGACGCTCTTGCTTCCGCGATAAGGCCTCCCGTTACACAGGCTGCCTTTAAATCATCACAATCTCTCAAAAACTTTCCGTCACCGTGACAAAGCTCCTCTCACTAAACTGTCACTACGAAGAGATTAAATAAATCTCACAACGTTCTTTACGAGATTATGAACAAAACTTTACTTAAATAGGTTAGAATTAAATGTGACGACCCGACACGACCTGACTAAACACGGGGCGTGCCGCGACACTCGCAACAGCAACCAGGTACGGCGTCGTAGCCCCACAAGGCGGAGTGACACAGTCAGCCTCCACTCTCAGTACCACAGCACGTTGGCAGACTTAGCCGGTTAGTTCTTTAAGCTATAGGGCGTTGAATTTGGACCATTGGATTAGGATGCACTAAAACACAGGTGCAAAAATACACATATAAATCACTAACAAAAGAAACAAAATAATCACATCACCCTTCCCGCAACTTTAATTGCCGTCTTTTACATTCCCTTCACCTCTCTCCCGCAACAATAAATTCAACCCGAACAAAATACATATTTACACGTCACCACATGACTCACTTCCGAATTCACCCTCCGACGCTAAATACTACAAAATACAGATAACATTCACTTTTACCTTCTACACCTACACTGGCCCCCCCCCCCCCCCCAATACACACTAACCAAATACTAATAATAACAGAACAAGCAAACACAAACAACCCCCCCCCCCCCCCCGAGCAAATGGCCACTAAGGAATTGTTGCGCGTACTTACTGCCATCCGTGAAGACGCCCCGGCTAGGACGAAGACAAACAAGGACAAGACAAGCCAGGGGTAAAGTCGTCGCAGCTCGTCTTCTCTTCTCCTTCTACAGACACCGGCTTCGGGGCGACCAAAACCGTATCGCAGGGCTGAAACAAAAGAACGACACAGCTGCTTGCGACCTTCAGCAAATAGCGAACCACGCCTGAAAGACCACCCTAGGAGACTGCTGGAAAAACGACTGACTCGTTCGCAGTTGGAAAAGCGACTGTCTGACAAATTGGATAACGTTAGGTTAGCGGAAAAAACGCTCAGTAACTCATGTGACTGAAATTCACGTGAAACAATGACCACCCGACCACGCAGACCGGGCGACCACGTGCGTCAACCCGTCCACCAAATTCTCTTGCAAGGCAGCAAATACTCGTGTACAGGCCAAATACCCCACCTAAACTACCCGTACGTCCCGTGACTATCTAAATCCTGTCACCCCTCTAAACTTACTCTCCTACAAAATTAGACGAAAAAGCCCGTGTCGTGACACATTATCATTCTGTTACACCCATTTCTTGAAATCAGTTTGACTGATAGTTCAAGGGTGGTGCCAGAATAGCTTGGCGCCTGAGGCGCCAAGCTATTCTGGCACCACCCTTGAACTAGAACAGTTGATCTATCTCCTAATCTCTAATGTAGCCTTCATAGAACAATTAGAAAATTTTACAAAATCAGCCTCGGGATGTAATGGGTTAATAGTAACACTAGGGCTCGGGAAGTTCCTCGCGTTGCCTAGGAACGTCGGCGCATCAGCCGTCATCTTAAGAGGATACCATAGTCTTAAGATAGTAGGGAAGTAGTGTTTCAAATCGTTTTTCTTCATGTTTCTTTCTCTTTGGAAATAAACAAAAACAGATTCTGGTTAGCGGTTTCCTACGGTGATGGCAAGACTCGCTGTTATTGCTTATAGCACGTCAGGACTTTCCTGACATTGTGCTGACTGCGATTTCCCTATTAGCGCCTTACTTCGCTATCCTCACAAAATGGCCGCCACGACTAGCGTGATGACGTCAGCTATTCAAGAGCCCTATTCAAGATTCAAGATATTTATTGTCCCAAAATGGATATTCTTGCTTGTGTTATTACTATTGTTATTGTTGTGGTCGTCAGAATGATGATGATTGTATTTCCGCATGAAGGAGATTTTGTCGTGGGATACAGCATTATCAACATCATAATCATTATCGTTATTGTGTATCTTTCGTTTGTGTCTTTTGTAAAAAGAAAATCTTTTTATCCTCAGTGGTGCGAGTAAAGATCGACAAGACGGAGGTACGAGGCAGTGATCGTGCGCTGACCCTGAAGAAAGGCAAGCGCTTCTACAAGAAGGAGAACATCACCAAGAAGGACCGCGACTCAATGGTGCACATACTGACAGGCGGCGCGGACTGCTCCTGTGACCTCATCAACGACACCAACGAGCGGTTCCTGTTGATGGGCGCCAAGAAGGGCGACACCTTGGTGGTAAACTACGTGAGTGTATTCCAGCGCAAGAGTAAGGACTTCAAGCGCGCGCTCAAAAACATCCGCAAGGGCAACGTGTGTGAGGGCATCATTAAACAGCTCACGGTGGTCGACCCGGATAAGAACGGCAAGGCGGAGAAACCGCAAGGTCAGGACTACATGTTTGGAAAAAAATGTTTATGTTATGTTGAGTTATGTTGTGTTATGTTATGTTGTTATGTTATGTTATGTTATGTTATGTTAGGTTAGGTTAGGTTATCTTTTGCTGTGTTATGTGTTGTGTTGTGTTGTGTTGTGTTATGTGTTGTGTTGTGTTGTGTTATGTGTTGTGTTATTTGTTTCCTTTCGTTTGTCTCAGTTTACTTTAGTTTAGTTTAAAATGAAAAGAAAAATGGAGACTGCCAGTGCTAATAATTTAGGAAGGCTACCAAGTATATAGGTAAAAGCACTGTCAGGGAGAAGAACTGATAATTGGTCATTACTGCACAGTTCTCTTCCCTGACAGTGCTTTTACCTACTTTACTTGGTAGTCTTCTTTTCGTTTGGTTTGGTTTGCTTTAGTTTAGTTCAGTTTAGTTTTGTTTGGTTTACTTTAGTTTAGTTTTGTTTGGTTTACCTTAGTTTAGATTAGTTCCTTTCTCGAACATTGTTTTTAACCTCTAACCTCGAATCTCTAATATGTAGACTTTCCAGTGTTTTTATTTATTTATTTATTTATTTAATTATTTGTTTGTTCGTCTCTCTGACTGATGGATTATCTCAGTAAGAAAACAAGTGGATGGAGAATAATAATCTGAGTTTTTCTGCTGTTTCCTGTCTGTTTTCAGATGATGGTAAATGTTCCGCTTGCAGAATGCCTGTCAAGTACGAAACAATCGTGGAAAATTATTGTCTTGCAGATTTCGGTGAGTAACAGGAGTTATTCTTCAATCAGAATCATGTCATAGACAGTAGATTGAGCCCCTTCACTGCAAGTAAAGTCAGTAGGTAAGTTGCCATTGGACGCAGCTCTTGTTCTGAAATCTTTGTTAATGTTAATTCATCGATAAAGAGCACCAGCTATCAAAGAACATGGCTACAAAGTGGTGTCCACAAGAGAGATAGATCCTCAAGAGTCCCCGCAAAGCGGGGACTCTTGAGGATCTATGTCTCTTGTCTTTGGATCGTGTTCTGTAGTTTTTCCCTCGGCAGAAAGGGTTTATAACTGCTAATCTGCTAACGTCCCTTTTCCGTGTGTTCCAGTGTTGCGAGTGAGCGTGTCGGGCGTGGAGGCAAAGGACGGCCACCAGGCACTGATCACCAAGGCACGCCGCAAGAACTTCAAGAAAGGGGCCATCACGCGCAAGGAGGAAAAGTCCCTTGTGCCGCTTCTCGACGGGGATGAGAACTGCGCGTGCGACCTGGTCTCCAACACCAAAGCGAAATACCTCATCTTCGGCAACAAGCGAGATGACAAGTTCTACGTGAACTATGTCGCGGAGTTCGACAAGAACAACAAGGACTTTAAGAAGGCTCTGCACTCCATTAGAAAAGGCGAGGCTTGCTTGGGTCTGCTGCACGGGTCCAACGTGCCGGGCGGGGGAGGTGACGACGACAACAAAAAGTCATCTGGCGGAAAATCGGGCAAGAAGGGCAAGAAACAGAAAAAGGGCAAGAAGCGAAAGAAAGGGAAGGGAGGGAAGAAAGGCAAGGACGATAACTCCAACAATGACAACAGTAATAGCGCCCGCGCGGGGAAGTAACTGGAGAGAGAGAAAGAGAGAGAGAGAGAGGGAGAGACAGACAGAAACTGGTGAAGGTATAGTGTTTGTTGGTCTGTGATTTCGGATCCTATGGCCACTGACCGCAGGTCAAAACTCACGGACCAGATGGCCTACAGATTTAGAGACGTTAAGTTTGCGCCGGTCTACTCTCAACAAGAAACCAGAGAGAAGTCGCGGCAGAAAGACAGATTGTACCATAGGCATAGATAGCACACCAAACATCACCAAAAGGCATAGATCCGCATGAGCCCCTTGGGGCTCATGAGGATCTGTGCCTATTGGAGATGTTTAGAGAGTTGTTACAAGCTGGTTATCTGCCGTGATTTGTCTCTCGTTCGTTGTCGGGAGTCGTTCGTTGCAAACGAGACCTCACTACTGGCTGTCAAGAACCTGAAGGACGTTGTGAAAATAATGGTGATCTGACTGCAAAGTGTGATTTCATGTGAAATGCGATTGTAACTTTATGATTTGACTGCTTATGTGTAAGTACTCATTAGTACTTTGGATATTAGTATGTGAATTGTGTTTCCATCAGGGGAACACAAGAGAAAGATGGAGGATGTACAATCACACAACTGAGGAATCTGTGTGAGTGAAACGAAAGAAAATCGACTCTTGCTGCTGATGCGTAAACTGCCCAGTTTGCAAAAGGTCCTCAGGATGAGTTGACCCGTGCACAGCGCACAGGTCAACTTGGGCAGAGGTTGTCCCGAGCACCTTCTGTGTGAGGACAGTACTGATAGAACATAGAAGAGTCCCATTCTACACTGGAATATTACCGCGTGAGTTGAGACCAGGGATGGATGGCTACAAACTGTTGAGTGTGAGATGAACACTGTCACACTGGCCATATTACTGTGTGAAGGATCAGTGGTGCACTGACACAAGGAGAGGAGATGCCGCCGATATGGCAAAAACTGTGTGTCTGTGAAACAGACAGAAAAAAGTCTTGAGTATGTCTGTGTTGGACTGTAGACGCAAAAAGTTTTCTTTTGCAAGTATGAGGAAGATCTGGGTACAAGTGCTGAGCATGTCTTACGGTAAAATCATGCGTGTCTGCTGATCTGTGATTTTAGACCTTACGGCTTGAGTTCGTATAGTCCAGAATCACAGTGCAGCAGACCCATATTATGTCACGTTCGTGATAAGTGTTTTTTAAACTGTATCTACAGAGTTGGAATATTGTGATGAGAAATTGTTTAGCGATATTGTTAGCGACAGACACCCGAACCTACGTTACTGGTGACACTATTCAGTTCACGACAAGAAATAGGCGTTGTTCTAAAATCGGAAGGTGGTCAAAACTGCAGTTCTTTCAACGAAAACAGTGAAATAAAAGCCCGGTCACGATATCGCATGTTTGACTGGGCTTTTAGACCCTTTGACTGCCGAGAAAAAGTGGACACCACACTACTGCAAGAGGTATAGATCATGAGCCCCCGCAGTCGCGGGGGCTCATGAGGATCTATGCTTCTTGCTGAGACCAATTTTAACCCTTGTTTCTGAGACGATTTTGGCTTTTGGTCGGTAAATAAACAAAGATTTCAGAAACAAAATATGTACGTACATTGGCAGGCAAAGGGTCAGTCACCTGTTCGCGTCAGAAGACGCCCAGTTTGACCTCTTCAGATTTACCTGATCTTTGATTCAGTACCATACTGCCACAGATCATAAGGCCCAGAATCATAGACAGGCACAACCATGGTGTCGGTTTGCATAGGCTGGATTTTCTGCTGGTGTGGTCCCGGGTTCCTCGCGCTGTACAGATTTGGACGGAAGACTGCGCGTGCCGATTAATACCAAAGTTTTCTGGAATGGACATTGACAGTGCGTGTACATATTTATTTGAATCGCCAGTGTCGGCCAGTTTTACTTTTTATTTACTTCTACAGTACCTGTTGTACAAGAGAATGGGGTTCAGTTGTTTCAAGAACTCTTTAGTGTTATTGTATCACAATTGTTTGATGTACGTATGTGCTTGTATTCGACGGAAAGGCCTGCTGAGACTAACTGAATCATTTAAATCATACGCGTCTCACCGAAGTAACTGGTTATCTGTCCATATAACAGACGGTTTACAGTGAGAGCGGGAAGGCGCCGAGCTAGCTCAGCACATTCCCGCTCTCACTGTAAACCGTTAATAGACGTACAACAAACCAAGTGAGTATCTCGTTAATAGACGGATAACCCGTTCACTCGGTGACATAAATCGGTCACGCACCTACGTGTGTATAGTTAAATGCTGCACTTCATTGAACTCATTGTACGCGTGTAAACCGCTTCAAGTCTTCATATGTCACTATTTCGGTCATTGCAAATGTTGGGGCATATTGTACATTTGTAGATGGCACGAAAATGTTGTAGTACTAGGTATATAAAGGTACCCGGGTGGATACAGTATGTCGGTATGTGTAGCTGCATTGCAGGTCGCCGTCAAGAATTAAATAGAAACTATGAATAGAAGATATCCCTAAATCAGAGGATGGTCAGAAAATGAAAGGAATCAAGGTTAAAAGATTCAAGAATTGTATTGTCCATGAAAGAAGGATATTGGTGTGTTGTCCATAAAAAAGGATATTAGTGGCACTTTTCGTTAAGGTGATATTCCTGCAGGAATCACCTCAACCAAAAGCATTGCCGGAAACGTTTGTAGGCTGCTCGGTGTTAAGTCCCAGTAACTAACTAACTATCCTAGCGCGATTAGTTATTGGAATTATAACGCGGAGCAGGCTACTAAAGCAATCCACTAGATTGGTTAGTTATTCGGATTTTAAAGCCAAGCCATCAAAAGATTAGCTAAGTATTGAATTTCATGCCGAGCAAGCCACGGTGGATTGCTGGTGAGAAGTGGCCGTGTTATTCGTGTCCCCATTTTGAGGTAAATCTACACATTCAGGTCAACAGTGCCACTGCTACCAAGACGCATGCCGCGCTGATCCCGCTATATGCTCTTGTGTCAAGAGGCATTTCCTAATGCCTTTGATCTGATTCTGAATTAGAAATAAATCCTGTTGTACACTGTGATTGCGAGACAAATATTTTTGATGCGAGTAATTTGGAGAATATACATAAGGCAGAGTTTATGTGAGTGGGTAATCTGTGAGTTACGACCTCACGTCTCTATGCTGCTTGGTCCAAAACCCCAGACCATCCGTCCCGTTTTCGGAAGTACTCCGCAGTTAGACCCTCTCGGGGAGTACGCCACAAGTACACTTCTATTCAAATGAGATGCGAAGTACACTTCTATTCAAATGAGATGCGAAGCATCTCATTTGAATAGAAGTGTACTTGTGGCGTACTCCCCGAGAAGTTCTAACTGGGGAGTAGTGTTGTAAACGGTACGGCAGCACACAGTAATTTTGCCACCCCCCCCCTCCCCCCCCTCCCCCCCCCTCCCCCCCCCCCGATATATATCTTTATTGTGCAGTTCAGCTAAATGAACTGCTGTAACGTTTTCATTCTTATTACATGTATTTTACCTGTTGCTGTAGCACACGTCTGATAACACGTTTAAGGTTTCCAGAGATATTCATTAAAATATTAGAAAATATACGCGCTTTTGTAGTGTTTGTGTTTGTGATTCATTGCATAACCAAACCATGTAACCTTATAGAGTCTACTTTAAAAAAAATCGTTTTGAATGAAACATCGTGCATGAGAAAATTGAGATAAGGGATTTCGAGTGATAGGGAGTCGTTCGCGCAGGACAAGGTAGGCAAAGCTTGCAGATAAATGCTCACATTAACCCTTTAAGTCCTGATGCAGTCTAACATGAGATCAATTCGACCATGGTAGTTTAAGGGTGGTGCCAGAACAGCTTGGCGCCTGTAGGCGCCAAGCTGTCCTGGCACCACCCTTGAACAAATCACGGTCGATCTATCTCCTGAACTGTAATGTAGCTTTAGCAGGAAAACTCACAAATCTGAAAAATTTGTTCTCAGGATTTAACGGGTTAAATTTACTTCAAGACACGTTCATTACTACTGGCCTAAAGATTCAAGGAAAGCAAAATTAGATGCGGGTGAGTGTAACATCATGTGTCTAGTTATCCTCACGTATGCTTTGTTAGAAAATTTATATCATATGATTATATAACCACAGCGAAGGACTGATGTACATTTTGGGCGAATCGCGCTTATTTACACGGTTGTGACCGATCATTTTTTTAACTCATTCGAGACGTGCCGCCTCTGGATACGCGGCTAAAAGCCGCGTATCCGGAGGCGGCACGTCTCGAATGAGTTAATGCAATTTACTTATGTATTCGTCTGTGATTTTGGACCTTACAGCTAAGGTACTGATCACAGATCAGCACAGATTATTATTATTATTTCATTTTTATTTTTATTCTTGGGGTCATTGCTTTTGGTTTGCTTTTCACAGTTTGTCATTGACTGCTTGACAAACGTTCATAAAATTCATTCTTTGAAAAAAAAAATTTTCAACGTGATTTAGTGTGTTAGATGTAAGACCAAATTTCTCAGAATAGAAAATAAACATTAGCACAATGAAACGAAACTCGCGACACGAAAACACACACACAAAACCAAACACCTAGATTCTTTGCTTTTTCATGCTAATGAGTACATACACCAAAACTGCTCAACCAGAATCAAATGGACAATGCAGGATTCACCTCGACAAAAAACGCTGCCGACAGCCAAAGGGTTAAAATACTACGCGCTTGACTAAGTCGACGTTGCGTGTTGAATACCCCTTCACCGCCAACTTCGAAATTACGTCTTTGAAACCATCACAGGTTTAGTGCTCACAACCTAGTTTGCCTGAAGTACAACTGCGCGAAAGAGGCTATCAAGAAGTGTACATCATCACGGGGAGCTAGGCATATTGTATGCTAGCTAGTTACCGTACCCTTTCAATTTCTATTTGATTTTTATTGTTCTCAATCTGTCCGTTTGTTCGGCTCTGACAGCTTCCTACCATTATGAGAACCGGTATATTTAGCACTGGATGAGTGCACTGAATGTAGTAGCTAAGCAGAAGTAAGTACGGTAAACTGCGTGAAGGACTTAGGTAATAACACACGCTAGGTACCTACCGAAATAAAACGGCCGAAGTTGCTGGACTAACTGCGCTGGGTACGAAAAACATAATGATGATGATGAGGATAATAATAATAATAATAATAATAATAATAATAATAATAATAATAATAGTGCCTGACAACTCTCCACATTCAGGCTATATTTTAACTCGTTCAGCCTGACGGCCGTATTTCCTAACTATTTGAGGCGTCATCTAATGACTGCACTAGTTGCAGGAGATGGATCGACCATGATAATTCAAGGGCAGTGCCAGATTAGCTTGACGCCGACAGGCGCCAAGCTAATCTGGTACTACCTTTGAATTATCATGGTCGACCCATCTTCTGCTGTATTGCGTCAGGGCTGAATGGGCTAAACAATTGAAACTCGCCAAACTATACACAAAAGGAAATATTTTATACAACGGAAAATCTTCAAAACCCTCCGCGAATCGTAATGCGAGATGGCAGAGACTTTACTGATGTTCGTGGCTGCCACGCTTGTAGAAAGTAACATAGCGATTATTTTCCTCAAGGGGTGCGATAACTATAGAACTTCTCTGTTTAGATGTTGTTCGCTGTGTTGCCGCCTTGAAGAATCGGAGCTGATTGTCCTTTTCTAACCAGGCTATCTTGTTTTGATTGAGGAGCACGAAGGACTATTTTCTGTGTCTGTTTCTAGTAAGCAAAGGCCACAGTGGGCCGGCGCACGACAAATTTTTGCGTAGTAGGCTTTTGTTGTTGTCTCGTTATTACCGTTATTTTTTTAATATCATCGGCACAATTATTTGTTTCGTGTTCTGTGTATAACTACACTCTGGTCTGTGGTATTCGACCTAACCGCTCTAGATCCCTACGGTCCAAAATCACAGACCAGCTCAAATTTTGATTTGATAAATCATCTATTTTTATTTCTGATATTTTTTTGGACAGTTGGATGCGATCATTATGTAATCAATCAAGTTGTGAAATCAAACGGATCGATGACAATCCGTTAGGAATTGGTAGATACATTTCTGCAAAGTATCAATGACAGTGTAACTAATTATATTTTCAGTTAGACCGTTATTATATATGTTTATACGGGCAAGGCTACATGTTGAAAAAAAAATCAACTTCAATTTACACAAGCTGCATGACTTTATGGACAAAAGACTCAAAAAAGGAAATACTTCTATTGTATATAAATTAGACTCGCTCAGTGTTTATAAACTGTACATTCACGCAATGTATAAATACATAAATCAAACAGTTTGAAGACAATCTCGTTGTTGGCGTAATTATGTTGTGCGTACTAAGTTTATTGTGACCTTGCTGGCATTATTTCTCTCTGTACTTTGTGGAGCTTTCTCTGTTTTCTCAGTCTGCCTGTTATGGTCTCTTTCTCTCATTCAAGGTGCCCCGCATCAATAGCTGCGAAAGTGTCGCACAGCGTTGCCGGCGGCAAAGCTGTAAGACACTTCCGCAGCTATTGATGCGGAGTATCTTGAATGAGTTAAACACCGCATTTAGACATCAATGCCTTAATTCATTCGAGACGTTGATACATACAGACGGCTATTGAATTTAGCGTGCAAGGTACGCCGCATTTTATCTATAATACATTAACGATCATGCACGCTGGAAAATTCCACCCCCCGACCACCCTTCCCTTGCCCCTCCCCCCTCCCTCCCCCAAAAAAAAAATTAAAAAAAATCTATAGAGATAAGCAATGGAAGACAACAACAACAACTGCAAATACAAACTTCAAAGCATATCGGTCAGTGTTACCTGCTATTTATAAAACATTTCGTTTCCCTTTCAGTCGTTGGTTTGAAAGGAATAAAATATGTCGCAGTACGTATTTTGAAGTCTACTGCTGTCATACAAAAGCTGAGTTTGCTTAGGACCTACTTAATAAAATTTGTCCCCTCGTTTCTTTTGTGACTTTCTGTGTGGTGACCACATAGACGACACATTGCTCACATTCTCAGTAACCGGGAATGCAGCACAGCCTATTTTGAGCGAGTACCCTAATGACAGATCATCTGCCGTTAACACTTTGGCTGTCGGTAGCAGTTTTAGTCGCGATAATTCCTGCAGGAATCATCGCGACTAAAACCGCTACCGACACCAAAAGGATTAAAGATTATCAGTGTAGTGGCTGTAGTCAGATAACATAACACATTTTTTTTTGGCACTGCAATACCTCTCATGAGAGAGCGCCTGAGTTTTAGGTCTACTTTTTTCCCTCTCTTAAGAACAGTACAAACTGAAAAGCTGCACTACAAACCACACACTTATATTACAAACGAATTTCTTTGAGTATTCAACACAGTTTTATTGTTGCTGTGTTTGCTATGGTGACATTTTGTAATATATATACCGTGGCCATTTTTCTTGTTCGGTTAAATCTTCAGGACAGCCACTGAGACATTGTAAAATCTACGTCCCTCCCCCCCCCCCCCATCCCCCGCAACAATAAATAAATAAATAAATAAATAAATAAATAAATAAATAAAAATTGCAAGAGCACACACAAACAAGCAAGCTAGCGAGAGAGCAAGCGAACAAGCAAAAAAGAAAGTAAAGAAAGAAAGAAACAAACAAACAAACAAATAAACTTATTCTCAGTTTTACAAAGACCTTCTCCATTGTTTGTGTCTTTTTAATAGTATGTTCATTTTTTTTTTTTTTGTTTCAACCTCTGCCACATTATTAATTTTTAAACTCTTTAACACTTAATTCACCTCAAATCTTCTACACGTACAAAGTTGTTATAGCCTGCTGCTAATGTGCATTGCCTACAAATGACACACTACTGCTGCCCAACTCCAAGAGGCATAGATTCTCATGCGCCCCCGCGGATGCGGGGGCGCATGAGGATCTATGCCTCTTGGTGGGCCTTTTTACATCCATGTTCCGCGAGTAGGTCTGTCGGACGTGCTTTGAATATGACTGCAGTTGTGCTATCGCGTGTATGTATTTGCCCACAATCTTCGTGTCAGTGTCTGTACAAACCCGAGTCATGCGCCTAATTATGTCTTACTACAATGCTGCCTAGAATAAAACCCTCCATCACAAAATAAAGACGTGCATTAATGCCTTTGTTGGTCTTTTGGGCTTGTTTATTTTGCGTGAGCGTCTGATTTCTCTGTGAGTTGTTCGTGTGTTTGCTTGGTGTTTGCTGCTGTTAACCCTTCGGCTGTCGGTAGCGGTTATGTCGAGGTGATTCCTGTACGAATCATCTCGATTTAACCCCTTGCCTGCAGCTGTACGTACATTTTTTTTTTTTTTTTTTTTTTTTTTTTTTTTGTCGCTGTCTGCCGGCACCTCGGTACCGGTGGCAATTTTCAAAGCGTGACTAAAGGCAGTAATTATGTCCACTTTTTCAATGTGGTTTTCAGTGTGCAATGGGACACAAATAGGCACACTGGCTTTCGGCACTTGAAGGCAGATATCAGCACCCTTCAGAGAGCCACTTAATCACTTCCTTGCCACAGTCAGAACATTTTTGTTTGTGAAATCTCGGTTGAGTCAACGACCAAAAATGAACACCGCCCAAAAAACATGGATACAAATTGGTCTCAGCAAGAGGCGTAGATCCTCATGAATCCCCTCTAAAGGATCTATATCTCTTGCAGTTCAATCGTTAAGGGGTCAACCCGCTATCGGCAGCCAACGGGTTAAGTTTGTTGTTTTCATGTATTCATGTTTGTTTTGGGGGTTTGTAATTTGTTGTTTGTTTCTTTTTGTCTTGCTTGTTTGTCTCACTGGTTGCCCATTTGTTTCGTTGATATTTTTTTTCTAGTTGACAGCAAGTGTGTTTTGTTGTTGTTGTTCCTATATTGTAAATTTAGACGGCGACTATAGTACATGCAAAACGTAGTGAAGGAAATGTGCCGTGGGGTCGGGAAAATATTGTTTATTGGAAGATTCGTGACAAATTTATGGCTATTGGTCACATCGGGACGCCGTTTGAATGCACGAAATGCTTTACCGTCGAGAGTATTCGCGACGATGAAGAAGTGACCAACAGCCATAATTATTTCGCGAATCGAAACAACGAATTAATTATTGCATCGATTTACTGCCACAATAGACGATTTTTGGAAATCAGACTTAGGTGAAAATTGCACTTGTTTCGGCACAAACAGTGTATTAAAAGCCCGGACAAACATGACAAATGGCATGTTTGTCCGGGCTTTTAATCACTGTATGCGTCGAAACACCTGCAATTTTGACAAATTTCTGATTTCCGGAAATTGTCTATTTCCACAAAAGCAGGGATGTTTATTGTATAGAAACTGCTAAGCCGTACTTACATGCGAGAACCATTAATCTATATCTAGCAGATTTCGCAATTTCTGCAGAGGTAAGTAGTTCGTCAAAAGACTAACAATGGTTTGCAGGTACAAAACGAAAGTACTAACGCCATATGGTTTATGTATAACAACACTGTTTATCCGTAACTCATTCTACCCCAACACCGAAATCCTTAAATTTTGCCGTCGTCCTCTGAAGACTGCATTGCAGTGCAGGACACGGATCGACCATGATAGTTCAAGGGTGATGCCAGAATAGCTTGGCGCCCATAGGCGCCAAGCTATTCTGGCACCACCCTTGAACTATCATGGTCGATTCGTATCTTCCTGTGGGGTGTCTGGGGTAGAATGAGTTAAGATAGAGACATTTTTGTAGAAGTGAGGGGGAAACCAGTCTGCGTAAGCGACCCGGATAAGACGCAAGACATTTTTTTTGTGCATATCATTAAAAATTTAAATCATACAAGTCACAAGTTTATTCCAGTGATCAAATTAAAATCATCAGCAAGTAAATAAGTATACATATTTACGATAAACTAATTTAAAAAGTAATATTTTTAATGTCGTAAGCATGCTAGCGTCGCTAGTTTGAAAATGACGGCCAGCGAGATGCCTTCGAAAGAAGGCAATCAGACGCGCACGGTTGATGCAGGTTTACTTTGCTCCTGAAGTGAGACAGAGATTATCTTGAGTTTGAACTGTAAAGCACATCTTATCAGCGTCATATACGTTATTTATTACTGGTTTTGAAAGCAGCCTTTTCCACAGAACTCAGTTGTGAGAGGAAAGCATATTGAAAGTAGACTCCTCCCGTTCATGTTTTGCATTGTGTCTGTCGACCATCTTCAATATTCTAAACACTTTTTATCCAGATGCAACATGCATGTTGTTCGTCTTTTTTCCAGTCTAGTGCTCTAAGTGTATACCTGCTATTTTTGGTTAGTGGAGGTGGGATTTTTAACTGGTCAAGCATGGTCTTATTCGTATGGTCTAATAGGCATACGCCAGGCAGACTGAAACCCTTCTCCGAACCTTTTCATATAAATCACTATGTTCAGCTGAACACCTAAACGTTGGGATTTTTGTTTTTGTAACTCATTCAACCAATCCGCACTCAAAGACTCACAAGAACTCTTGTAATCAAGCGTTATCAGGACTGCATGAGACACAATACCGATAATAGCCCTCTCCATTATATTACATGTTTTATATAATTTTTTTTAATATTAAAAAATTGTTATTGATTAATTTATTTATTCTCGTATTTATTTATTAAGTATTTATTTAATTATGGGTCGAAGGAATTCCTTGATGCACACAATCACTTCTGGTATGGTGGTGGCTACCAAGGAGAGGAAACGAAGGAATTTGTCATTACACAAAGAAGTACCCAACGGAGAAAGAAACACGCTTAGAAAAGACGGGTACAACACAATTTATTAATATTTCGGGTAAATACCCTTTGTCAAAATAGACAAACAAACAAACATAGAGATTAGCCGCTACTTATCTTCAATGGCAGAAGGAATGTGGCAACTGAACGTTTTGCTCTTTTGTCATTACACATACACACATACATCTTTGCATGGTCATGATCTATCGTTTCCTTAGCATGCACATTTATATGTCCCAGGTATCTCTGATATTTTATTTTATTTTATTTTATTTTATTTTATTTCATTTATTTGTGATATAAGTTTTGTACATACACATCAGTATACAACATGAGAACATACCTGTACACATATATGGTAATAGATGCCATACCACCCGCTCCCAACCTCACCACACATATATACACACATAACCGCAGAACACACATCAAAAGACATGCACATCTGTGCATGTTTATAGTGTTTCCATTACTTAGCATTCATATGTCCCAGGTATCTTTGACTTTAATAAATTTGTTTATTTATTTATTTATTTATGTATTATATATTTTTTTTAAATTTAGGTATTGTACAAAAACATCAGCATACAACATGGAAGAATGTACACATATAGGTGCCATACCGCCCGCTCCCATCCCCCCCCCCCCCCCCCATACACACAAAAACGCAGAACACCCGCCCACCAAAAGACACGCACATCTGTGGACATTCAAGGGGAGCTGGGTGGCTAGGTGGTAGCGCGTTTGACTCTCGTCCGAAAGGTCCCGGGTTCTAATCCAGCTGAGGTCAAAATGTGTTCAGACCCTTTTCGGTGCCCCGTCGTGATGGACAAAAGACCTTAAGCCCTACAAGTTTTTTGTGCATGTTCATAATCTTTAATTTACTTAGCATTCACGTGTCCCAGGTATCTTTGACTTACATTATTTTATTTTGTTTATATATTTATTTATTTATTTATTTTTTAATTATTTATTAATTAATTTATTTTGTTTCAATATAAACACATAAACACACAAAACCACAGAACATCCTCCACAAGACATGCACAAATATATACTGATGGGCATTAGTGGACTGTAAAACCAAGGTTAAGAAAGTGGCTTGTATTGACTGCCTGTATGTTATCTGCCCACCTACAAATCTCATGTATACAGTTAATCCGCATCGCTCATGCAGCCATCAGTTCTATGAACAGTACTGTTGGCCTCATGCACAGGCACACCAAAACTTAAGAGATGATAACAATAACAGAACTAATATGCATTTTCAACCACTAGTTCTGTAAATGGCACCTCTGTAAGCAGCACCAGTGGCCAAATGCACACAGACATCAGGGATGACTTCAAACAACAGGCTACCAATACACATTGATCAGTGATACCGCGAACTAGCCTGCACAAGCAGCTATCACTTCTGTAAATAGTACCCGTGGCTACATGCACAGCGGCACTAAACTTAAAGATGCGGCCACAACTGACATCTCAAACCCTCAAACAAAAAGCTATACCTACACACACATATTAATGATACAGTCAACCTCTGTGTGTGTTAGGCTGGGCAGGCTTAAAGTCTGGGACAGTAAATCTTCTAGCGAAATGACAAATCCAGTAAGAAAATAAGAAAACAGCAGCAACAAGTACATGTATTTTGTAACTCATTCAAATAAAATATAAGAACTAATTGAGCCCAATGGTGATATGAGTGGGTGATTGAAACAGTGAAAGAAATAGTACGTGTACATAATGCAGTACGTGTCGTCCCCCCCCCCCTCCCCCCACCACCACCATATCTTCACCCTGCCCTAAGACTAGCTGTTCATCATAAAACATACCTCTTTGGCTAATCACTTGACTGACGGATTTATTAAATCATCTCCGTGTAAACTTTCCCCGTTTTCTTTCTTGTTTTATGCAAATTAATTTATTGTACTTTCAAGTCATAATTCTTTCGACTTACCGCGTGTCAGTAATACGGCAATTTTTTTTTTTTGACAATATATATATATTATATCTTCTGTTTTGCAGTTGCAGTCGAAGCCGGCATAGTTCTTATATATATATATATCATGCCTGGGTAAAAAAAAAAAATGTTCAGACACTATTTCGGTCTTTGAAACGACCTTCATAGTGGACAAAAGACCTTAAGCCCTAAAAATTTATTTAACCTTATTCTTTTCTCTTTTTCCCCTTCTCTCTCTCTCTCTCTCTCTCTCTCTCTCTCTCTCTCTCTCTCTCTCTCTCTCTCTGTTAACTTAGCTCTGAGCCGGGGAGAGCGAGAGAAGCAATGTAAGCCAGGTGCCACATTGATGGATGTAAAGAAAGCAATACCCACCAGGTAAACAAGAAAGTGGAAAATTCTGCCGCATAAATCACTGCACTTTGCGCATTGAGGGGTGGAGGCCGTGGAGAGAGGCGGAGTTTGGAAAAGTTTATACATACATACATGTGCCGGGCCCACCGCGGCCGTTGAGGGTCCGAAAACTTTTTGGCTTCTGGGGGTAGTCCCACAGGCTGGAACCTACATGAGTTATTTGCCTACATGACTGAGTTACTTCAACCTTTTGACGACACCGTCATCAATGAGCTCCTGTAACTTCACGTAGGCAGGTAACTGAGGCAGGATTCCAGAACCTGTTGTAAATATCTAATTGTTCTCGAATGTGCTAGGAATGTCTCACTTATCTATGTTTTGAAAAGGCGAAAGCTTCATTATACGAGTGTTGGACTCTCAGGAGAAAACCATCTTTCAGGAGATAAGAATCTATACACATGGTGCTTACTGATAGTGAACCATTTTTTTTTTTTAATTTAACGTTGCAAAAATAAAAAGCCCCGTTTTCTTAACCCCTTCGCTTCCAGTGATCCCAAAATTCGCGTCCTAAACTACTGCACACTTTGACTGACACTCGAGAAAAGAACTGGGGGCCAGTTGCAACTGACCCCAGGTGTAAATGGGACCCTAAAGGGCGTAAGGAACACAGGACTCAGAAGAGACAAATGCGGGGGGGAGGGGGGGGGTTGGGGGAGGGGGGGAGGGGCTCATGACGGTCGGTTTTTGTCTCTTGCAGCTGGGTAGCGTTCGCCTTGCCCCGGCAGCTAATGGGTTAACCCCTTCACTGCCGAGAAAAAGTGATCACGTTCCAACTGCATGAGACATATACCATCATGAGCCCCCGCGACTGCGGGGTCTCATGAGGATCAATGCCTCTTGCTAAGACCAATTTGCATCCATGTTTCTTGGACGGTGTTGGCTTTTTGGTCGTTGAAGGAACAAAGATTTCAGGAACAAAAATGCACTACAGTGGCAGGCAAGGGGTTAAATACTCTTTTAGCTAGCAGGGAAATTTGCATCTTGGCTGTTATATAAGTACTTTCAGGGGTACACGTAAAAAAAAAAAAAAAAAAAAAAAAAAAAAAACCGAGTATAAGGGGAGGGCATTTTTTTTCTTTTTTTACATACTGCAATACTGTACAATGAAAATAAAGAAATGAACATTTCATAAGATGTCTGTTTGTTTCCTGTATCACTCTCACCTCGCCACATTCTACCCCAGGACCGAAATCCTTACATTTTGAAGTTGCCCCCTGAAGTATATATTACAATTCTAGAGACAGATCGAGCATGATAGATCAAGGGTGGTGCCAGAATACTTTGGCGCCCATGGGCGCCAAGCTGTTCTGGCACTACCCATGAATTATCATGCTCGATCCATGTTTTGCTGTAGTGTGTCCTTCAACTTGCTGAATGAGTTAAGGAAAAAGTAATCCCCATCATAAACCCTTTCGCTGCCGGCGGACACAAATCAAATGTCGTGAAACCCTGGCGAATTCAATCAAAAGCCACATTACCCCGGCCATCCAAGTAACATGGATATAAATAGGGCATGCAAGAGGCAAAGAACTTCATGAGCCCCCGCATTGCGGGGGCTCATGAAGTTCTTTACCTCTTGCAGGTGGGTGGCGGTCGTACTTTCCTGGCAGTAGAAGAGGTTATACAAACTCATCAGGGCAGACGCTCTTGTGCATTTAACTCATTCAGCCCGACGGCCGTATTTCCCAAAGTTTGGAGGCGTCATCTAACGACTATGCACCAGTTGTAGGAGATGGATCGACCATGATAATTCAAGGGTAGTGCCAGATTAGCTTGGCGACGACAGGCGCCAAGCTAATCTGGCACTACCCTTGAATTATCATGGTCGATCCATCTCCTGCTGTAGGGCGTCAGAGCTGAATGGGTTTAAAAAAAAAATAAAGGGACATGCAGTATGTACAACAGCAGCAGCAGCAACAACGACAACGATAATAGCCAGCTCACAATTGAACAAATAAGGAGATAAACGAATAAACTTGTGTATGTGTGTGTGGGTGGCGGGCGGGGGTGGGGGGGTGGGGGTGGGGGGGGGGGGTGTGAGGGGGCTATAATAATAACAAAGGAAAGAGTACTCCACTGCAACAATCCAAGGGACGCAATAAGTTGCAAAGAAGCTGTTTGATTTTAATAATTTTCTTCTTCCCTCCCCTGCTTCCTTTTTTTGCTGTAAATGATAAATGATAATGAAATGAAAAGGGTTGGAAGGTATACCTAGGCGATTTTATTTACAACGAATGTCAGAACAACTGTTTAAAGAACATTAATATCCCTTTTGGGACAATAAATATCTTGAATCTTGAAATGACGTATAAAGCAGTAAAAGGATGTTTTTCTGTCGCTGTCTGCCGGCACCTCGGTACCAGGGGCAATTTTCAAAGCATGGCAAAAGTCAGTATGCCCAGTTTTTGAGAAGAGCGAGGTTTTAATTTTGAAATGGGATAAAAATGGGCATACTGGCTTTTGGCACATGAGTACCGATATTAGCACCCAACCTTCTGAGACCCACTTAACTTCTTCCCTGCCACATTACGCACATTTTTGTTTCTGAAATCTTGATTCATTCAACAACCAAACGTCAACACCGTCCAAGACACACGGATACAAATTGGTCTCAGCAAGAGGCATAGATCATCATGAGGCCCCGCAGTCGCGGTGGCTCATGAGGATCTATGTCTCTTGTAGGTATTTTTTCCCCAAGAGCATGCTGCTAGCATGGAGTGGATGCGCATTACAAGTGGACATCAACATCATCATCATCATCATCATCAGCTGGTGTTCCTACTTACCTTCACCACACTGTTTATTGTCAAACTGATGCCGTTCCTGTCTTTTCTTACAAATAACAGATAGCAGTAATGCGCTGAGGAGCAAAAGAAATGCGACATTTTCTGAATCATCGGAAACGCGGCTTCGGTGTTTTCGATGATTCCAAAAAAGTCGCATTTCTTTCGCTCGTCAGTATAACACGTCTGTCGAACAACCAAACAACAGGGGGAAAAGCCCATTGATTTGATGGTCAGAATGAAAAATAAAGTTAATAAAGGAAGAAACTGTTTTATTATCGTTTATATCTTTTTGTCCACTCTGGGCCAAGTCCCTTCCCAAGTTGAAGTCCAAGGGAAGGGCAGTAATTATGTCACAATCGTAAGCCACGATCGAGTTTGCTCCCTCTATAGGTACACAAAGCCATCTGACGCTAAACCGGTGCGATACACACACTGATATGCAACGCAAATACAGGACAACGCCGCCCAAAATAGTTCAGTCAGCCCCCCCCCCCCCCCCCAACACACATACTTCTACCGACCAGCTATATACCCAGTAAGCAAAGGTCCTCGGGCCCACGAGACGGCCGCTGTGGGCCCGGCCCGCGCGCCGAATCGTGCGCGGGCCTACTGCAGCCGTCGTGCCCCCGAAGACGTTTTGTACTGCGGTATGTCCATGTTTTCTGAGCTGCGTCATATTCAGGAAGGATACAGAGTTAAATGAACATACAAAATATGCTAGCCTGCACACGTGTATGACGATTGTGTGCACGAACGCACACAAACACACACACACACACACACACCCACACACACACACACACACACACACACACACACACACACACACACACACACACACACACACACACACACACACCTGCGTGAATGCACACATCTAATAGCAAGGTAAGGCCATTTTGATCTTCGCGGCATGGGAATGCATTGTAGGCTGTGTTTGGGGTGGTCCTAATCATGAAACCTTTTAGCGTTTTTACATTAACCCATTCAGTACTGACGCACTACAGCAGGAGATGGATCAACCATGATAATTCAAGGGTAGTGCCAGATTAGCTTGGCGCCGACAGGCGCCAAGATAATCTGGCACTGCCCTTGAATTATCATGGTCGATCCATTTCCTGCAACATATGCATAGTCATTAGATGACGCCTCCGAAATTTGGGAAATACGTGCTCCGGGCTGAATGAGTTAACATTAAAAAGGATCAAATATACCTACAGTTTTCAGAACTGTAAAATCATAATTGTTGAAAGACATCTGTTTATCTGGGGCGGTCCGTGGCGCAGTGGTTAAGACGCCTGCCACCAATGCTAAAGGTGTGACGTTCGATACCGGGTTTCGGCGTTGGATTTTTCTCCTCTAGTAAGTGTCACCGTTAATTCGGGCGGACCGTCGGGGGTTCTTTCTCCGGGTACTCCGGTTCTTCCACCCCCCTCCACTTGTTACCGGTTTCAGGCCACTTTATAAATTTCAAATACAAGCGATCAAATTTCCGAAACCTCAGTAGCTGAGCTGACCCTTCGCACCACGTGAATGTCCTGTGTATGTCTTCAGAGTGAATGCGTGTGTGTCACGTGAGCGTGCGTGTTGGGTTCAGTTCGCGGCGCTTTGAGTCGATTCGCAGAATTGGGGAAAAGCGCCTATATAATAACCGGTATTATTATTATTATTATTATCTCGGGACACCGCAAAGCTTTTAGCATACACACGACAACCGCCAAGCTAATCTGGCACTGCCCTTGAATTATCATGGTCGATCCATCTCCTGCAACAGATGCACAGTAGTTAGATGACGCCTTCAACATTTGGGAAATAGGTGCCCCGGGCTGAATGAGAGGGATCAAAATGAATATACTACAGTTTTCAGACTGTAAAATTGTAATTATGGTTGAAAGATATCTATTTATCTCGGGACACCGCAAAGTTGTTAGCACACACACGCTTGTCCTCCCCACCTCCATAGCATCCCCCCTAACAAACCAGATGTAAACGGGCACTACTATTCGCTGTGTAACCGTGTTCGACACGTCTCGAATAGGTAAACATGCTTCTCTAAGCAGAGTCATTTTTAAATTGTATTTTTCCTTTCTGTAATATCAAACTTTCACCGCTTGTCCTCCTCCCCGCCTCTATCCCATCTCCCTAACCAAAACAAGATGTAAACGGGCATTATTGTTCTTTGGTGGTGTTAATTTTCTGAATAAAAGACAATTGTTGTAACCTGCGTTTCTGCAGGAGCAGCCTTCGTGTGAGTGTCCGCAACACTGTAGTCCCAATCATCTCCTCCGTGTGAGGAACAGCCCAACTATACACTGCCACACCATGTGAGGAATACCATGATATTGAGCTATACACCCAATAAAATTCCTTCATAAGAGGAACACTGATGAAGCTCAAATGAGCAGTCATGCCTCTTAAACTGATCCGCCGTGAGATGGCCTTAGCCGCCTCCTCGGCGTTTAACCCAAATAACTCTTAAACTGATGACGATGACTTAAGAGATAGAGCACCAGAACCAACACATTTCACACCTCTCCTCTGGTGATAAGTGTCAATGGCTATAATGATGTTCTGATGGGCACTGGTGTATGTTCACTAACACAACCCCATAAGACAAAGTTGGCTGTAGCTGGCGATCCGTGATGGGATTAGGGGATTAGTAGTCACAGCTACTATCATGGGTCCTCATCCGATCATCAACTGACACAAGCCCCCCGCCCCCCGCCCCCCCCCCCCCCCCCTAAGGGGTGCACCAAGCGGTCGACTGCCGGTAGAGGGCAAAGCTGACTTCTCGCTTCCTGATTGGATAATTACATCAGTAGACGTGTCCATAAGCGCAGACTTAAACCCAGATGACTGCCTTATCAGAGGATGTAATGAAAAAAATTAATAATAGAATAGTAATAAAGAATTACACAACCAGCTTTCCACGATCAAATACAAAACAAAAAATGTGGGGATCAGGGCTGACATGCCTCCCTAGAATCTCTCCATAGATCCGCCACTGACTGGTTCTCACTGTTGTCTTGCTTCAACTAACAGTGTTCTACCATACCTTTTAAAATTTATGTGAGTAGGCAGACGTAACAGTTTTTTTTCTGCCTCTTGTGCAAAGAAGAAGAAGAACAGAAACGTCTTTCATTTTACATTTCAACTTCATGAGGTAAGTCAGCGTTTTCGTCCAGCATTATTGAAAGACGTACTAAGAACATCTATACAGAAGATATTGCGACATATTAACCCTTCAGTGGCTAGTTCAAGTCCCTTTAACTCATTGTACCCCAAAGACCGAAATCCCCAAATTTTGCTGTTGTCCTCTGAGGACTGCATTGCAGTGCAGGACACAGATCGACCATGATAGTTCAAGGGTGATGCCAGAATATTCTGGCTTCACCCTTGAACTATCATGGTCAATCCATATCTTGCTGAGGTGTGTCTGGGGCAGAATGAATTAATTGCAAGCTCGAGTTATTCTGTAATATTTCGTGTCGCCAGTCAAAGTTGTTGGGTTTCCGCAAACGTCCACAAGCTTGTGAAAAGAACATTTATTAGTCTTGGCTTCAAATCCGTACACGTAGCAGAAATAGGACAGCGTGCAGGCCCGGGCACACTTAATGTGACTCGAAGACAGGTGAGTTTCAACATGACAGAGGTGGGCCGGAAGTTGCGCCAGTCTTGAGCTCGTAGCTATTGTAAGAGCTGAAACAATTAATGCAAATCAGAAAACAATATATGTATATTATAAGTTATTAGTCGAAGGGGTTCGCTACACGGACCTTTGTAGGCCTGAGGGAGGTCAAAGGAATCATTGTACCATGAAGGCCGAACCCTCCGACCAATAACGTATTTGTTTTCCTTCCTCCGTTTATTGTATAGAAAAAATACAGTTTATGAAGACGGCCGCTTCTGTGGCGGATAGGTGACACCATTGAATATACATGTTCTGCCGGGGATTCCCAGTCTTTACGAGACAGAGTGTGACGTAGCATGACTCCGTGTGAAGCGTAAGTTTCGCGAGTAAAAAGCTAATCTTGGCTTGTGTACAGAATGATTCAAGCTGCAATGTCTACTAAAGGTCGTCAAAGTATGACAGTGACAATGCTTCTTGACTGCTGTGTGGTTTCAGAAAAATTAAGAACTTTTATATGAAGCGATCGGCATTTGACCACTGATGTGACAGCTTGTGCAAGTTAGCATGGTGCCTTGTGCTTTTAGATTCAAGATGACTGAAGGGGATGCTTCGAGTGTGCAGCAGATTGTCGTTGTTATATTCTAAAGTGTCATGTGTGTTTGGATATCTGGAAAAAGGAATACCCAAAAACGCTCGTTGTTAACAGCAGGACTAGTGCTGAGACGGATTTTAAGGTAAGATTCTATTTTACAGCGTTGACATGATGTCAGATAGTCTTCGAAAATTCGTGAGATGTTTTTCTTCAGATAGTCCCGTATTGAGTGATGTGAAGAGAGAACTTTGGCAATATCGTGCTTTGTGTATAGTGTTGCTGGGTGTGTATTTTCGTTTTAGTTCTTGAATTTGTTGTTCTGTGCTTTGGTGAAATTGTGGCATGTTGGTGGCTGAGCAGACGACAGTGTGTTGTTTGCAAGGATTGCTGTCTCTGATTGGTTAAAAAACCCTCGGAAGCTATTTTGGTTCCGTGGTTTCCCGAACTTTAAAAATGCTCGGTGCTTGGCGATGAGATGGATTTGGCGAAGGCTTTTGCTGTTTGCGCTGTGTAATTAGTGGTGAAATGTTGTTTAAAGCGATTCTCCCCAGGTTTAATCATCTCAACACAGTCGGAAAACTGTCTTCAACAGATACTGCTGACAGTATTATGTATGGGTCCTTTGTGTACTAACTTAGAGCTTTATGATGTAAATACAATGCCAAATGTCGAAATTCAATCGTTTGATGGGTGTGTTGTTTTTGTACCCGAGAGTGCAAATTATCGTCTGCATCGGCCTCGTTTTGAATTTGTGCATATTAACTAGCTTACGTCACAAAGCAGAACCCGATCAATCGATACTGCAGACGACGGAGGCGGTCATCGTTGTCGAGTGGGTACACACGCGTCAGTGTAGACATGTACTGATGTTCTCCGGCATCCCTTTGACATAATTTTCCACGAGAATGTAAAATAAATTTCCCACTTATTTGCTATGCTGTCAAAATCAATGCGGGTTCCGCTTGACCTGCTACCCTGAGTAACGGGCAATCATGCTGTGGGCGTGGCTTCAAGTTCTTCGACTCGGATCTCCGCGCCAAGCCGGCGACTGAGCCAGCGTCACGAAACAGAACAGTGGTATTTCACCCACTTATACCAATTTCTGCATTGCAGTTTCACATCACACACATAGAAGTCTACGTAACTGAAAGCATCTCTGGAAACGACAAATGCACCATCGCAGCAGAAACACTACCTCCGCCTGTGAATCGAGTGAATGAGAGCCCGCACAGACAAAAACGTGTCACGACCATCGATGTCGGCAGCCGGTGCCGCAATTTTGACACACAGGCCGTAGTTGTCTGATCCTTGCAGCGTAAAATCTGATGAACTAGCTCGTAACTCCATGATAAAACAGGTTTAAAATCTTGCAAAATCAGTAAGAGATAAATTCTACTGAAGATCATCATGAAATCTCTAGCGCTCGTGAAACTATAGGAAGATCGACAAAGATCGTAACCGGATTACTTACTGTTTCACATAGCAAGAAAGCGACATATTCCGGATGGGCGGTCAAGCCAAGCTCTATATTCCCTTGTCCGATGTCAATTCTACTTAGGGGTATCTTGTCTCTCTTTCTCTTTCTTCTCTTCAATTACGAGTCTGTCATTGTCGGCCGGCGCGAGTCGACTGACACTTTCTTCTTTTCTTCGCTGGTTCATCCGACATCTTGTCTCTGATTGGTTATAATTATGCAGATGACCTAAGGTCGTATAGAATAGTTATGACGTCAGCTACCTGATCGTCTATCGGAAGCAATCTTTTGACCGGGTCCAGCTGCACGATTTCGGTGGCCTCTTTCGCTCTGAACGGAC
>BTPG01000006.1:68895785-68933285 GCA_036245525.1 Semisulcospira habei
AGAAAAAATACGGAGTCCAGTGTGGATCAACCGGTTTGTGTGAAACGACCATTTTCTCGTCAGTGAGCATCTTAATAAAAAAAATCGAACACGATGACGATTTCATCCGAAAGTTTACCATATTGTTTGGAGCTCATGAGCATTTTTCTTTTAGGGACATTCAGAGTGGTTCAAATTTTTAAGCTTATCCTTCTGATCCATTTCCCTCCTCTCTAAGCCAACCGCTGATCAACACACACACCGGCGCACACAAATAAAGACGGACACACAGAGCTTCCCGCCATTAGTACGCTCTGTGGGCTGGAGTAGCGACAGGAATTCTAAAGAAGAAGAATAGCACGAGCTGCAAAATGACGTCACTAGAAGCTTCACGTCATGGCATCGCTGGTCTCACGACGCCGTGAACACTGTGACGAATTTGATGTTTCACGTCAATCATCCGAAAGGCACGCTCTTCCAGAGCTGACTGTTTTGTTCCACACAGCCTCTTCCAGGGCTGACTGTTTGATGGGAGTAAGTAGTGGCTCCAAAAGTTGCAAAAATAAATTACTTATTATTTGAAAAAGTTGAAGAGGTACAACGCTGGATTACGAACTCATTCAGTATCTCTCTTTGACCCCCCTCCCCCTCCCCTACCCCCCCCCCCCCCCCGCCTCCGCTCCGCCACCCAGGCTGATCCGCACGGCAATGGCACACACAATCACAAACGGCAGAATGGCACACACAAACACAGAAGGCAGACACACGGCGCTTCCTACCGGTTATACATTCTGTCGGCTGGCGTAGCCACCTGACATCCATTTTGAAAAATAAGATAAAATGGCCCATGCCCACAAAGCCTCTTCTGTATGAGCTTGCATGCATCTTCCACCTTTTCCACAATACGTTCGCATATATCATACAAAAATAAATGAAGGAGAACATCGCGCCAGCTCATACATATGTAAAACACTGACGTACTGGTGATTGCGTCAATTAGGAACATTGTATAAACACTGACGCGTTTGGTGCCTTTACGTCACCGCCAGTTTGATTCTTCTGATGAAATCAAGGAGTCTTACTTCTGACATTTTTTTTCCGCATTGAACTTTTATTTTCGAAAATGTTGAAGAGGTACAAGCTGGCTAACAAACTCATTCAATGTCTTTCTACAAACTCAGTAGCCATATCTAAAATTTCAAGTGTATATAGCAGCGGTGACATACACTTGAAGAGGCTTAACTCATTGCATCGCAGGGCAGTGAAGCAGATCCTGCCTGATCCAGCCCTTTCTACTGACCAAAAATTTGAAAAACTAAAGATGCTTCCTCTCGACAGGCACCATCTCTTTAACAAAGGGGCAGTCATGTACAAAATCTGGAATGAAATACACCCAGAATACTTGTGTAAGCTCTTCACCAAGGCAGCTTCAGGCCGGATTCAACATCAAGGCGTAACTTCATCACACCACGCCCGAGGATAGATTTATTTAAAACCACCCTCTCATTCTCGGGCGCCTCGTTTTGGAATAAACTGCCAGCGCACATAACACACACTGGTTCACTCACCTCTTTCAAGGAAAGCCTCTTCAAGTACCTGCTATCTAACAGCTCATTCACTGGTTCGGGTATCCCCATCGCCTAAAGCCTTGATATTAACCTCCGCGCGCACGAGTATGTGTGTGTGTGTGCGCGCGCGTGCGTGCGTGCGCGAGTGTGTGTGTGTGTGTGTGTGTGTGTGTGTGTGTGTGTGTGTGTGTGTGTGTGTGTGTGTGTGTGTGTGGGTGTGGGTGCGGCGAGAGCGTGCGCGCGTGTTTGATTTCAGTGAAAGAAGGAATTTTAAAGAATATCTTCTTCTTTGTTTTTGCCATTCACATTATTAGCAATCATAATCTGTGCCCTCCATTTTGCCTTATCCATCTTTTTTTTGAACGACTTGTTATATTATGTGCACTTGTATGTTAGTAGCTTTATACCTTTGTATGTTAGTAGCTTTGTACCTTTGTACGTTAGTAGCTTTGTACCTTTGTATGTTAGTAGCTTTGTACCTTTAGCAGTTGTACTTTTGTAGATTAGCAAAGGCAAGCGTGAAAAATGGCACATGTGCTAACTGCTTCTTCCGTTCAAAAATAAAGTTTCATTTCATTTCATTTCATTTCATCTCTCTCTCTCTCTCTCTCTCTCTCTCTCTCTCTCTCTCTCTCTCTCTCTCTCTCTCTCTCTCTCTCTCTCTCTCTCTCTCTCTCTCTGTGTTTGTTTTTGGGAAGGAGGGAGGGGGATTCAGAGATGGAGAGTGGGAAGGGGTGGAAGTTGGAGAACATATGATTGGTGATGTCTGTTTTATCCGTTTACTGGTAATAACGTTCATTTGTAACTGATGGTATCGTCTGCTGTAAGTCATTATCAATAATCATGTTGACCTACTATTTCTTGGATGATGCATAATTCTGTCTTACATTTGGATGCGTTTATATGCGTTGGAAGGAGGGAGGAATGAGGAGAAGGAAAAAGAACAAGTCATTGGTGATAATTTTTCATTAATCTTCTTATGCATGCGCCGCCAGGTACTGTTTACAGTTCCTGGGGTTGTATGCACAATGAGGTTAATAAATCTTGTGTGTATAATCACTGTTTGGCTTTGTTGATAGACAGGTGGTAATACCTATTGCAAGTTGAAAATGTATGAATACTGACCAGAGTAATTGATCATGTGATATTGTAAAAATACCTAGTGTTTCTGGTTTGTTTGTTTTTAAAATCCAAAGTTGGTGGTTACATCAACCTATCCATACCGCAACAAGGAAGTGCCTAATTTATTAATGTATTTCTCTTGCACATGTTAATATACTACTTATCACAAAGAATTTTTTTTAAAATTAGAGATAGCAAAATTCAGAAAAAATAACTTAGAATCAAAGCTGTTGTAAAAAAGTGATAATCATTTTTTTAATTGAAAAAGAATCGGTCCTCTGGAATGCACACACTTAGCACATGTATATGCTAAGTTCCCCTTCAGAAAGCCTAGCAACACAGCAAGGGTAAGCCAAGGGACTGAACCCTTAAACTAACTTCGCTTTTTTTCAGTAAGCCTTATGAAGGTGTGATCTGTCTTATAATGTACTGTCTTTGCTGAGAACCAGCGATGCAAGCTTTTCTTAACCCATTCAGCCCTGACGCACTACAGCAGGAGATGAGCCGACCTTGATAATTCAAAGGTAGTGCCAGATTTGCTTGGCGCTTGTCTGCATGAAGCGAATCTGGCACTGCCCTTGAATTATCATGGTCGATCTATCTCCTGCAACTGGTGCATATTCATTAGATGACGCCTCCAAAATTTGGGAAATACGGCCGTCGGGCTGAATGAGTTAACCAGGCTCTGTTGAATAGATGTGAGTAGTTTAGAACCTTCGTCAGCAGGAAACATATATACTCAAGTGCAGCTATTGGGGCGCATGTGGATCTAGGTGCAGGTGTTTGAAGGTGAAAGGGTACGTAGAGCTCTTCGTGATCAGCAAGTGGCACAGATTTTCATTAGCCTCTGCAGCTGCAGGGACTGATGAACATCTATCCCTCGTGTGAATCTATGTCTAATACAGATGGAAAGAACACACAATAGCCGTCCCAAGAACACGCGGATTCAAAATGGCGTCAGCAAGAGGCATAGATCCTCATGAGCTCCCGCAAATGCGGGGGCTCATGAGGATCTAAACCTCTTGCAGTGGGGAAATGATACTTTTGAGCCTCTACGGCGATAGGGACCGATGCACATCTATGCCTACGTCGAGCTCTGATGCGGGTGGAAGAAAAAAAAAATAGATCTACCGCGTTGAGCAAGTGACACAGATTTCCATGAGTCTCTGCGGCTGCAAGAGTTCAGGGAAAATGTGAGTTTATGTCACTTGTAGGGGGAATGGTGTTAGTGATATCCAACGCTTTCTTACAGCAGATGATATGATGACAAAAATCCTATTACTAGGGCGATTTTTGACACTGTGATCAAAGTTTGTGTTTGGGCGTTCACCGGGCCACACGCCTTCTCACTTCCTGAGGCATCGAGAATTGGACCCGTTTGTCCGTGTACGTACAGACGATCGACAGTGGAAAATAACTGGCCTCTTGTCCTTTCCCTGGTCTCTGTGCGGCTTTCACGTGCAGTTCGCGTGGCTGACGTCAAAGTGTGACGTCGCAAGATGGTGTGGAGTGAACTCCCGTGAGTGAAATTGACCAGCTTCTGTCAGTCAAGGACTTTTCGAGACGACGCAGCATTGTAGCTTGAATTTAACTGCTAAACGGTGAATTAACCTTTATAATTATTGACTTTCTTCAGTTTAGAGATGTTTCGGTGTTGTAGTAATGGTGACTGTGTTTCAGTATCGTGTATCGTGTTTAGAAGTCACATTTCGTACTGACTTTGTTTGTAAACAACAGTTTGTGTAGTCGCCATACATTACTGAAAGCAGATAAAGTGTTCAGCGATCACGTTACATGTAGATCTTCTGTAGCGCATCCAGTTGACTGTGCACGCTATCTATCGTGGCTACTTATGGCTTGTGATCGGTAACACAGCGCTAACGTGCATAACGTTGCGCCTTTTCCATCCATATTGTGAAAGAAGTCAGAAATTCTTTCATTTCCTCATGACAACATTGTTATATCCATAGGAAAGGTATAGTTAATTTACTCGTATACTGGTGTGGTATTATGTATTTATTTATTTATTTATTTATTTGTCTATTTATCTATCTGCCTACTTATTTACAATTTGAAGTTTACTATATTTTCCAAAAAATTACCAATCTCACAATTTAATCTTAGCCTTTTGCAAGTACTGGCTGGTTTGGAACTTAAAAAAGATATAGATATATGTCCAAATATTCCAATGCTTTGTGTGTTCAAATGATGACTTGAGAAAACATATACATTTTCTACGCCTTACGCCATTTCAGAATTAAAATTTCTGAGAGAATTTGTAAGGAAAAAGCCAATGTTAATTTCGAAAAACAGAATATTACATCACTTTGAATCCATTCATCACATGCACGAGCCTAACACTCAGAGATCGTCAGAGACGCTGCGCCCATACGCTTGTCACAGCAGTGGTCGAAGTGGGCAGGGAAGCTGTTAGTCTAGCAACCAGTTAATGCAAATACTGGCGGCCCTCAACTTAGGGTGTCTCTCCGGAGAGCTCTTGTGTTTTTTTCTGTTCGCGCGCCCTGTTACAGACTGTGGCAATAATTATTGCAGTCAGAGACCTAGTCTCTGTCTCTGTGACAAGGTCAGTCGGTCCGGGAGATTGAATGTGAAAGGGTCCCTTAGGCTCGTGTCTGTGACTTCATTTGGCTCACAGGGAAACTGAATAGTATTTCTTAATTAGTTCCATGAAGTTAGACACTGATACAGAAATAAAAATTCATATCTGTGGTATCGGTGTGAAACTGAGAATGTTACATTGACACTGCTACAGAAGGACTGTTATAAATGAACGTCTGTAAGAATCTTTACTAAAATAAATTCTCAACATAGCCTAGAAATGTTATTGAATTATCGCATTCCCTTCACTGCTGCAGAAGGACTGAAATAAATAAAGATCAATTCAATAAGAATCTTTACAATCATCAATATAGCCTAGCAACATCGTTTAAAAATCTTCTTCCTTTATGTTAAAAATGTTTCCCTCTTATTTTCCACGCCTACAACGATCCCCACTGGACAGTGTCAAGGCCAAACGGATCAAGGGAAGCAAGCTAAAAGGTCACCCAGTTCTATCTGCAACTCGTGTTGACGTGGTGCCAAACGTAAGTACTGATTTGGTTATAAGTGAACAACTGCATTTAATTTTTTTTGCCGAAAGAAGCATGTAGACCCCGAGTGGATCTAACCTTAACCCTTTGCTTGTCGGTATCGGTTTTAGTCGCATTGATTCCCGCAGGAATCATCGGGACTAAAATGGCTACCGACACTCAAAGGATTAAAAACGTCATTTCTGAATTCAGCCTGTGCAATATCTAGGACCTTGAAATGCCACGCCACTGTTACTCCACATAAATCTCTCAGTATAATTATTGCTTTAACTCATTCAGCCCTGACGCACTACAGCAGGAGATGGGTCGACCATGATAATTCAAGGGTAGTGCCAGATTAGCTTGGCGCCTGTCGGCGCCAAGCTAATCTAGCACTGCCCTTGAATTATCATGGTCGATCCATCTCCTGCAACTGGTGCATAGTCATTAGATGACGCCTCCAAAATTTGGGAAATACGGCCGTGGGGTTGAATGAGTTAAGTTGTGAAAAACGCTAAATGTATTTCTTTGCCCATAAAGGCGATTTCAAACACGGCACAGCGAACATGATCCGAACAATTTAAAGACCAGCTGAGCTTGAACTCACAAAATCTGGACTACATTCGAACGTTCTATCCCCTGAGTTAGCTAGCATCGCCTGTTTTAAGTTTTCAGGTTTACCACAGTTAATAATGGCTACCGAAAAGCAGAAATAAGTTTCGATGTTAAGGATTAACTAAGGCCAACATTATAGTTTTGCCCTCGATCACATATAATGTCATTTAAATAGAATCGATTTTAAGGAGCACTGTCTAATTTGGAACATACAAAAGATAGTGTATGCTTCATGTTCACGTTTACCCACGCTTTGGGAGTTCATGTAAAATGGTTGTTTGAGAAAACATGTGAAGTTTCTCTTATTCATACAATTTCACAATTGTATTTCTGAGTAAAACTATTAGGAAACAAGTTAATATTTTGATATTGCAATATAAGAATATTGCATCACTTTGAATTCACGAGTCTAACACTCAGAGATCTTCAGAGACGCTGCGCCCATACGCTTGTCACAGCAGTGGTCGCAGTGGGCAGGGGGTGAGTCTAGAAACCAATTAAAGCAAAAACTGGCGAACTCTCATCTTCGGGTGTCTCTCCGGAGAGCCTTCGTATGTTTCCTGTTCGCGTGCCCTGTACCAGACCGTGGCAATAATTATTGTAGTCAGAGACCTAGTCTCTGTCTCTGTGACAAGGACAGTCGGTCTGGGAGATTGAACGTGAAAGGGTCTCTTAGGCCCGTGTCTGTGGTATTATTTGGCTCATAGGGAAACTGTTTCGATAGCCTTCCTTTTGTAAGTTCTAAGAAGCTGGATAAGAATTTTAAAAAATAGAGCTCGTAGTTAAATCTTTCAAAGTTTTTTGCCAACAAAGTACAAATTCAGTTGTCTGGCATTAAAGAAAGTGACAAAGGCCCATCTATTTACTTGTTGTGCCTGAGTTACGAAATACCCACCTATTGGAGTTATCTTCTGAGGACTGCATTACATTTCAGGAGACAGATCGACCATGATAGTTCAAGGGTGGTGGCAGAATAGACTGGCGCCTATAGGCGCCAAGCTATTCTGCCACCACCCTTGAACTATCATGGTCGAGCCATATCTTGCTGTGGTGTGTCGCGGGCAGAATGAATTAAATGAACGACATAAATGAAGATCCATTCAGTGACAGTCCCTGCTATGAGATGTCGATATCTTCCATTCATTACGGCGTGGCCAGCTGAATCAAGATTAGCAAGTGAACAGTCCAGTTACAAGTCTGTTGGCGCGAAGGGGTCCCATAACTAGTTCAGTGCCGAGGAAATTTGAACACCATCCAACTACTAGAGGTATAGATCCTTATGAGCCTCCACAGTTGCGGGGGCGCATGAGGATCTAAGCCTCATGCTGACACCACTTCCATGCGTCAGCTAGGTCTTTTCGTTGTTGAATCAAGGAAGATTACAGAAACACAGTCTGTTTCGGCTGGTACTGAACGGATTAAAATCATGTCTGCACTGATGAGGGCTCACAGGGATCTCTTGCCGGTGGATAGTGTTAACTTTTACTTGGCAGCGAAGGAGTTAAAACAATGTCCCACCAAATAACCCTGCCCGCCGTTCTCCCTACATCTAAACAAGATGGGGAGAACCATAATCCGCAAAGTCTCTTCTATTTAAGAGCCATAACTCACAAAGCCTCTTTTATTTGCGAGCTGTACCCGTTGTCAAGGGTCTCTACCTGTTGTCTTTGACCTGATTCTGATTTTCAAATATATTTGAAAAAGTCTCGCAAATTTGTCAATGCGCCAGTGAGCATATAAATATATTACTATAAGTGTGCAACGCCGGTGGCGAGACGAATTTATCTTATCGAGATAATAAAATACTCTTATTCTTATTCTATCGAAAACGTCGACGCCTAGTCTAGCGGAGGACGCGCGTTTAAACAGCTAGGTATTTTCCAATTGTCTATTTTAAAAAGACAGGATGTAGAGAGCACACAAAGTATTGCAGGAGCCAGATAGCCACGAATCTTTTACATAATAAAATGTTCGTTTTTGACGTATTGGCATGTAAACGTCATACAATGTTCTAAACATGCAAGAATATTTTTGTTGTACAGTGCAGAATTTTGCATGGTATGTACGGAGGGGGAGAGGGGGGGGGGGTGGGGGTGGGAGGTGGAGCAAATGGCTGCATAAGATGACAAAAGAAAAGGTACTATTTTGTCTTTTTTTCTGAAACCTGAACAGATGTAAAAAATAATAAAAAACAAACAAACGAAAAAAAACAAACAAACAAACAAACAAACAAACAACAACAACAACAACAACACCGGTCTCATAATTATCAGACAAATGAACCGTTGCACTCCATGTACCATTAACACGTCGCTCCTCTTCGTCTTCGATCTTTTTTTTTGTGTGGATAAAATCAAGCAGCATAGAATGACCGCATTTGTCGCCATGTTGCATATTTATTTTATTACATCAACTTGCCAAAAACAATGACTCAGTGTCGCGGATTTTTATGCAGCATTCCTATGATGCTGGCCTGATTTTTGTTCTTTGAAGTTTGCGTACTTGATATTTTTACGTCACTACGGAACCTTCAAGGGCGATCGAACATTACGCGTCGACTAAAGTTACAACATATGTTACTACATGTGCGGACGATGTGTTGCACACTTCAACTATAGTAATAGACTTATAGTGAGCTCTTTAAGGGTCACAGTGCATACACATCATTGTTTAGAGAGAGAGAGAGAGAGAGAGAGAGAGAGAGAGAGAGAGAGAGAGAGAGAGAGAGAGAGAGAGAGAGAGAGAGAGAGAGAGAGAGAGAGAGAGAGAGAGAGAGACGTCACATCTAGAGTATTGTGTCGAAGTCTGTATAATGACGAACTTTCTACCTTTACGTCACCGTCACTGTCTGACTTTTCCAGAAGTCGAGGTTTTTTACTTTAAAAAAATTCTTCATAATTTTTACTGAAAACGGTTCGAAAGATACAAAGCTGGCTAACAAACTCAGCCAATGTCTTTTTCCAATCCGGCTATATCCCAAACCGCAGGTGAATATAATGAAAATAGCGGACTCTAACACGGTTATCTAACTCTTAAGTGAGACATCCAATTTCAAAATGCTCGGAGGGGCTCCTAGGCAACCCACTGAATGAAGCACCTCCCCTAATTTACGTATGCAAACTTCGGAGATTGTGCTGTTTGCATACATACGCGCGCGCGAGAGAGCACACACACACACACACACACACACACACACACACACACACACACACACACACACACACACACACACACACACACACACGCACGCACGCACGCACGCACGCACGCACGCACGCACGCACGCACACACACACACACACACACACACACACACACACACACACACACACACACACACACACACACACACACATGGAGACAAAAGCCTCAGAGTGGGTTACCTAACATTTTATGTGAAAATGGGTTCCCATATTTCTATTTATTCTAGGACTCTGGAGTTGATGCGAATGTTTAGAACTCACCTTATAACTAAGCTCTATAACTTAAAATAAAATAGACATTTTCTAGAAACAGAGTCACTGGATAGAGAAAAAATGGGTTTATACCAATAAAGTGGGTGTCTCTCACACAAAAACTTGCATTACAGTAAAAATGGGTGTCCTCATCAAATCATTCATTTTAGCATGGACTATTTTAATAAAATTAGGCGTCTGTAATAAGGTAAAGTTCACGGAATATTTGATGCTTCTTTTCTTTGGAGTGCACCAGATGGATCCAGTTGGCCAAGTCCCACATTTCAGTCTATAGGACAGCTGAGACTGAGAAGCAATCGCAGCGTTTATGGCGCGGCACAAGGTTTAAAACTAAGAAACTGTTGATTTTAGAAGCGTGTCGGGCAAAAGTTTTTATTAAAACTGTTTTAAAACCTCTTTTAACTCAACTTTTGTTAATGTTAAAAGTGTTTTAATTTACAAGCGTGTCGTAACTGTTATGCATCTATTCCAACGTATAGTACTGGATATTTTTCCCATTGTCGCCTTCTCTCTTCGCTCAGCACTCGACTTTCCAGTCCTTCCCTCAAACCGACAGCATTCACACAAATAATACTTTACTATTACACCTTTTGCCAACATTGGGTTTCTTTCTCTGACATAGCATTACATCCGAAAATGGCCCATCCAAACCTGCACTCTTTCTACTGCACTTAACGACCGACTGCAGCAGACGACGCACGTAACGACGCTGACTGTGTGACGTCATTTACATTCAATCAATGTGTGCATACAATCCAAGAGGAGATGCAGCCAAAACGAAAGCATTCATAACACCGACAAACCCACAAACAAAGCAACAGGTTGAACCAAAAGGTCGGGCTAGGACACAAGACAACAGCAGCGTCCCCCGAAGTGCACGACCTATCTCACACTGCGCACTCATACGATCACTTCATTCCATAGCAAGTTGCTGTCGCACAAATACTGACATTGCCCAAGTCACTGGCGCACAGAAATATTGCTCTCAAATTGGCCACTAGACATCACCTCCCACACCCCGGAAGCACAACACAACTAAACACTTTTTTTCTTACAAAACAACCACACCCTTAAATAACAAAACTCATTCTGCAGCATCAAAAAACAATTTACTCCTTCAGACAACTACAAATCCCCCCTCCCTCCCCTACCTTTCATATCTCTCCGTTTCACTTCGGCTCACCGACTCAGTCGACCAATCAGGTATTAAGTTATTTATAGCTGAGAAGGTGATGTCGCACACACACACCCATTTCATGTCTTTTGTGCACACACACACACACACACACACACACACACACACACACACACACACACACACACACACACACACACACACACACACACTGCAGGGACAAGTTCAAACACACTAACGGAGTGTCTTTTAATCACAAAAGTGCATGTAAAAATCCCGAAATGGGAAAAACTGATTTTTAAAATATTTTTTATAACTTTTGACCGCAAGACAATGCAGAAACAACCCTCAGAAAAAAATGGGTGTCTGACTTGGGCACACAGAATTTTACACACCCATTTTCCATAATGATGGTAAAGAAAGTCACCCATTTTAGGGCTTTTGTGTACACACACACACACACACACACACACACACACACACACACACACACACACACACACACACACACACACACACACATATAAAAGAGCGATTACAAAATGGATTTCGTGGTAACAAAATGCGATGTCACAAAGACGTTTTGTGAATTATTTCATAATTTTCGTATCACTATAAATAACTAAAATTCCTTGTTGAATGTAACAACATGGAACGTGAGACACGAACGTTTTGGAGCCCTTGGTCATAGAACCAAACAAATTTGTAAACAAATAACGATACCTTTGGCCAATTTTTAATTTTCTGCGTCCAGGCATTGGCCAGAGCATCCGTTTATATCAAATTTGGCTGAAAATACCTGCCAAATATAACTACAGCAGTTTAAAGTCTCCAGACACGGATCTCGGAAATTTTTGAAAAAGCGTCATATATATATATATATATATATATATATATATATATATATATATATATATATATATATATATATATATATATATATATATATATATATATATATATATATATTATATATATATATATATATATATATATATATATATATATATATATATATATATATATATATATATATATATATATATGGCATTTTATTGTGGCTCGCATGAAACATATTATATATATATATGATTGACAAGAGCGGGGGAAAAAAACCGAAAACCAGAAAACTCAACAGCAACAACAAAATCAGCAACAACACCACAACAACCGCAACACAAACTAATGCGCGTTTAAACGGTGAAAATATTTTGATGAACTTTGTAATCGATATAACTGTACTACATGCTGTCTGTGCGATTTTTTAAAACGAAAATGTGTATGCCTGATCAATATAATAATGATGATGATAATAATAATAATAATAATAATAATAATAATAATAATAATAATAATAATAATAACAATAATAATAATAATAACAATAATAGTGAAATTTACAAGGTGAAAATTACTGCGACACAGTCTCGAAGAGCCGTACACTAACACACTAGCAATACCAATACCAAATATAACGAAAACAAAAACTGAAAACAATTATTCAAAAGCAGTTAAAAGCTGTGACAAAGCATCCTACTTGTACAACCGAACTGCTGGTTAACCCGTTTACTGCGGAACACGAACAACTGCATGAGTGAACATGAACAACTGCAAGTGACATAGATCTTTATTAAGGGGCCCATGAGGATATGTGCCTCTTGCTGAGATCAATTTGTATCCATGTTGCTTGGACGGTTTTGGCTTTTGGTCGTTAAATATACGAATATTTAAGAAACACAAATGTGCGTACAGTGGCAGGAAATGGGTTAAAACATGACGAGGCACGCACACACATGTGGACAAACAATTAACCCAATCTACCCCAGACACACCACATCAAGATATGGATCGACCATGATAGTTAAAGGGTTATGCCATGTTACGTGGTAGAATCGTAGTTGTAGTATGATAAATACACCAGGCGCACGCACGTAAGGTTTTTTTAAAAATAAACTTCATTCAGCTGCAACCCGTCACACGTGGCTTAAGGATGTAGACAATACTGGAGTAACAGTTCCAAAAATAATTTAATTCAGCGATGCGATCTCCACACAATGCATTTCCAAATGCACCAACACTGATACAATGTCTCTTCTGCAAATGTCCACACTGCCGACACAAAGTTTCTCATACAACGTAAACCACACCGTTACGCTGCGTCTCTCACAATGTACACCCTATACGGGCCACGTACCTACGATAAACTGTGTGTCTCTACAACTGACAATGCAAGATAATGTACGACCGTGCTTCCCATCACAAAGTTTTTTTTTTATAGTATAAAAACTTTCTAGAATAATCCAACGAGTAAACACAACGCAACTAATCAGAACGGAACACGTAACCGAAACTCATAAATATTAATACAAGAAGAACTTTCTAGAATAATATAATAGTCTATGAAAATTTGACTGCTATTTTCAGCCCCAAATCCTAGTGTGTAATCATAACACACAAAAGTATGGAAGACAGTTCACGATCTAGCCGGAATCTTTCTAGAAGTTTCACAATGTTTAAAAAACAAAAACACCGACTGGCTGCCAACTTCACGCGCACAGTAAACAGCTATAACTATTTGAGCGTCTATAATACAATGTAGCAAAACGTTTCTTACTCTTCTGACAACAAATGTACGCGGTCACAAAACAGAGCGACCTGCTCGAAGGTTCTAATCTATTCTCCGCGAATCTACGTAAAACAAAGATCGATCTCTATTCTCCGTGCGACTTTTCTAGAAGCTTCCGGTTAAACTTAGCCTTATCATAACAAAGCGAATTCCGCTCTACGTGCGAATGAAAGAAAATCTTACTAAAAGAGTACGTGAATCGTAACCATGATAGGTCAAATAACTAATCGGATCGTTTCCTACGATTAACACATGCATGCTCTCACAGGACAACACAACCACAATCGTAACATTACCCCCCTCTTTAGAATGAATTTTCACAAAAATTTCTTCTCAAATCTCAAAAATACGGTTGTGGCTGTGTAAACCTACACAAAACCATAAATAATAAGAATTTCACATCAAAATGAAATCAAATTAACTACTTAAAAATAATCGTCTCACAGTTGTTTTAAACTGTCCTGAACACCGAAATGTCTCTTTAAACTGTTCTGAACACAGAAATGTTCATTCAAACTGCTCTGCTCAGGTAATCCGCTCCAAAGTTCTGCGAACCCTTGATAGACTAAAAATTAATGTCAACGTTCACTTCTGGAACATTTCCAAATCATGGGGTACAGTTCACAGTTCACACAGTTTAAGGGTTACTGGTCCTGGGTCAAAAACGGTTGGTTTATGGAAGGTATGATAGTCCATACACACCAAATTAGATCTCTCTGGTCTCAGCATGACGAGCACTGGCGATCTGGAATCTCTGACGACTTCCACGTCCGGCGTCTCCCCAACATTCTCCCTCAGTCCTTCTCTCGTCTTGTGAAGCAGACGACATGAATCGTTGCGAACCGGCTCGTTCGATGTCAGACCAACCTCGTGCTGGACGGTGTCTGTTGTCCCTGGGTCAGGTGTAAACCGATGCTTGAACTCTTGAGTCAGGACGCGCAGTTCTTCTCGTTGAGTTTGGGTCCGATTCTGACCGAACAGGATATCTTCTACATCCTCTTTGTGGCGAAGTTCGTTAAGGTCAAACAGGTTTTCGTCGTCTAGTCTTTCGTCATCAGCAAGACGCACCGATGCCGCCAGTTGTATTTTGTCTTGACGATCTCTATCAATATACTTCTTTAGCAGATTAGCAGTGTAAGTCTTCACCTTGTTGTTGATCTTGACTCTGTAGTCGTTGATGCCAACCACCGTGTCGACAACGTAGGGTCCCTTCCACTGCATCAAGAGTTTGTTGTTGTCGGTAGGAAGAAGAACCGTCACCTGGCTGGAATCGTCGAGGTTTCGCTTTACGATTATAGTAATGCTTCCCCTTGTTCTGCGCCTTCCCTAGTTCTTCTCGAGCCATTCCGAGGGTATCTTCCAGCTTCTCTCTCAGGTCGAAGACTTACTGGTAGCTGATCTTTACCTCAGGCGCATCGATATCCTTGGTCCACAGCTCCTTCAGGATGTGCATGGGCCCCCTTACAGTCCTGCCGTACAGTAATTCAAAAGGGGAAAACCCTGTCGAATCCTGAGGAACTTCACGGTATGCGAAGAGCAAGGCATTGATATATCTATGCCACAACCTTGGCTGCTCAGCACATATTTTTTTCAGGATAGCTTTCAATGTTCCAATAAACTTTTCAACCAGCCCATTACACATGGGGTGATAAGGGGTGGTAGTAAGGTGTCGGATGCTCAATAGCCGGTTGACTTCCTCCATGCAGTCGGAGACGAACTGAGTTCCCAGGTCACTCAGGATCTCCTCAGGAATCCCCGAACGGCTGAACATGTTGGAGTGTCGATCTTCTTCAATGGTATGGCCTCAGGATAACGTGTAGCGTAGTCCACCAGAGTCAAAATGTAGCGATGACCATCTTCACTTGGAGGGGATATTGGCCCCACCAGGTCCACAGCTACCCGCTTGAAAGGCACATCGATCAGTGGCGTTTTCTCTAGAGGAACCTTGGGCACCTTTCCCTTGGAGATTGTCTTCTGGCATATGTCGCACGACCTGCAGAGTTGGGCGACGTCGCCTCCCATATCAGGCCAGTAGAAGACTGCTCGGATCCTATCGAGCGTCTTGTTGATTCCCAAGTGTCCTGCCAATATGGAATCATGGGCCACTTTCATCACCTGCATTCTCAAAGGTCATACGCACAGGTTTATCTCCATTGCTGTCAAATATCCGGTACAGGATATCTGTTTTGGTCTCGAAGGTTATCTCTTTTCCCTTTCGCGTCACAGGCTCGGTATGACCTCGGAACTTGTCAAGCGTGGGGTCGGCTCTCTGTAGCTCCACTAGCCTGTCCCTATTCACCACAGCTGTTTCCATGTTGTCCGCCACTTTTAGAGGGATGGTCTGGTGACTCTTCTTTGCTTGACCTCTTGTGGTAACAGCACATGTTTCAGGTTTCCACTCTGGATCTGGATTGTCTGCGTTTCTGGCACCATCAATGTTTCCAATGATGAGGTCGTAGACTGGTGTCTTCACGCACAACGCCTTCATATCTCCTGTCAAGTATGGGGTGTCAACAATGACATTGGCAAAGGGGATAATCCTTACAGTTCCGTCGGCCAAAATGAGGGTGGTCCACTCCTGTAGCTTCTGGTTTTCAGTTACTAGGTCCTCTCTCACGATGATACAACTACAACCGGTATCTCTCAATACTCTCACTGATGCTTTGCCGACGAATCCTGAAACCACCGGCATGTTCGGCACTTCATTCTCAGGCAGCGCAATGTTTGAGACTGGTAAAAATGTAGCCACATCTCCTACTGGGATACGTCCATTCTTTCTGAAAGATTCAATCAGCTCCGGTGTCGCCTGCCTTTCTCTAGATTCAAAGTCACTGGATGACGTCACATCATTGGCTAATACAGCGGCGGCTCTGTGTTGAGACGTGGTACTGCTTCGGCCTGATATCCCGCGATCTTGGTTGGATCTTCTGATGTTGTCGCCTCGGGGAACATCTTTAGAAGGACACCGTATCGCCTTGTGACCTTTCTTTCAACAGAGAAAACAGGTTCTCCACCGGCTTGTATTTCGGGGTATTTCTGACATTGTGGATTTCCTCTGCTGGTGCAGACACACGCTGTGGCTTACTGGACCCGAACTTCATGTTGTGGGCATCAAGGTATCTTTGAGCGAAGTCGGCCAGGGCCTTTAGGGACTGGTCTTTGTGCTCCCTGAGGTGGGCGGCCAGGTCTTTAGGACATGCGTTGAGGACTTGTTCTTTGATGATGAGGTCACACAGGTGCTGATACTCTTTGTTTAAACCAGCCAGCTCTATCCATTTCTCCAGGTAGCTCCTGATTCTTTCGATGAATAGGCCGGGTGTTTCTCCTTCTTCAGACTTGCAGTTCCGAAATCTTCGCCTGTAACCCTCTTCAGTGAAGTCGTACTGTCTCAGCAGGGCGGCTTTCAACAGCGTATAATCTTCGGCTTCTTTTCTTGGCAAGCGGGTGTAAAATTCAAGTGCTTTGCCAGTTAGAAGTGCGCTCAGTTTGATAGCCCAAGTCTCTTGTCTCCAATTGTTACTGCTTGAGAAGCGCTCGAATCGCTCCAAATAAGCGTCCATCTTATCTACATTTTCAACGAAAGGTGAAAGTTTTGGCGCACGGGCTGTTTGCTCTCTGCTGGCTAAGGCTGTTGCGTCAGAAGCTCTCTGGCTCTGTGCCTCTATCTCCATCTGCTTTAGATGAATTTCGTGTTGACGTTGCCTCTCTGCCGTTTCTTGCTCCTCTTCTCGTTGTTTCTCTGCCTCTCTTCGCTGTTTCTCTGCTTCTCCTCGTTGAATTTTGAGTTTCCTGATTTCACGCTCTTTAGCTCTTTCTTCTCTCTCCAGTCTTTTCTTCTTCAAGTATTTTTTTCTCTTTCTCTCTCTAGTCTCTCCTTTTCTTCTCTCTCTCGTTTCTTTTCTTCTCTCTCCAGTCTCTCCTTTTCTCTCTCCTTTACAAACTCGAGGAGTTGAGCTCCTTCGAGTCCACATTCCTTTCCAATTTTCAGGAATGTCTTCATTTCCGATGTTGCCATCTATGCGTTTCACTGCTGGCTGTTTTCTCCTGCTACCCTTTCCACCGAGTCAACTGAAGAAGTCCCGTCGGAGGTGCCAATATGTTACGTGGTAGAGTCGTAGTCGTAGTATGATAAACACACCAGTCGCACGCACGTTACGTTCTTTTAAATAAACTTCATTCAGCTGCAACCCGTCACACGTGGCTTAAGGATGTAGACAATACTGGAGTAACAGTTCCAAAAATAATTTAATTCAGCGATGCGATCTCCACACAACGCATTTCCAAATGCACCAACACTGATACAATGTCTCTTCTGCAAATGTCCACACTGCCGACACAAAGTTTCTCATACAACGTACACCACACCGTTACGCTGCGTCTCTCACAATGTAACCCTATACAGGCCACGTACCTACGATAAACTGTGTGTCTCTACAACTTACAATGCAAGACAATGTACGACCGTGCTTCCCATCACAAATTTTTTTTAAATAATATAAAACCTTTCTAGAATAATCCAACGAGTAAACACAACGCAACTAATCAGAACGGAACACGTAAACGAAACTCATAAATAAAGAAGAACTTTCTAGAATAATATAATAGTCTACGAAAATTTGACTGCTCATTTCAGCCCCAAATCCTAGTGTGTAATCATATCACACAAAAGTATGGAAGGCAGTTCATGATCTAGCCGGAATCTTTCTAGAAGTTTCACAATCTTTAAAAAAACCCACTGACTGGCTGCCAACTTCACGCGCACAGTAAACAACTATAACTATTTGAGCGTCTATAATACAATGTAGCAAAACGTTTCTTACTCTTATGACGACACACATACGCGGTCACAAAACAGCGCGACCTGCTCGAAGGTTCTAATCTATACTCCGCGAATCTACGTAAAACAAAGATCGACCGCTATTCTCCGTGCGACTTTTCTAGAAGCTTCCGGTTAAACTTAGCGTATCATAACAAAGCGAATTCCGCTCTACGTGCGAATGCAAGAAAATCTTACTAAAAGGGTACGTGAATCGTAACCATGATAGGTCAAATAACTAATCCGATCGTTTCCTACGATTAACACATGCATGCTCTCACAGGACAACACAACCCAAATCGTAACATGCCAGAATAGCTTGGCGCCTAAGGGCGCCAAGCTATTCTGGCATCACCCTTGGTGATGAAGCTTTATGCCCACGCATAGAGTTCACACAGGGTTTCTGCATTGTACTGAAGTGTCAGCGGTTTTTCGGGTGTAACCAGTAGCTCGTGCATTCGGGTGTAACCAGTAGCTCGTGCATTCAGGATTGCAGCAATTAGCACGGAGTTTTAGGGAGAGCTCAGTTTAGAGTATGCAGTAAGGGTTATTCTGTCATTGAGGGCGGACGTATGTGGACATTTTATTCGTATTCCAAGACTCTGAAACCTAGATTTCAGGTATGTTTTATATGTATTATCGACAGCTACTGAGTTAAAGGTAGTATGCGTTAGTAAGCTTTTGTTCGGTTGTGTAGCTTTGATCTGGTTCAGTTATGTCAGTTTGGAATTCGTTGAGATAACAGGTGATTTTCCTAAGTAGTTATTTACCGAGATGGATAACTAAGGAATGTGAGGTGTGTATGCCTACGTCGCTTACAAAGGTAGTACGTGAGTTTGTTAAGTATAATCTTTTCCAATGTACTAACCCGTTTTTGGCGCATGTGTCATGTTATAGTCTTTTTCAGTGTAGTGACTGAGTTAAGGTGTTTTGCGAATTTTGTCTGTTTTATGAAGCAAGAGTGTGTGAATGAACGTGTAGATTTATTTGTATCAGCCAGGTTACGTAATGTACCTCATATCATCCAATATGTGTGTGTTAAGCAAGTGTTATGATATTAGAACTTATTGTACAGAGTTCTTGTGTGTGATATAAGTATGGCCAATGTGAAGACGAGCAAGGACAGTCTCCTCACGGTGGCTGCCGCAGCGATGAGGTAGACTGTCGGACACTTTAGGAAGAGATTCACGGAGCCTGTTCGCAAACAAGAATAGATGCCACCACAATCAATAATCCATTGCAACTTCAAAAACCCATGAGAAGAAAAGAAAATTGAAGAAAATAACCAAACATTTACTTACCAGAAAAACTAAACGAGCGAACAAGCAACAAGAAGCCAATAAACAACAGTTTCGTTGACACCTTTTCCATTTTGCTGTTAATGGACGCTCTCCGCGTTGTGTGAAGTCCAGATTGCAAAGCAAATGCAACACCCTCCAAAAGGTTTTATACTGCTATCAAGTTCATCGATTTTAAACTATACAGCTGTAGAATCAAGCCGACGCACGCTGTCGATGTGAGGATGCAAATGGCTGGAACGTGCTGAAATGATGTTGGAACGTGCTGGCAAGAATAATAGATTCGCGTGAGCTGCTGAAGCATCTTGTGAGCCCCGGTAGGGGGAGAGGGGGGAGGGAGGGGAGGGAGAGGGGGAGGGGGAGGGAGGGAGAGGGGAGGAGGGAGAGGAAAGAGGGAGGAGGAAAGGGGAGAGAGAATGGGGAAGAGAGAAGGGGAAGAGGGAAATGAAGGGGGAGAGGGAAGGGGACGAAGGGAGGGGGAAAGAGGGAAAGGGGGAAGAGAAGGGGGAGAGGGGAGGGATAAGAGGGAAGGAGAAAGAGGGAAGGGAGGAGGAAGGGGAGAGAGGGAAGAGGAGGAGGGAGGGGAAGGAGGGAAGGGAGAGAGGGAAGGGGGAATAGGGAATGGGGAGAGGGAATGAGGGGAGGGAAGGAAGGGGGGGAAGAAAGGGAGGAGAGGGAAGGAGGAGGAAAGGGGAGGAGGGAATGGGTAAGAGGGGAGGGGAGGAAGAGATGGGAAAAAGGGGGAGGGAAGGGGAAGGGAAGGGGGGAGGAGCAAAGGGGGAGGGAAGGGCAGAGCGAACATGATAGTTCAAGGGTGGTGCTAGAATAGCTTGGCGCCCATAGGCGCCAAGCTATTATGGCTCCACCCTTAAACTATCATGCGCGATCTGTCTATAGAATTGTAATACAGTCCTTTATAGGACAACTTCAACATTTGGGGATTTCGGTCCTCGGGCAGATTGTGTTGAAGGCTAGTAAAGCCGACGCACTCCCAATATGGGGTTGGATTTCTTTTTCGTCATATTAAACTTTTGTTCAAACTAAAGTTATGACATCATAAAAGATATTCGTCCAGTTTATGTCTTTGGCGTTGCCCAGAGAACAAAGACTTACTGCACACTGGTTGTTTCACTGGATTCCCTGGTCGGAGACAACCAGTGTGGACTTACTCAAGACATAATGGTTGGTTGTACATTGCTTGACGTCCCGACAGCAACACACCTTCTCTGCTGCATGTTAATCAACAATGAAAATGAATATTGAATTTATGGCACCTGCCGATGAAAATGCTGATAAACCCAAAATATGATTCTGCTGGATGCTTTTACGATGAGTGTTTGTTATTTCAATATTTTGCAACAATGTTGTGTGTTTGTGTTGCGGCCAGTGAAAACGAACATTGTGTTTTCTGCATTGCAAAACACATTTTGTGTGCATCGAAAATGTTTATCGTTCTGGTGAATTGTTGATTAATCAGTACTAGACCAGTTACGTGACAGGTCTTGCGAAAAATCGTACTTTATCTCCGCTTCGCTTCGGCAATCTTTGTCGATTTTCCAACTCAAGCATAACTAAAAGCAAGAATGCACACGCACACGCACGTTCGCAAACACGCAGACAATAACAGCAACAACAACATCAAGACCACCGCAACCACCGCCTCCCACCTTCCGACAGACCCATTCCACCGCCACACCCCAACACCTCCTCCCCCCCTCCCTCAACCCCCCTCCCCCCCCCCACCCACTCTTCCCTAATTTTCCATCACGTAAAAATTTCGAATTAACCCCTTTACTCCCAAGAAAAAGTGAAAATGATCAAACCAAGAGACATAAATCCTCATGAGCCCCCGCGACTGCGGGGGCACATGAGGATCTATGCCTCTTGCTGAGACCTGTTTGTGTCCATGTTCCTTGGACGGTGTCGGCTTTTGTCGTTGAGTGTTCAAAGACGTGTGTGTGTGTGTGTGTGTGTGTGTGTGTGTGTGTGTGTGTGTGTGTGTGTGCACGTGAGTAGCTTAATTATATTTTGATGTGTTTAATGTTCTTCTTTTTATGTTGCGCAGCACCGCAACGATTTCTTAATGTATGGTTACATATGGCAATAAAGTTCTATCATCATCATCACTTCAGAAAAAAAAGAAGATAAACAAAATGTTAGTACAATGGCAGGGAAGAGGTTAAGCCCTTCAGCTCAGACACAAGTTCAATGAATCGCCCGCGATAGCTTCAGGGTTGTGCTATATCTTTCACAGACCAACCATAGTTTAAGGGTAAAGCCAAGCTGAGCTGAAGTTCATCCAAAACCGCATGGCGCTTCTAGCTTTTTCGGGCACACCACTTGAACAATCATTTTCCATCTCTCAGCTAAACTGAAATGCCGTCAGCGGACTAATCCTGTGGAAGATTTGACCTCGAGGCTCAAAGTCTTAACCCTTTGCCTGTCGGTAGCGAATTGAGTCGCGTTGGTTCTTGTGCGAATCATCCTGACTCAGTCGCTATCGACAAGCAAAGGATTAAAGTAGCGGAAAAATGCAGAGTTCAAGGGCATCAGTTCAAATAGACCTTTGTTCATTGAACGACCAAAAGGCGAACGCGTCCAAGAAACATGGATACACATTGGTCTCAGCAAGAGGCATAGATCTATGTCTTTTGCAGTTGGATCGTGTTCATTTTTTCTCGGCAGTGAAGGGGTTAAAAGCCCGGTGAAAAAATGTGATATCGCATGTTTGTCCGGGTTTTTTATTTCACTGTTTAACGTAAAAAAAAAAAACGCGCAGTTTTTTTTTCTATTACCTTCTTCTGAGTTAGGTATACAAGCACCTCTTTTCTGAGTCATTTCTCGCTCTCGTGTAAAGTAAGTGTTTTCATATGGATCGGTTTTTGCAAAGCACCTTAAATCGAAAACTAACTTCCGGCTGTTTACAATGTCCGCTGCGCTGCTGCGTGCAGTATTGCCGGCTTAAAAACGTTCAATGCTTTACCATTTCACAGCTAGCAGCTAAAAATGACGTCTCTGAGAAACGTCGCCGAATGATCGCAAGGCGCCACCATCTTTCTGAGTAAAATGGATACGGATATGGTCGACAAGAGGTATAGATCCTCATGAGCCCCCGCAATCGCGGGGCCACATGAGGATCTATGCCTCTTGCAGTCGGATGTCCCACTTGGTGCTCCTGCAGTGAAGGATGCTTAAAGCGACCTACTCGAATAAGCGTTAATATTTCGCATTATCCCTTTTAAAAATGTACAGACCCCTAGCTAGAATTTTGGAGGGGCAGGGCGCTGGCTTGGTCCACAGGGGCATCTACTAAGGCAAGGGGGACTTTATAAGCTGAAGAGGGCACAAGGCAAAACAAAACAAAGTTCAAGGGAGGTAATTCTAAATCTGTTTCGGTGTACATCAGATGGTTGTGTCCCTTGATGAAGTCTGTCCTCGCGTTGTTGTTTTCTCCATTTTTCTGTCCCTCTGCACCGAGGTGATCAGGGACTAGCACTTTTGGCTTTAATTAACAAACACAACATAAAATATTTGTTCTATCATTTATTTGTTAGTTTGTATAAAATGATTTATAGTGCACTTCCTCACAACAGCGGTCCTTGTGTATAAAAGGGTATAATTTACTTTCCATATTTAAAATCCAGATTACAATTTAGGATCACTTATGTACAGGGGTTAAAAATTGACGAAGGTTAAAACCAATTTTCTTTTGGCCGGTATCCTGGTCAGACCTGCTGCTTCACTGTTTGTGGATCAGCTGTGTGAATCACACATTGTGTCTGCTGATCTTTACAGCCTACAGCCAGATCGTTTGGACCATAGTATGGGATTAATTAGTTAGGTTTAACTTGGTGTCCCTGGATTCACAACAAGGTAAACCAGTATTTATTTAAGTCGACGTGAACTTTATTTACTATTTAAAAATCCAACTTAAAATTCCAGGATCACCTATATAAAAGAATGTTTAAAAGTAGTTCAGATTTTCGTCATGTTTTTTCATGAACTAGTTAAGAACAGAAATTCAATACGAGCCAAAATGTACAATCCTTATAAGAGATTACGACACAGCGAGTGTGGGCCAGCAGTCCGGCCCATCAGAGCCATTACAAATAGAGCGCAGGGACAGTAACAAATCCGACGCGCATGGGGGTCATCCAATGTTTAAATCAGACGCTGCAACTGTGTCGAATTAATTGCAGTATTAATGCTATGTATAATGTTTACATCGGCTGTTTCTAGGAGTAAATCCATATGTTTTACCGCCGGGTGGGAGGCCCTGATATCCTTAATCTCGTTGGAGAGGACATCACACTCCAGTAGAGCATGACTGGGTGTGAAGTCCTCCCCACAGGTACAAATGGGATGAACCCATTTAACCTTCCAACTATCAGTACAAAGCCTGTATATAATTGGGTCTACAATCGGTAGAGTTCTAATTTTTCTTTAATCGATAGGCCAGGACGCGTGGATACTGGCAGATTAGGGTTGTTTTTTTCCTTTTGATAGTTTTCAATAATTTGTTTCTTAATTTTAATTTGAATTTCTTTTGCAGCGATCGGAAGTGAAATAGGCTGGGTGCCAAGAACATTTGCGGCACCCATGCGAGCTGCTTTGTCTGCTATCTCATTCCCAAGGATTCCCACATGAGACGGAATCCACTGTAAGGTAATATCTATTCCTTTTCTTATGAGCTGGTGTATACTATTATTTTTTTCTAAGACTGTGTCTGGACGATTAGCTTTATTTTTTAACTTTAAACTTTGAAGTGCCGCATGAGAGTCAGTGCAGATCAGGAACTGATACAGCTGCAACGGCAGGGCCAGCAGATGGTAAAGCGCCATAGTGATGGCTACTAGCTCCGCCGTGCAGATGGAGCAGTCCCTGCCCAGTCTAAATTAATTAGTTTTTTTTTCCAAAGCTGGTATAAAGAAACCACATCCAACGTCTCCACTGGAATCAATGGAGCCGTCGGTGTAGGCTATTAAAGCGTTCGGGTAAGTGGCATATAGATATTCCAAGGTCAGTGCTTTTTGCAGATGGGGATCTAATTTCTTGTTTACATTTGGAATATGAGTATTAATAGAGGGTGTCAAGAGAGTCCATGGTGGTTGAGTCGGAGGAGAAATAGATTTTGTCTCATGAGGGACCACCTTGGCCTGGTCGCACAAGTCTCGTATAACAGAAGTGAGGGTCGGTCCCTCCCGGGGGGGGGGGGGGGGGGGGGGGTGAGGGGATTGAATTTTGGTAGCTTTAATAATATTTGCTTTCAATTCTTTATATGTTTTTTGCGCATTATTAGATGTGATAAAAATGCGTGTAATATATGCAGCGCAGAGTTTTAACCTATGATAGTGCAAAGGTAGTATAATAGTTTGAGCATAGATGGCCTGATTGGAGGCGTGAGCTGGCACACCGAGTATATATTTTAAAGATCTCATCTCCGCCGTCTCGAGGGCCTTCAATGTTTTTTTGGGGGGCAGTGATAAAATATCCAGCCCCATATGTTAAATTAGATCGTACTAATGCTTGATGTAAGTGTAGTAGATTTTTGGTATTTTTTCACCAGGTCTCGTGTTTGACAATCTTAATAAGATTAGTTGCTTTATTATCGTTACTTATCAAGCTGTTAATATGGGAGGTCCAGTTAAGAGTGGAGGTGAAGTCAACTCCCAAAAATTGTACCTGTGTGGTGGGTGTAAGAGGGTACTTAACTCCATAATTTGTTACTGTAAACTGGAAGTCAGACTTCGACCTGGTGGGGCTAAATAATATAAGTTGCGTTTTCTCTGAAGCTACCTCGAATCCATTTAGAGTCAGGTATTTTTGTACAGAGTCAATTGCTTGTTGAAATAACTCTGCACTTTTATTTTGAATATCCTTATCTGCTTTGTAACTGTTTTGGTTTTAGCAGGTTGCCATATGGCTATATCATATGCATATTGTGATATATGTAGCGGAGAAGCAATAATTTTCTTTACGTTTATTTTCAGATGGTGAGGAAGGTCTGCCATCATGATGTTAAAAAGAAGGGGAGCAAGGCAGGTACCTTGGGGGACCCCACAGTCGGTCCTGTGGGTTCTAGAATAAGACGGTTTCATTTTAACCTGCTGTGTTCGTTTTAAGAAATTTTGGACCTAAACATATATATTGCCTGGGAGGCCAATATTCTTAATTTTTTGAAGAAGTTTACGGTGCCAAACAACATCAAATGCACGTCGAACATAATAAAGCAGACTATCGTTTTACGTTTTTTTCTGAAGGATTGTCTTTTAGAGGCAGAGCGAGAGAGAGAGTACAGCTGGTCGGCACATGATCGATTTTTTCGAAAGCCGGCCTGCTCAATTGGAACAGTCTGCTCCCTATCCAAAAAATAATCTAGACGATTGTTTAGTAATTTTTCCATAGCTTTACTAAGATTTGAGGTTAAAGTTATTGGTCGGTATGAGTTTGGTGAGTTACGAGCTTTCTTTGGCTTGGGTATAGGTATAATGATTCCGTGTTACCAAGCTTGAGGTAGAACCCATTCACTATAACATTTATTCATCAGTTGTAAGATGAGTTCCTTTCCCACCAAGGGGATCTTTTTAATCATAATATATGTTATTTCATCGGCACCTGGAGTAGTTTTCGTTATCAAAATTTGAGAAAGTACAGTTTCTAACTCACTAAGAGTGAAGGGGTGGTTAATAAGGGTATGATTATCTGGGACAGGATCAGAGTATTCCAGTTTAGTCTCTTCTGTTATCCTATACAATTTGACCTGTTCTGACAAACCACTGGTTGAGCTGGTAGCCGCAAATAGCTCCGCCAAGAGGTCAGCTTTTTCCTGGTCTGTAGTATACCTACGACCCTCAGAAATCAACGAAACAAGGGAAGGGTTATAATTTTTTTTTTTTTTTTTTTTTAACCAACTTCCAAGCCTTAGCTGTATCTGACGGAGAGTGTATTTCTGCTTTAATTTGTGAAGTTATAAAGGCCAACTTGGCCTGTGCTATAATTTTATTGCAGTCTATGTTGGTTAGCTTCATTGCTTGATGGTTCAAAATGGTTTGATGTTTTTTCCAGACATTATATGCATGCTTTTTGTTTTTAACAGCCAGTGCACATTCTTCATTCCACCAGGAATTAGCCGGCTTACCAATTAGTTTGGTGAGACTGGTACATAACGTATTTACGTCCACTGTGTCCAGTTTATTTATATTTAATTAATTGTTGATAAAGAGGCCAATCAGACTTTTCATATATAAATTTCCCTTTATTTTGAGTATCTGTTACAGAGTTCACAACGTCTAAGTCGAGGTGAATAATGATTGGAAGATTATCACTGCCTAAGGAATCGTCTCCTACCATCCAGGTGGACTCGGCAAAGAGGCCAGGGGAAATTAAGGTTAGATCTACATCTGTAGGTTGATGATTAGGTAAGTCAGGAATTCTAGTAAAATGTCCTGTATTGGCAATGAGGAGTTTAGATTTTAAAATATCCTCAGCCTGAGTTTTAGCTTTCTTTAATTTACTTTGAGGATAGGCGTACCATAGGGGGTGATGGATGTTTAAGTCACCAAGGACTATCCATCCATCACCCTCCAGATCGTCCAACCATTTCATTCCATTTGGGTCAAGTGATTTAGGAGCGTAAGTATTTATAATTTTAATTTCTGTTGGAATGTGGAAATTTAACTTTGATAAAATTACTGTATATTGGTTTGGTAGGATGCAGGGGGACAGGAGAAATAAAAGATTCATGTATTATTCCAACTGTTATATAAGTAGCGGTATAGACTTTATCATTTAAGTGTTTATTAGCTTCCGTTATAGGAGGATAATGATATCCATTTAAGTGTGGAAGTTTAATTTTAGTAGTAAGAGGAGCTTGAAGACAGATAATTTCAGGATTTGCAGTATTTAAAAAAATTATTAGTTGCGGTAACTTTGTATTTAAAGACCTACAATTCCACTGAAGTATTTTATTACTGGGTGTAGGTTTATCTGCGTTTTTATACTCTTTTATGCTGTAGGAGAATCCAGTTTAAAACCAGTCACTAGAGAAAGAGTACTGATTTACTATGAAATCAGCATCTATCTTGGTGCTTGCAGAGATATCATTATGGACATAACCAGTTGATTAAACTGGAGCATTACCTTCACAATTTCGTGGAGGTCACCACGAACGACGGCGGAGGTGAAAGCTTGCATATTACACTGTATGTCAGTTATCATATGCGCTCTAAGATCAGCACTAACACTTTTAGGTGACATCAGTACATTTGAATCCTGAAAGCTATGATGTTGGTCCTGGGCATCAAACTGCAGTTGCCTGCGGCTGGAGCCTTTATCTGAACCTATTGGAAGAGCTGAGAGAGAGTGCACAGAGGAAGTTGTAGTAGTCAGGCCAACTGGAGCAGGGTTCAAGGGGTCAGATGCCCCAGCTCCGTTAGTGGGAATAAGTGCGTCACGATAGGTGCAATCCAGACCAAAAAGGTGACTGCCAATAAAAAGGTGACGATAGGTGCGCCTAATAGGTAGATTTATTTGAGGTAGGGCAGTATCAACCTGATGAACTACCTGCTTGCTATTCTGACGTGCTGATTTGGCCTTCTGAGAAACAAAAGAAGAAGATACAAAAGGAGGGTTAGAGCCTGTTTTCGGCTGAATCCAAGCTGTTTTATCTAGCGTTTGTGAGACCAGGGGGTCAGAGGCACCTTTGTTTTTAGACTGAATTTGTATTTGGGCTCTCCTGACAGCCTCTTGATAAGGGATGTAGTTTTTGTTTCGAATACGGTTGGCCTCCTTGTAGAGCACAATCTTAGGGCATTCCTGATAGGCGGCGCTGTGCGCGCCGCCACAATTGACACATTTATCTGGTGTACTATCTGGACAAGCAGTTCTAGCATGTTTGTGACTACCACATTTAACACAGACCCGGTGTTTTGACCTGCACAGGTAAGCCGTATATCACAATCGGCAGCACTTGGCACAGTGCATAGCCGAGGGGGCATACGGCTCAACCGGCAGCATCAGCACACCGATTTTTATTTTACTGGTAAGTTAGGCGAGATGAAAAAATTCGATTTTAACTGCTCTAGAAAGAGAGCCGTCCCTATTCGTTAATCTGTCAACTGATGTGGTGAATCCCTGGGAGGAGAGTGAGACTTTAATATAGTCTAGGTTGTCGGAGGTGGGGATCCCATGGACAACCCCACCACCTTGGGGGTGGGGATGGTGCACTCGACCACCGCACCTTCGATACAAGTTTTATTTGCTAGTAGTTTTTGAGCTCTATGGTTTGGACAAGCGACTATCCACACGTCCCGGCCTATGTTTCTAAGAGTCAGTTCTGAGGGAGCCACGCCGGCGCTGTCACAGAGATGTGGCTGCAAGACACCGTGATTCCGGAGACGGGTGGTGCCGGTTCCCAAATCACGAACCCGAACCGGGTAAGCACACCACATCTCTGCGACCGGTTCGGGGTTGAGTCCCTCAGAGTGCATAGCACGCTTAGTTTGTGATTTAGTTTTTTTTCCTCTTAACTGAGTGGTATTGCGATAGATCTTCCATATGAGGGCGATCATGATGCAGAGGGGACGGCTGCCGGAGGGGTGGCAACAGTTCCACACCAGCAATCGCCTCCTCCGGTGCTGCCACTATTGGACTAAGTTTGTGGGAACTAAGTTCCGATTGTATTCTGTCTACTGGGGAGGGTGTCCTAAGCTCCTCCAGAGCATCGTTATGTGCAATGATGCCTGGAGATTTCACCGTTTCAGACTGCTCACCGACGGGAGCAGCTGTTAGTAGCGAAGTACCGTGTTGGGGGGAGGCCCTCGCGTGCTTGTCCCTATCCCTATGCTTCTTTTTCCTCTTTCGTGAGGATCTCCCAGGCTCGTCGTGTGTAGAGGCCGAGGAGGAAGAAATTTCCTCGACGGTCTCGAGTTCCGACGAGTCCGTGGACAAAGACCCAATGAGAGAAGTCATTGAGAAATCTACCGTACGGGCCAAGGCGAGACCTTGTACAATAAAGTGTTACAAAGTCTTAAAACTCAAAGTAAAAATTTAATACAATTAAGAATTAGACAATGTTAAAATGAAGGTTTGCCAGAGAGACACTACTCTAAGACTATCCTAAAAATTTGAGCGAGTGACTATGAGTTACAGTACCAGAGCGAATGTAACCATCCCAAAGTTGAACTCGTCGGCGAAGAAGGAACACGGCAGACCGGCAGTCTCAAAAGTCCTAAAAAAGGACAGAATAGCAATGAGTGCTATAAGGCTGTCGGTTGCGGCAATGTGTCCGTAGGTACAGGGTAGTTGGTCGTTGAACCCCAGATACGCCGGTGAGAGGTGACAGGCGTAGTGGAAATTTTCAGAATTTCCAATATGTCGGCTGGCTGTGTATGGTGAGACGCACGGTGAGAGCGTGAGCCTGAGACGTCTGGATGTGACCAAGCGCTGAGCGTTTATTTCCACGTTTAATAAATACTCCAGTAATAGTATTGTAACATTTGTGTATGCTAACACTGGGTGCATCAAATCTTGCACAGACATTACAATAAAACACATAATGCACGCAATGAAACAACAAACAGTCACTCACTAAGTGCATGTAACACAACGACAGATTTTGCCGGTATGTTACTAGTTAGTACAGTGTTTTAGGGTTTTATAAGTAACCGAGAACGTCGCCAGTCGTGATCTCTGGACGGAAAGCCAACTTTACCGTTGATCTGTGTGATGCACAGTTGTCTGGGAGAATTAATCCTTTGTATGTGTTGCGCTGCTGTCAATAACCGCATGCGACGATTGTAAGCACAACGCAGTGTACTTTGATCCGCGCTAAATCAGTGTTTCTTTGATACCTGACCAACCAGGCCGCCAAAAACCTGTTCTAAGTCTGTTAACCTTCACCGTACGATGCTAAGAACTTCACGATCCTTTGAATGTGGTGACTTGGTCGCCCATGGTTTTCATATAAGCAGTTTGCCGTTTATTCTGATCTTTTGGTTGTGGGCGACTTAGGCGTCCATGGTTGATACATAGGCAAACCGCCTTTTATCCTGATTTGTTGGATGTGGGGGATCTAGGCGCCCATACTTTTCATATAAGCACTGAAACAGTCGTTTATCTTGATCTGTAAGGTATGGGCAACCACGCGGTAAAATCCGCACCAGTGTGTTGCTTTGTTTCTGTGCCTCGGCACTTTCAAGTCGCTAGTCAGTCTGGTTTTCGTATGGCTGACGTGTACACCCTTCGCAAAACTAACTCTGAACGTGGCCGGGAAGTTGAATGCAGTGAAATATTCACCTCCAACCCAATGATCCCATACAAAAGACAAAACGTGAACCTGAGACATGCTGATCTCATCAAAACTAAGCCAAAACACAAACAGCGCACACACACCGGCAGGCACACCTATACACACACACACACACACACTCACACACACCGGCAGGCACGCACACACACACATACACGCACGCACACACACACACATACACGCACGCGTAAACACATACACACACACACACACACACACACACACACACACACACACACACACACACACTGATTGTTGAATAGCTGATTCAGGCCTGAACTTTGTCGAAGTGTCAAAGTTCACACCGGTAAAAACGTTGATGGTTATCGGAACTTTATAAAAAAAAAAAGCAACTTGATGTAATCAACAGATAACGTGTTTATTCAGTGCTGGAAGGAAAGCCTGGGATACAAGATCATGATAATATAACAGTTACTGTGACGGTCTCTATCCTTGCTAAACGGCAGTAGGTTACAATAGCTCAACGCCACTTTCCGTCACCGCTTCAGTGTTCCCAAACATTTTCGTGTTGATCGACTTTAACTTAGGGAAACTATTCATCATTCCCGCCAGAGTTTAGTCGGCAATGCTTAACCCATTCATCCCTGGCGCCCTGGTCGACCATGATAATTCATAGGTAGTGCCAGATTAGCTATGGCACCCGTCGGCGCCAAGCTAATCTGGCACTGCCCTTGAATTATCATGGTCGATCCATCTCCTGCAACTGGTGCATAGTCATCAGATGACGCCTTAAAACGTTGGGAAATACGGGCGTCGGGCTGAATGAGTTGACGCCGCATTTCGTTCTAACTAAAAACACCTGTTCGCGTATAGCAATCGCAAACGCATAAAAAAAACTGCGTGCCGGCTGATATGTTTGCATATAAAATGCAGGTTTTTATTTGTTTATTTTGATAAGTGTGATCCACAAGCCGCACAAGTTGTGTCGCTCACGTGTGTGCGGCCGGCCGAAATAAACAGACCATTGCACCATATACTGTACCATGTCAAACGCTTTTTACATCTTGCGGCTGCAGACACTGACTGAAAGTGGTACTGTTATTGTATGGGCGCCTAAGGCGCCCATGGTCGTACGGTGAGGAATAACTACCTCGAGGCCTCTATAATGGTATGGGCGCCTTAGTCACGCACATCAGAAGGATCAGGAGATTCACTGTGTGTTTGTTCAGCGTATTCAATGTTTTGTTATGGACATGTCAGGAGATATACATGCTTGAAGAATACCTGAAGTTTCATTCACCTTTCGCCAGAAATAAAGAAACTGTGAGAAAAAAGCAAATAGAGTGGGCGCCTTAGTCACCCAGACCATCGGTAAAGGTTGTACAAAAATGCTTAAACCATTCAGCCCTGACGCACTACAGCAGGAGATGGTCGATCATGAGAAGTCAAGGATAGTGCCAGATTAACTTGGCGCCTGTCGGCGCCAAGGTAATCTGTCACTACCCTTGAATTATCATGGTCGATCCATCTCCTGCAACAGGTGCATAGTCGTTAGACGACGCCTCCAAATTTTGGGAAATACGTGCGTCGGGCTGAATGAGTTAATTTAACTTATGAAGATTGAATGTCGCAAAATGAAAGACTTTTCAGCTCTTCACCTCCATTGCACTTAGGTGCAGTAGAAAAGCTCTATTATGTATGTGCCTACTCACACAAATTGTGAAAAGAAGGTAGAAAAGTCCTCCCTCAGACAACTGAAGGCATGGCAACATTAACTCATTCAGCCCGTCGCACGTATTTCCAAAATTTTGGAGGCGTCATCTAACGACTATGCATCTCCTGCTGTAGTGCGTCAGGGCTAAATGAGTTAACCCGTCGCATCGTCGAATTTTAGCAAGCAAAGACCGCCCTGTGGTCAGCTGCATGAGTGAGCTTAGTCCTGCGCCGGCCACTAATCAATGTGCAATATTTGTTTGAATGCGACGAGCCTATATATACTAATGGTCAAAACTTAAGGGCCACTTTTTATCGCTGATCCACTGACAACACCACACAAATAATGTAACAATACTTGGAGTCAGTACTTTGTTAATTTATTCAGTAACAATTTCATTTAAGCTTTGAGTAAATCAAGCAATAGTAACAACAGCAGTACGTTAGAATGTTCACCCACCCCTCATTTTAAAAGTCACACAAGACTGGTCCAGTCAGTAGCGAGTATACCCACCGTTTGCAGTCAAGCATTTAATGCAGCTTTGACGCATGGCGTTCACCAGGGTTCGGAGAACATGTTGTGGGATCGCTTCCCACTCTTGATGCAGGAACTGTCAGCTAGGGGACGCCTTGAGGTGGGGGTGGTTGCTCCCAGAGGTGCTCGATGGGAGCCAGATCAGGTGAACGAGCTGGCCACTCCATCCTCATGATGCCCCGTTGCTCAAGGTTCTCATCCACCACACGGGCGCGATGAGGTCGAGCGTTGTCGTCCTGCAGAACAGCATTGTCGCCTACGGCTTGGAGAGCTGGCTGGATGAGGGGCTGCACAATCTCGTCCCGATAGCACAGTCCAGTCAGGGTGCCTCGGATGACGTTAAGGGTGGTCCTGCATTGCCTGCTGAAGCCTGCCCAGACCATGACTGAGCCTCCTCCGTAGCGATCCAACTCTTGGCCGCATTCATCCGTGAATCGCTCGCACTGGCGTCTCTAGACCTTCACCCTGCCGTCGTTGAAGGACACAGTGAACCGTGACATCAGTAAACAAAACCTGAGTCCACTGGAGTCTGTTCCACCTCACATGTTGACGACACCAGGCAACCCGGGCTTTGCGATGAGCTGGAGTGAGGGGTATTCTCACTGCTGCTCTGCATGAAGCCAGGCCAATTTCGCGCAGACGTCGGCAGACTGTACTTCTGCTGACGTGAACGTTTGCAGCTTGCATCAGTTGACGTCGCAGAGTGGTTGACGTGACAGTTCGGTCGCGCAGAGCCGCCATACAGAGGTATCTGTCCTCTCTTCTGGTGGTGCAATGCGGGCGTCCTGAGCAGGATCGTCGTTCTGCCTTTCCAGTTTCTTGGAATCGTGCCAGCAGCCTCTGGATCACTGAATGGGACACCCCAAGAGAATCTCCCAACTTCTCGTCCGGAATTCCATCCTGCAGCCATGCTAGCGCCCGGCCTTGATCTACCGGCGTTAGCCTTCGTTGTGGTGGCATGGTTAGGAAAGTGACAATTATGCCCCTACTGTACCGGTATTTGTAGTGAAACAGAAGTGCTCAGTGTTCACGACTGACCCCTTTAGCACGTGCATCATGACTTTACCGAGTTTTTCCACCTGCCTGCCTTTGGAACGCTTGCCAATATAGCACATCTTTTCACAAAAACTGACGATGTTTCACGTGCATTTGACACGTTTGTGGAAATTGATGAATTGTTGTCTATTGTTCCCTGTAGTGGACTGTCTAAGGTCAACTTGTAACCCAGTTGGATCGAAAGAACACTGTATTTTATTAGCGTACTTGCGACGATAAACAATGACACAAAAAGTGGGGTGGCCCTTAAGTTTGAATCATTAGAATATATATATATATATATATATATATATATATATATATATATATATATATATATATAAATTATATATATATATATATATATATATATATATATATATATATATATATATATATATATATATATATATATATATATATATATATATATATAAAATTTAACAGCGAAAGGCTTCCACCGCGCCGTGACCTGGTATAAATTAATGAGGTGGGGGTGGGGGTGGGGTGGGAGGAGGTGGGGGGGGGGGGGTGGAAGTGGGGAGAGCGCTGGGAGTAAAAGTGGAAAGGAGCGGGGTGGGTCATACGTTTGACTCCAGCAAGCAAAGGCGTGCGACGCACGTGATCGGACTTTTTTTTCCCCATCTCTCATAGCTCTTACCACAGGCTATGGCCGTTAAACGACCGTTAGAAATTAGTTTCACAAGATGAGTATTGGTTGACAGTGTCGGATTATTTTGGTGCAGCGTCATGATTACTCCCAAGGACTAAGGACTAGGTCTGTAAACCTTTGAAACAGGTGACTACAATGATTGGCTAGAGGGCTTTCTAGCCTATTTTGTTCGTTTCGAAATAACCGGGCCATTTCTCCGCTTCAGCAGAGAAATGACATGCTTATTTCGAAGCGAACAAAATAGACTACAGCGGACGTGGCTGGAATATAATCACGTCAAAGTTTAACTCATTACAAAATATTCATTTTTTTCATATGAATCTTGTTATTGTAATTATATTTCAGACGTTCAGTATAAATAACTTTATGAACAATTCAAGTTTAAAAACAAAATATGTGCATATTGACTCCCCAGGTCCAATGAAAGATTATTTTCACCGACGTCATTTGTCGTTTAGTAAGACTCAAAAAGGCACGTTATTTCGAGACGAACAAAGTAGGCTACGTCACAATGGAAATGACGGTATTTACCATTGAGCCTGCCGGGCCACTTTGATTGACACGATCTGGATGAATGAAAGCTTTCCAACTTAATATCTTCCAATGTGACCGCTCGTATTTTGATTTTTATAATGGAAAGACAGACAAATAATTTAATCTATACAATCTCTGTAAACCTTTGACTCCAAGCACCAAATGTAGTACTAGGAGTCAAATGGATAAACGCATGCATACTTATAACTTTGACATTCAGAAATGTATTATTATTTTTTTAATATCAAAGTGCGTGACTCGGATAGCATCGTCGTAGTAACCTGCGAGAAGCACACACGTCTCTGTCGCGAACTGGCAAAAACCGGAGAGGGTACAATCAGCAAAACAAACTTTACTTTGGCCTAATGGGAGGCGAATTGCACTGCATTAACCCGTTCACTGCAGAGGATAAATTGATCACAGTCCAGCTGCAAGAGCTACACGATCAGCACAACCGTCAACACATTCTACCCAGGACCGAAGTCCCCAAATTTTGAAATTGCCCTCTGACGGACTGTATTACAATTCTAGAGACAGATCGAGCATGATAGTTCAAAGGCGGTGCCAGAATAGCTTGGCGCCTATGGGCGCCAAGCTATTCTGGCATCACCCTTGAACTATCACGCTCGATCCATGTCTTGCTGTGGTGTGTCGCCCATTAATGAGTTAACAAATAAATTCGCAATCGCACGCATCGGCTGGGGCAAGGCGAACACTACCCCAGCTGTAAGTGACATAGATCCTCATGTGCCCCTGCAGCTGCGAGGGCTCATGAGGATCTATGCCTCCTGCTGACACCACTTTATTGCCATGGCTGGGGTTTGTGTAGGCGGCATTTACAGTTATTAACTCATTCAGCCCGACAGCCGTATTTCACAAATTTTGGACGCGAGATGGATCGACCATGATAATTCAACGGCAGTGCCAGATTAGCTTGGCGCCGACAGGCGCCAAGCTAATCTGGCACTGCCCGTGAATTGCCATGGTCGACCCATCTCCTGCTGTAGTGCTTCAGGGCTGAATGGGTTAAAAAAACCCACAATTTGAGTCCTCGGCACTGAAGGGTTAACCCCTTCGCGGCAAGTGATCAAGAATGTAGCGTCTAAAACCTGCACACTGACCCGTCATTCGCGCGAAGAACATGGATGTGAATAGGACAAACAAAAGGCATTTAGAACACAGGACCAACAAGAGACATAGATCCTCATGAGCATCGGCGACAGCGGGGGCTCATGAGGATTTATGTCTCTTGCCGCTGGGGTAGCGTTTCGCCGTGTCCCGGCAGTTCAGGGGTTAAGTACTTAGCGGCCGGCAGCCGATGTGCGCGACTGAGAAATTGTTTGTTAACGGTTGTGCTGATATTGTAGTTTCTAGGGAGAGGAAAATAATGGGTGAAAAGTGGACTATGGTCTATATATATATATATATATAAGTAAAGGGTCACATAGGACAATGTGCGTTATTCAGTCCAAGAGACCAACCTCATGCAATTTTATTTTGCGAAGGCAAGCTCGCACATTAACCTTTTCCTCCTGATACATTACTGCTTGAAATAAATTTGACTACGACAGTTCAAGGGTGGTGCCAGAATAGCTTGGCGACTCAGGCGCCAAGCTATTCTGACACCACCCTTGAACTAAAATGGTTGATTTCTCTCCTAATCTGCAATATAACCTTCATAGAATAATAAGCCAGTTTTGACTACGATAGTTCAAGGGTGGTGCCAGAATATCTTGGCGCCTGAGACGCTTAGCTATTCCGGCACCACTCTTGAACTATAACGGTTGATCTGTCTCCTAAACTGTAATGTTATCTTCATAAAGCAATAAGCAATTAACAAAAATTCAGCCTCAGGATGATATGTGTTTAAATGGGCATTCCTCATTGCTATAAACTCTGTATCACAATACACCCTGTCATTTTGCAGGGGGAAAAAAATGGGTTGACGATTGTGTTCGAGCGCTAAATGCTGCCACAGCTTTTCGTATTCTTGCCTACTTTTTCATGCTGCACTCTG